>JAMLFY010000011.1:28325290-28699872 GCA_030441495.1 Dalbergia oliveri
TGATGACTTTGTCAAGTTGATGAAATTGTGATTTTCAAAGAGCATGAAACGATATTTTCAAAAACTCATTGGACCATTGTTGCTAAAATGATTTAATTAAAAGAGAGTATGATTATGATTTTATATATGTAAATATCTAGAGGTTTTATGATTTCAAGAGTAGAGAAGTTATCAATAGGTTTTAAATCTAGAGAAAAGCCTAGAACAAAGATTTAGAGAAATAATTAGTTTATGATTTAGATACTAGGAGGAGCTATAGAGAGAAATAGATAGTGAATTGATGGTTTCCAGTTATTATAAGTATATTGATGCATTACGATTATTAAGCATGAAGTTAAGTGGATGAAAGAAAATTATGTTAAATTACCTTGTTTATAAATTATATATATATAGTAGCTTGAGATATGATTTTGAAATTTAGTCAAAAAGGTTTTGGAGTATGGAGCTTCCTATGATCCTTAAAGCAATTGGCGGCTACATACTCTGTGGGCTTGGAAATCATAATGTCTACAAATAGGTAATCCTTGGACATGATTTCATGGCTATAGTTATCCTAAGGTCAGATTGTCAAAGTTATGTGAACTCTAGAGCTTTAGAATATTAATCTTTTTAAGAGTTTTCATGAAACTAAGCAAATGTGAGATTTCATTATTGTTGATTTTATTTATTTTCAGTTAAGTTATGTATGATGAGATTCATTAAACAAAGTTACAATTCATGTTTAGGAAGTAGTTAACCTTGATACATCTAACTACCAAAGAGGTGACATACCAAGCGGCCATAGAAGTAATCCCCTTAAATAGCCATGGAGGCAAACCAGGAAACAACCATGGTGGCAAAACCAGGAAACAGCCATTGAAGTAAAAACTCAAACAACCATGGAGGTAATCCCTTGAAACGACCATGGAGGCAGGATCTTAAGATTTGAGAAGTTCTAGACCTAGTGAGGTGCCCATAGAGAACAAAGATAAATCACGTACAGTGATGACCATTCTTACTATATATATATATATATATATATATATATATACATACATACATACATACATACATACATACATACACACATACATCTGTTTATCAAGTTCAGTATTGTTACTTATGATTTAGAAAAGCTCAAGAGTTTATATTAAAGTGTTTATATGTATGTATGGAATTGTTTAGAGCTTGTTTCATTATTACTATTATCATTATTATTATTATCATGATTTTATGCCTCTTGGTTGTTGTCCCATGAAAGGAGCTATGGGTGTAGAATTCACTCATTGAGTTTTAGATAAAACTCACCCCTCTTCCTTTTGTTAGCTCCAGTTCTGAAAGCTTCAAAGCAATATGTTTTGAGTGATTACAAAACCAAGTTAAAGAAAATATTTTGAAGAACGACTAATGTCTCCTTGAGTTTTTTGACATAGCATATAGGTTATTTCGGATTGCATAACGTAGACTTAAAGCGAGAATAATTTCACTTTGCATGTGCAAACATGATTTATCTCATATAAAGAGATTTAACTAATAGAAAGTGAATGTTATATTGTGAAAAGTACGTATACATATCTAACGGATGAAATGATATAATACCAAGAGCAAGAAACAAAGGTCTTGGTCTAAAAGTAGGAGGGGACTTTAGAAAGTACACCTTAAATGAAGATATTCATTAATCTCTTAAGCTAAACTGTTCTACTACCTTTAATCATCATACTCGCAATATTTTATTCATCAACAAGCCATAATTAAAGATTGAAGACCTAAGAATCATCAAGGAAATGATATCGTACATCAATAAAGTCTTATACAATGAAAGTATGCGCTCTACAAGAAATGGAGTGAATTTTTGAAATTCAAATTTGAAATTCAAAAGTCAAAACACAGTGATTGAACTGACGAGTCATCTCTTTTGCCACTATAGTCAACTAAACCTTTAGAAGAGGGAGTTCAGAACCACAATCAAAAAGTAAGAGTAATTTGAGTAATTTCTGAAGTAGCATAAGAAACCTCAACCTTGCAATGGCTTCGTAACACCCGATTTTCCCGTGTACAAATGACCAAAATACCCATGAGGTCATTTTACTCGGAAAATGAGAACCGCCAAGCTCGGCCATCCTCCAGGGATGTTTCGATGATGATAGGGGATCATATGTGTTATGCGTGTTAATAACAGAATAATTTCATTTTGAGTTTCCATGCACGAAATGACCAAAATGCCCTGCGGCTAATTAACATCGATTTACGTGCCAATTAAGCCCAGCCTTCATCCAAAGGTTTTAAATGATGTTTTTAAGCAATGTTTTATGATAGGTTAAGTCCGGATGGTCAGGGGAGTCCTCGTGTGAATTTATAGTTTTACCCCTATCTAGGTGCTAAATTGGCATAATCAAACGATTATGGAAATATGGGCAATATTAGACTCTAATTAAAGATAAATGAATTTTATCTATTAATTTGAAGTCTAAATAATTATTTGAGGTCATTAGAGGCTTAAGATTGATTAAGAAAACTCAATTTCCCTTCTTAAATCCAAGACTTTATGTCATGTCAAGCCAAATAGTAAATTCTCTCTAATTCCTTATATTAAGGAAACATGTTGGAATTTGAATTTCAAACTAATGATGTTTAATTCAACCTAATCAAGCAAGACCACCCTTTAATCTTGTCTTGAACCACCTTAATTACCCATTATCTCACCTAAAACACAAATTACAACTCCTAATCCATAGCATAACCAAATCAACTCCTAAACACACTTATAAACCAACATTAAAATGAGATTTTCTTCCCTCCCCCCCCAAATGCTCCTAAACCAATTAGCCACTCCCCCCTAATTCACTACATGTTGATTAATTTATACACAAAAGAACCATACTCTAAGCTATACCTTGGACCATGCTTCAACCCATACCTAGCCTTACCCTTGAATGACACTTAGAAGAGATATTTTTCTCCCCATGGCGCAAAGAAGCCGCAGCCCTCTCCTTATTTTCATCCACATAATTTCATTTTTTCAACCCATAATATATATAGCAATGTGTTGAGAAATCTCACACTTTTACCACTAGCTTTTTTGTTTGAGTTTGTGACAAAAAAGCTCTCTAGTTTCTATCAACTTCAAATCTTTTTCTACCACCACTCTCAACCCTCCCTCAACTCACAAACACATAACCATTCCCTTGCAAGATCAAAGCTTTCTCTCTTCAAGCAAGGAACACAACTTTGCAGGGATTTGTTTGAGTTTTCTTCTTCTTCTTTTTCTTTCTTTTCGGCTTTGATGAGAAATAAACCAAAAGGAGTTGTTGATAATGTTGTTGTTGTTGTGGTTGATGTTGTTGTTGTTGCTATTATTGAATCTTCTCTTTTCCTTCTTTTATTTTTGGATCTTGATCTTGGAAAATGTAAAAAGTCATGGGCTTGATGATGAGAGATCTTGATGTTAGTTGTGAAACCATCATTTGCTTGACCTCTAAAGCCCAAGTTTTAGTTTATTTTTGTTGGCTTTAAAGGATGGTAAAGGTGAAATGTTGTTGGTTCTTGTGAAATGTTTTCTTTCTTTGATGATCAAGGCCATAGCTTGATGATGAGGGTTTCTTAATGTTGGTTGTGAAACCATCATGTGTTGGACCTCTAAAGCTCAAGGCTTGATTTTTGGTTTCACAAGAGTATGGAAAATGGTTTATTGTTGGTTGTCATTGTTGGGATTTCTTTGAGCTTGATGATGAGTCTAGACAAAAGAGGTTCTTGGAACCATGGTGTCAAGAGACTCTAAAGCTCACTTTCATTTTGGTTAAGATTGATTGGGGTTGAAAGTTGATTCTTTAAAGTCTTGAAATGAGCTCTAGCAAGATAAAGAAATGAACTTGCATCATGTTTATATTTCCTTGCCTAGCATATTTACTTTCCAAGTTATCACTTAATAAATAATCTCAAAGCCTACCTATCTCAACCTTAAAGTTGAGATGTGATTTAGAGTAAATACTCTAAGAAGCCTAGAGTACTAAAATAAAGAAATGGACTTGCATTCATGTTTTTATTTCCTTGTCTAGCATATTTAAGTTTCAAGCCATCACCTAATAATGGTAAAGATCTAAAATGAGGCTTGCATAGCATGTTTATCTTTATGTCATCACTTATATTCCTAGAGCTCAAAAACTTGCCCTTATATCTCCAAATGGAAATTTTAGCCATGATTAATAGATGTGCCTTAGCCATGATATAATGTTGGTTTTGATTTATAAAAAATGTAAAAATGTTTTCAAAGGGATGTTAGAAAGATGTTTTAAAATGGTTTTGAGGTGTTAGAGTAACTTAGAATGTGTTAAAACCTTGATTTCTTGAAATTTGGAGGTTCTGGTAATCGATTACCAGCCTATGTAATCGATTACCAAGGGTGTTTTTCATACTCCTAACCATTTTGGTTCTGAACGATTACCATGACGTTCTTTATGCCTAGAATCAGTTTTGTTTTGGTAATCGATTACTAAATATGTAATTGATTACCAGTGTACCCTTTGTGCCAGAACAAGCTTCAGTAATCGATTACCAGAATGTAATCGATTACCAGCACCCCAAATGTTTAAATAATTGTTTTCTAAGCAAGATCAAGTGGTTTGATGTCCTTAGGTGATTGAGTTGTATGAATGATTATTCTTAGAATGTTATATGCATATATTCTATTAAGCATAGCATATACATTAGCTGAGTTCTCCTTGATTTTCGACATACTAGATATGATCATATTTACTGTTTTAAGATATGGATGAATATTATGCTTATGTATTTATGCAAAGAAATGTAATGATTGCCTATGTGCTTTATGACACGATATTTTATGGCATGTTGTGATTATGCATGAAATGATAAATGATAAATTATGATGTTAGCCATGTTTATAATGCTCATGTTTGCATCCTAAGTGACATAAACACATGAGGAAATGATCCTCTGACTCCCCAAATTAAAGATTATGAGAGGTGATCCAAGAAAATTTCATTTCTCATGACATGAAAGTGCATACTCATGATAAGAAAATATGTATTCCCCTTTTTTCCCCATATGAAATCTAGCGATGGCTAGTTATGATTGAGCTCAATTCATAGGCGATCAGTGAGGAGAAGTTTCGTGACCATGTTAAAAATCACCTGGGACGGTGTGATAGTTGGCTTTTGGTGAGTATGAGGGTGGAAATTAGAAAGGAACTCGAAGAGTTCAATCATGATAAAGTAAAAGATGCATATGCATATGTCATATTATTGTTCTATTGGTGCATTCTAATTATGTGAAATGTGTTATTTATGTGTTATTTATGCTCTCAAGGTATTGCCATGCATACATGAGGTATCTGTTGCATTCATGCCATTAAGACCCATGCTAAAAGATACCCATTTTGGATAAAATGATTTTGAAAAACTTAAAATTGAACCTCATGTATGTACACCTCTTTCATAATGAAAATCGAAATGCGTGGGGACGCGACGATGACACTTGTGTTAGTTGAGAAGCCTATGAGAATCTTGAAAGTTTATCATCCCTTCTCTTTCTCCTGTGTCGTCTCCAGACATGAATGGTGCGGTTGTTTGTGATCTTCCTTAAGGTGCAAGCATACGAGTCATGTCATCTACTGAATTAGAGGTTGCAAGTGGAAGCATGAAGATTAGTCTAGTTTTGTTATAGACATGTCTAGCTTTGGGCTAGTGTATGTTCAACATTGACTGTTTGTGTTTAGTATCTTGAGCTATCCTTATATTTATAGGACATTGCTATTATGTTATGATTATGACATGTTTATATGAGTTGTGCTATTATTATACTATGGTCTACCTTTATATGCTATGATTACGTGTATATGATTGCTATGTCATACGTGTATTAATCGATATCTATGCGCACGCGCGACTCGCATTTTAAGCTTTAAGTTCAAAAAAAAAATAAAGAAAGAAAGATTTAGTCCTATTTTATTACTTGTTTTTTAAATAGAGATAAGTTAAGTTCTGAAGCAAAGACTAACAACTAATAATTAACCGAAAAGCGACTCGAGCATATGAGGTTAAAAGTTAGGGTGTTAGGGCTTCTGGAACTATTCTGACAAATAGGACAGACAACTCTTCTAGATTGCTTTTCCAAGACACAAATGGATGATCAACACGTGTCACTTGGAAATCTATCAAGAGGCATCGATCACAAGGAAGACCATCTATAAATAGAGATGTTGTGCTTTCAAAGTAAGAAGATTTTTACGCAAAAGAGTAAAAACTCCATGAAAATTCATCCTTGTCTCCTTGTAGAGTTCATCACATTTAGTAATCATTTTCTTTTGTTGTAAAAATCTTCTTTCTATTTTTCTTCAGTGTTCATACGTTCTTCCTAGAAAGAATATTTAGAAAGGAGTCATTCAAGTGTTTCTCATAACTTTCTTTGTAAATCTTATGAAAACTTGAGTGTAGGTTAGTTTGAGATGCAAAGCCAAACACAAACCTTTGTATCCTTGATCCAGGAGTGATCGGTGTAAGCTTAGCTTGGAGAGGCTAGTCAAAGACTACTTGCAACGTGACAGGTAAAAGTGTTTTACTAGTTCTAGTTTAACTTGGAGAAGTTAGTTAAAGACTACTTATTTCAGCTGAAGAGGTTGTGAATAACTACTTAGTTCAAGCTCTAAAGAGGATGATGAATAACTACTTGGTTTGTGATAGTAAGGGTTGTCTCCTGGTCACTAGTGAGAGTTTGGGAAGGCTATTGTAAAGCCTATCCTTGTTATTTCTCTAGTGAGAGAAAAGTTTTGGTGGAACTCAATGATTATTAAAAATTGGATGTAGGCAAGTTGTTTGAACCAGTATATAAACTCTTAAGAGGATATCCTTCTCCTTCATCTCTTAATTTATTCCTATATTTGATTTGTTTACTATGCTTGTTTTGGAAAACTCTCTTTTACACATTTATTTCTTTTGGTTTAGAAAGTTCACTTTCTAAAGTCACTAACACTTTTCGCTGCACTTCAAGCTCATAGCTTCATAGTATCTTGAGAAAGTTTTCAAAAGTCAAAACAAGGAAAGAAAAAGCAAAGCACTATTCAACCTCTTCCCGTGTGTATTCTTACCTAAAAATGGCATCAGAGCTTGGCCTCTAAGGGGTTGAGCATTCTAACATTTGTAAAGGTCAAAGATCCAAAGGACAAATGGCACAAAATATTCATATGGCAGGAGGAGACTCCATCAATAGACCACCATTCTTTGATGGTGGGGATTATGCCTACTAGAGAGATCGAATGGAGTTGTTTATAAAATTTACAAGTCTTGACTTGTGGGAGATAATACAAGGAGATTTTGTTCCAAAGAAGAAGTTTCAGGAGCAAATGATGCACCCTCAACATCAAAAGAAATCCCTTGGTATAGGTGACAGAGCAACAAAGGCCAGAGTTCAATGAACTCAAAAGCTAAGTACCTACTCATGTGTGCACTGAGCAAAGCTGAATATGACAAAATCATTGCCTAACATGGCAAAGGAAATATGGAACAGACTGCATATGCTACATGAAGGCACTGATCAAGTGAAAGAAACTAAGATCAGCATGTTGGTTCATCAATATGAGATTTTCAAAATGTCAAATCAAGAGAATATTGATGAAATGACTACCAGGTTTATGCAAATCATAAACTAACTAAAGGGATTAGGCAAAAGATAATCTAACTCTAAAATGGTTAGAAAAATCTTAAGAAGCCTCCATGCCAAATGGCTACCTAAGGTCACAGCCATCACTTGAAGCAAAAGACCTTCAAACTCTTAGCCTGGATGCACTCATTGGGTCTTTTAAAGCTCATAAGGGTGTGCTCTCAGAAATGCATGGTGAATCTTTCAAGAAGAGCAAGTCCATGGCCTTAAATTTGTCTCATAAAAATGCAAGCAAAGTTAAAGCAATGAAGGTTGTTGAAACCTCTAATGAAGAGGAAGAAACCAATGATAAGCAAAAGAAGAAGATAGGAATGAGCTTTCCATGCTAGTGAAGAAAATGTCCAAGGTCTAGAGAGACAAAATGAAGAAAAGAAGGGACATTAATCTCCTAAAGAATAGGAAAGGCAATCTAAAGACTAAAAGTATTATTTTACCATTATAGGGAGAAAAGGACACTTTAGACCAGATTGTCCTAAACACAAAGGTCCACAGAAAAAGTTCATGCCCAGGAAGAAAGGGATGCTGGCCACCTGGAGTTAATATGAGGAATTAAAAAAAGGATAAGAAGATTAGAGAGGAGAAGGATGTTGCTAACTTATGCTTCATGGTGGATACTCATCAAAAAGTGAATTCTGACGTAAGCAACTCAAATCTCTCCTATGATGAACTATTATTGTTATATGAAGATCTGCTAGAAGATTCTCAAACTCTCTCTTCTTATTATCTCAACCTGAAAAAGGAACATAAAAAGACTATTGTAGAACATAATTTGGTCAAGGAAGAAGCTGAGAATCTAAGACTTGAAAAAGAAGATCTGAAAGGAGAATCTAAGACTTCAATGCCTCAGAATCTAAAGTTAAAAGTAAAAGTGGAAAAACTCATAAAGTTATTTCTGAGCTTGAAAGAACTTCGAAGCTTCTTAAATCTGATCTAGAAAAAATGGTAAATGGATCAAAAAATCTTGATCTAATGTTTGGTGTAACACCCTCATATATAAACCAATACGCCAAGGACGCATTCCAAGTTAATTATTAGTTATTACTCTTTTATTCCAGTTCTTACTTTAAACTCTTGAAAATACTTTAATGAAAATACGAGTAAATTTTTTTGAGAAACAAAACATGAGCCACGTATGCGTAAAGAACAACATCTAAAGCGTGCATAAAGGAAAAAGGATAATGATAAGATACAATAAAGCACCACATTATAGACACATAGGCATAAGAACATCACCATATATATATATATATATATATATATATATATATATATATATATATATATCAACAATAGATCATCATTCCACTTTGCATACCCAAAATATACATGAAAGAGTTATATCATGCCCACCAACAAAGGTTGGGCTCAAAATATACTGTCATCCCATAATATCCATAAATAAAGTCAAGCTAAATAAAAGACCTCTCTCCCCATTACTCCTACTAGGGGTGTGCCTAGGGTAGATGACCTCTAATAATCAAAAAGCAAAATAAGGCTATCCTCTCTCCTGCACGTGCATGAGCACTCCAAGAGGTCCAAACTGGCTCTTATTGTCATCATTCTTGGGAGGGAGGAAGGTACCCAACCCACTAGGCCAGCTCATCGGTGTGGCAAGATGGAGAGCAAGGCAAACATAAGTGCCTCGGCGGAGGTCAGGTGGTTCTTCCACGGCAGGTCAGCTTCTCATGGGCTACGTGACGATAGTCCCCGTCACTACCAACCTCCATCCTCATAGGAAGGTGGGGGCAGAACCCTTGAAGTAGATCTGGGTGGGTGAATCCTCGAAGGGTCCCGGAAGGTCGAAGCGGGTAGGAGGAGTGTGGCGGATCTATTCCTCGCATGGGGGCGTGCTCGAAGATGAAATCGTCAGAAAATAGAGTAGCGGTGGAGAACTAGAAGCTGGAACTGGGTGTACAAAAGGATGACCCATGAAAATAAAAGGGCGACAGCACAATGACCCACGAAGTGATATGTCTAGTGAGCGCATCGTAATGCATCTCCCAGGTAGGAGCGTCAATGAAGATCATGAACGTTGCCATCGACCTCTAAAGACGAGATGGAAAGAAAAGAAGGGATGGGAAACTTATACAAGAATCTCAATAGGATGTTCGCCTCTAACGTGTGACATTATCTACGTCCTTAGGAACCTCGGTTTCATTATGAAATTAGTGGGCATATGCATAGGGTTTATTTATTAATTTCAAATACCTTTAGCTAAGCCCGTCATTTTAGCATAAGTCTTAATACATGAGTGCAGCATACTAAATCATGGATGCATGAAAATGCATAAGCGAGATGTCATAGTATCATATTGAATGAATATAGCATAACAAATACAATTTATTTCAACATTACTCATTCTTTTAGGTGACTTAAACTTCTTATTCTCTTTTCCTTGGGGGCCACCCTAATACTCTCCTTTTGAGAGTTCTAGGTTATGAGCTCATACCTAACTAATCGTCAATAGTCTACACTTATCCCCTTGATAAGCTAAATTCCTGACTCCAAGAGTGTGGGTTAGGGGACATAGGAACACCTTTCATAACCATTAATTCTTGGAGTCTAAAGTGTCCTTTTTGGATCACCTCTCATAACCTTTAATTGGGGAGTCTAGAGGATCATTCCCATGTGTCTTATGTCACCTTAATATTGGCATGTTAATTTAGAGATGTAATGTGAGCATGTAATCATAATTTTAACATAAAACATATCATGTTCATAACTTTCATACATCATGCATCTTAACTAATCAATCATAATCTCATCATGCCACAATATCCTCATATCATTCATTCACATATGCGTTCACATCTTTTGCATATATTTAATAGGCATATTACCAATTATCATCTCATAGCAGTAAACATGCTCCTACCCAGTATACCAGAAGTCAAGGACTAGACTCAGCTAATGCATATGCAATACTCAACAATATATACATATAAATAGCATACTAGGGAATCATCAACAACACATAAGCATATAGGGTCACCAATCCATTTCACCTTCCTTAGAACACACTTATGTGCACATTTGGGTTCCTGGTAATTGATTACAGGTGTTGGTAATCGATTACTAGAATGAAAACCTTCGGAGTCAAAGGCATCCTGGTAATCGATTACATGGGCATGGTAATCGATTACCAAACCCAAAATTTTATTCTGGGCACCAAAAACATCATGGTAATCGATTACATGAACTGGTAATCGATTAAAAGCCAAAACTAGTTTCAAGTATGAAGAACATCCTTGGTAATCAATTACATAGTCTGGTAATCGATTACCAAGGCCAAAATCTTTCAAATGACCATCCTAATAATCGATTACATAGGCTAGTAATTGATTACCAGAATCCCTAGAATTTGAGAAATCAAAGTTTTGACACATTCTAAGTTACTCTTTTACCTTAAGACCATTTTAAAACATTCTTCTAACATTCCTTTGAAATCATTTTCACATTTTCACTAATCAAAACCAACATTGCATCATGACTAAAACACATCCAATAGCCATGATCAAGATTTCCATTTTAAGATACAAGGGCAAGTCTTTGACTTTAGGGATTTAAGTGATGACAAAAATAATAAACATGCAAACCTCATTTTAGATCTTTATCATTATTAGGTGGTGGGTTGAAACTTAAATATGATATGCAAGACTTGAAAATTAAATATGAGAATGCAAGTTTATTTTTAAATCTTCAAAGTTTAGATGATGACTTAAAAATAAACATGAAATGCAAGGTTGGAATTTAAACATGGAAATACAAGTTCATTTCTTTAGTCTTTAAGATTTAAGTGGTGACTTGAAAATAAACATGATATGCAAGACATTAAAATTTAAACATGATGCAAGTCCATTGCTATTATCTTACTAGAGCTTATTTCAAGACTTTAAAGAATCAAAATCTCAACCCTAATCAATCTTAACAAAAATGGAAATGAGCTTTAGAGTCTTTTGACACCATGGTTCCAAGAACCTCATTTATCTAGACTCACCATCAAGCTCAAAGAAAAACCAACAAAGACAACTAACAATAAACCATTTCCTATACTTTTGTGAAACCAAAAATCAAGTCTTGAGCTTTAAAGGTCCAACACATGATGATTTCACAACCAACATCAAGGAACCATCATCATCAAGCTATGGCCTTGATCACCAAATAAGGAAAACATTTCACAAGAACCAACAACATTTCCTTTTTACCATTATTTAAAACCAAACAAAAAAAACCAAAACTTAGGCTCTAGAGGTCAAGCACATGGTGGTATCAATCTCACTATCAAGATCTCTCATCATCAAGCCATGGTTTCCCAACATCCAACAACAAACAAAACGAAAATGAAAACAAAGAAAAGGAAGATGCAATCCAAAAATAAAAGGGGAGAAGAAGAAGAAGAGCAATAACACAATCATTCCATCATCATCCAAATTCAAAAAAAAAACAAGAAATAAGAGAAGAAACTCAAAACAAATCCCTACCAAGTTGTTTTCTTTGATTGAAAAGAGAAAGCTTAGATCTTGGAATGAGATGTTTGGGTGTTTGTGAGTTAAGAAGAGGTTGAAGATGGAGGTAGAAGAGGAAGAAGAGAGAACTTGTGTTGAGAGGATGTAAGAGCTCTTTTTTGACACAAGACTTTTGGCCAAAAAAGTGGGTGGTAGAATGAGGGTGTTTGTGTGTTGAAAATGTTAAATATAAGGGTGTTTAAGGAGGAGGCCGCAGCCTCTTGGTCGATTGGGAGAGAAGGATTTTTGCTTTTCATGTAGGTTAGGATGTGTATTAGAGGTAGATTTGATTAGGAGTGAGTTAGGGATTGGTAATTGGGTGTTTGGATTTGTAATCATGTGTTTAAGGCTTGCAAGACATGATTAGAAGTGGTCTTGCTCACTTAGTTTGAATTAAACCCAATTAGTTTGAAATTCAAACTCCAACATGTTCCTTAATTTAAGGGATTGGAGAGAATTTACTATTTAGTTTGATTTGACATAATGTCTTTGATTTACAAAGGGAATTTGATTTTCCTTAAGCAATCTTAAGCCTCAATTAACCTCAAATAATTATTTAGACTCCAAATTAATAAATAAAATTAATTTATCTTTAATTAGAGCCTAATATTGCCCATATTTCCATAATCGTTTAATTATGCCCGTTTAGCTCCAAACAGGGTAAAAGCGTAAATTCACACAAGGATTCTCAGGGACCACCAGACTTTCTAGACATCATGAAACACTCTATCACATTCGAACTCTCGGTTGATGGCCGGGTTTGTCGTCACTTAATCCCGCATTGAATTACCTCAGGGGTAAATTGATAATTTCACATACGAGAAAAACCAAGAAATTGAGATTTTCATCTCTAACACATCCATTGCATATGTAATCCCCTTCAAACATTAGACTAACCCCTTGAGGATAGCCTGGACTGGCCGTCCTTTATTTTCGGACAGAATGACCTCAGGGTTTTGGTCATTTTTGCACTCGAAAAAAATGGAGGCGTTACATTACTCCCATTCTTAAAAGAATTTCCCTCGAAATTCGTTACATGTAAATAGCTTGGGGTATCGCGTCCTCATCTCCAATTCCAGCTCCATGTAAATTCCTCTATTCTTCCCTGTCCCCATGCCACTTTGACTAAAGGTATGGTTTTGTTCCTCAACTGCTTGACTCCTCTGTCGTGATCCTCGTAGGTGGTAGGTTAAAAGTCAAGTCCTTCTTAACTGCACTTGTTCTGGCTCTAGCACATGACTAGGGTCGGATTGATACTTTCTCAATTGAGAGACATGGAAGACATCGTGAAGGTTGGACAAATTGGGTGGTAAGGCTATTTGGTAAGCTCCTAACCCGACTCTATTAAGGATTTCAAAGGGACCAAGAAATTTATGGCTCAACTTTTTGACTCTCATAGCTTGCCCTATGCCTGTTGTGGGGGTGATCTTAAGGAACACATGCTCTCCCTCTTGGAATTCCAACGGCTTTCACCATTTTTCGCATAACTTTCTGTCGACTTTGAGCTGTAAAGATCCTATCCTTGATCCTCGGTCTCTCTATTGTTCCCTCACCACTTCCAAGTCCCAATATGCTTTGCTTCTCGGGTTCATACCAACACAAAGGTGATTGACATTTCCGTCTATAGGGCTTCATACGGTGTCATACCAATGCTCGCATGCTGTTGTTATATGTGAACTCGATTAATGGCAAGTACTTATCCCAATTCCTTCTTTGGTCCAACACACATGCCCTCAACATATCCTCCATGATATGTATAGTCCTTGATTGCCCATCTATTTGAGGGTGGTTTGTCATGCTCAAGCATAGCTTTGAACCAAATACCTTCTGAAAGGCTCCCTAGAAACGTGACGTAATTAGGATCACGATTCGAGTTTATTATTATCGGTACTCCATGCAACCTCACGATCTCCTGGATATACAGCTGAGCTAACTTATCCAATGAATAAGTCACCTTAATAGGCAAAAAGTGAGACGACTTTATTAGTCGGTCCACGATCACCCATATGGCGTCATGGCCAGCTTAGGTCTTAGGTAGACCGTCATGAAATCTATCAAGATACTCTCCCATTTCCATTCGAGAATGGATAGGGGTTGCAACATCCCTGAAGGTTTTTGGTGCTTAATCTTCACTTTCTAACAAACTAAGCACTTACTTACCCATGTGGCCACATTCCTCTTCATCCGGGCCACCAAAACATCTTAGATCCTGATACATCTTGGTAGTACCAAGATGAATAGTGAAATGGCTCTTGTGAGCCTCCTCCAAGATCTCCTTTCGGAGGTCACCACTTGTCGACATGCAAATTCGGCCCTCAAACCTCCATAGGTTGTCCGCCCTAGGGTGAAACCCTTCAACTTTCCTTCCTTTCCTGCCTCTAGAGTCTCCTTAAACTTCATGTCCTCCTGTTGGGCTCAAGTGACCCTCTCTATGAAGTCACTAGTTGTACTAAGATGGCACACCTTCATGCTTTCATGGTCAAAGTTATCCCTAAGTTTAGGTCCCTAAACTTCTCAATCAGCTCTACCTCCTTCACCATTATATGAGACAAGTGTAGAGACTTTCTACTCAAGGCATCAACCATTATATTAGCCTTGTCGGGATGATAGTTCAGTCCAAAATCATAATCCTTTAAGAACTCTATTCATCTCCTCTGCCTCATGTTCAATTCCTTGATCAAAGAGGTACTTGAGACTCTTTGTGATTCAGAGAACACCTCGAACTTTACTCTCCAGATGCGATCCATATCTTCAAGGCAAACACCATGGCTGCTAACTCAAGGTCATGGGTGGAGTAGTTTGCCTCATGAGGCTTGAGTCCTGGATGCATAGGCCACCACTTGCCTATTTTACATTAACACACAACCCAAACCTTTTCCAAATGCGTCACAATACACCTCAAATGGTGCATTGGGGTGAGGCAAAACTAACACTGGGGTTGTGGTTAACTTTACTTTAACTCCTGGAAACTCTTCTCACATTCTTGGAGTCCAAACAAAAGGGGCATTCTTCCTAGTAAGCTTGGTCAAGGGTAAAGATATTTGGGAAATCCCTTAATGAACCTACGGTAATAACCAGCTAATCCAAAAAGCTTATATTTTCATTACCGTTGTAGGTCTTTACTAGCTCATCAGCCTCTATCTTACTAGGATCTACTACAATACCTCATTTTGACACCACATGACCCAAAAGTTCCACTTTCTCTAGCTAAAATTCACACATAGATAACTTAGCATACAAATTTTTCTCCTTAGGATCTCTAAAACCAACTTCAAATGACTCTCATGTTTCTCGTGGGTCTCGAATAGATGAATATATCATCTATGAAAACCACCACAAATTAGTCTAAATAGGGTCTAAAGATCCTATTCATGTAGCCCATGAACACAGGAGCATTGGTTAGTCCAAATGACATCACCGTAAACTCAAAGTGGCCATACCATGTCCTAAAAGCGGTCTTGGGCATGTCCTCATCTTATACCCTAATTTTGGTGATATCCTGACCTCAAATCAATCTTAGAAAACATCACCACTCCCCTTAACTGATCCATCAAATTATCAATCCTAGGCAAGACGTACTTATTCTTCACTTTTCTCATTCAACTGCCTATAATCTATGCAAAGCCTAACACTCCCATCCTTCTTCTTAACAAACAAGAACGGAGCTCCCCATGGTAAAGCACTTGGTCTTACAAACTTTTTCTCCGCAGCTCCACTAACTACATCTTTAACTCGACCAACTCCATGGGTGACATCCTATAGGGTGCTATGGAGATAGGCCCAGTTCTCGGGACTAACTCTATGGAGAACTCAATCTCTTCACCAGAGGGAATTCGGGTATCTCATAGGAAATACCTCAGGATAGTCTTTCACTATAGGCACCTTGTCGATGTCTTACTCAAAGCCTACTTCGCTAGCGGCTAGGAGAACATATCCCTTACCCTCTTCCCATACCATTGACTTCTACAGCATTTAGATAAAGGCTTAAAGGTTTACTAGACATAACAGGGTGGGAGAAAGATAACATACTTGGTATAGCGTTTAACACTACATGGTTGGCGTAAAGCCAATCCATGCAGAATCATATCTAGACCATGCATAGGCAGACAAATTAAATCAGAATAAATGGTCTACTTTCAATAGTGAAATGACAGTTAAACAATACCTACAAGTCCTAACAAGTTTGCCGATGGGTGTAGAAATAGTAAGGCTGAAAGGAAGTTCAAACACATAATTGCAGAGATTCAACACTAGCATGTGATATGAATGAATGGGTTGCGCTAGAATCAAACAATCCAATTAAGGTTCTACCATTTATTTTACACTTACCTTCTATGAGGCTTCTGGACTTTGCCGAGTCTTCCACATTGAGGGTGAAAACCCTTCCTTGGTGTGTGGTCGAGAGGTGAGGGACCGTAAATTTCCTTTTCGTGCACTTTCTAGCATAGTGGTCGGGTTTCCCGTACTTAAAGTAAACTCCCTAGCCTAGCAAGCAAGGTCAACCCTATGTGACTTCCCACATTTGGGGTATAAAGCGGTAGGTGCAGGTCTCAGGGTGCAACAGGGCTCTTTGGGGTGTCTTGCCCTTGGACCGCTTGATCCCCCATGGTGGAAATTCCTCCTTGGGCCTTGCGGCCTGAACTATGGTCGAATTGGGGCCTAACTTACTTGAAACTCGAAGCTTGCGACGCTAGCTTCTTGGTGAAGTTTCTGCCCTTGGTGCGCTAAGCCAATATGTTAAGTTGTGATTTAGAGTATAGGGTTTATGTGATATGAGTAGTATGATATGTGATTGAATAATAAAAGCTACCCACTTTGGAAGGATGATTTTAGAACTTTAAAATGAATATTTAATATGTATTGTATGATCGCATTTTCTTGATAAAGCTGAAATGGCGGCGATGACGATGACATTATGATTATGTATTTCTAGGATACCCTCCTGGGAATTTCAAAATTCCCACCCTTACTTGTTTGTGTTTAGTGTCGTCTCCAGGTTGATTCCAAAGAATAGTGAAGCAACTACAAGAAAGACTAAATTGTAATTTCTATAGTTTAGTTGTGGGAACTCATATATATTGTACATAGTTTTATATATATATGTGTGTGTGTGTGTGTGTGTGTGTGTGTCTGTAAATGTAGTAAAGAACATATGTGAATTAAAGCTCATAGAAGAGCTTCCTTTTGTACTTGATTTGTATTAAATAAATAGATTGTTTCTTGCTATATATTTTGATAGAACCATCAGTTAGTTAATACATGATTAGACTGATTCTTGCTATAGATAATTAAGAAAGATTCGCAAATCTATAAGTAACAACTCTAGAGTACGATGCCATGACTTAAGGATGAGGTTGTACTTGGGAGGATGTTACAGTTTTGGTCTGAAATTTTTGATTGTATTGGTTGATAATATAGAGATATTGATGTATTAATCTTGGTGGTGTGTTTGGATGATGTTAGAAATCATTTTTGTCAAAAGGAAATTTGGACTATATGCGGATTTTCAAATTTTTTTAGGGATTGTTCACGAATTTTCTAGTATATTTGTAGGTATTTTTATGAGTTATAAAAATTATATGTTGGAGCTAACATCCTAAGGAAACTCTATGAATTTTCGTGATGCATGATAAGGACTCTAACTGCTTTAAGAAAATCAAGAACCGAGATAGTAACTATGCTGCCTGGATTGTTGGAATTGAAGCTCCAGAATTTGTCTAATTTTATTACTATAGCAAATGATTGAATTTTCCTTTGAAATTTTTATAGAGTATTGGACACATCTTGAAGTTCAAAGTTCAACCATGATTTTTCTTTTGAATTGATTCAATCATTTGCAGGGTTAAAAATTATGAATTTAGATTCTAAGTAAAGTTAAGTGGTTTTTGAGCACCAAATTTGTCTAATTTTGTTAACATATAGTTAGAAACTCTTTTTGCTCTAAAATTTTTACAGGACCTTGTGAACACATTGAAGTGTCTTAGATAATTTTTATAGCCTCTGAATTATGCTATAATGGGGTGAAATATGCCAATGTGCTAGAATTGTGATAATGCCTTGAATTAATGATATAATGACTTGGATTCAAGTTTGATGTGTATGAATGCATGCTATAGACTTTAAAGCTTGTTTTATGAGGAATGAATGAATGATATATATAGGTTTGAAGCATTATGAAATCAGATAATTATGTTAATGCATCCAGAAATGTGATGCATGTATATGTGAGCTTAAGGATTATATGTGTTGAGTGAAGAATGAAATCCCCTATAGTATGTTAAGGGCACAGAGAGATCCCCTATAGTATGTTAAGGGCACAAAGATTCCCTTTTTATGTCAAGGGCATGAAAGATAGGAATTATGTATATGAAACCCTTCGATGTACCAGAAACACGTATAGTTGAGAATGGATTACTATGATGTTCAGTAGCATGACATATGTATATTAAGTGATTGAATAATAAAAAAGACCCACTTTGGAGAATTGGTTTTTGAAGTTTAAAATAAACCTTTGATACATGTTGCATGCTCATATTTTCTAAATAACTGAAGTGGTTGGGACGATATGATGACATTACAAATTGTATATTTGGGAAACGCAGCCTGAGAATTGTATAATTCTTACCCTACATGTTTGTGTTTTTGTGTCGTCTAGGTTAAGAAAATATGATGCTATGTAAAAGAACTTGGAATTGTAATAGTGTAGTAGTTAATGTTTTTATTATGTTGTATTTAGTGAAATGGACATGTATGTAACTATATTAGAGACGGAGGTATATTCAAGCTCATAGAAGAGCTTCCTTTTGGGCTTAACTTGTATTAAATAAATGTTTTATTTCTTTGTTATATATTTTAACAGAATTACAACTCAGTTATTATACGATTAACCGATCTTGTTATAGATATTTAAGAAACGTCCGCGAATTTATAAGTAACAACTCAAGTCAAATATCATGACTTAAAGATAAAGTTGTATTTAGGAGGATGTTACAAGTAAGATTTATGTTTTATATTTGAACCGAAGAATAGTGGCATTGGGGCTTGAGAATTTGATTTTGTGTTGTTTGAATATATGCATGAAGACTTTCATGTTTGAATGTGCAAATATGAGTTGAGATCTCACTTAAGATCGGATTTAGTCACAAATCTTGTCATGGTGATTTATGTTTTGAATTCAACGATATATAGAGGATCAGTTATTTCTCCTTTATTCTTAAATAAACTAGCTAGTGTTTTCACTTAACTGGTTTCTCATTTTGTGTATAGCTGTATACTATTCCTGCTTCATTTCATCATAAAATCCCTTGCATCCTTAATTAAATAATATTAATATCCTTGGAGACAATTCAGATTGCATGCCATACTATTGATTTGTGATTTGGTCGAGTTCAACACTTGAGTAATTGAACTCCTCAGGAGAAACCTGACTGCCGTGAAAGAACTAATTGAACTAACCAATGATGAAGCTGTACCATAGAAAATATTGGACCACATGTGAAGCCGTGTCTTGTTGCATTTGCATGGTTATCATATACAGGCCTGAGGGCTGACATACCTGCGTGCATTTGTTGCTTGTTTTGTCGTGATCGGTTCTTCCGAAATACTCATCACAACTTACATAGATTCCGTCCGTTTATCCGTACATCTTCATGTGATTTTTCATGTCCCATGTCTTTACCCGCATCAAACTTATGGTTCAAGTTCTTCGCCCAAACTAGAGTGGGCGAGTTTTATTTTCCCTCTTTTGTCCTATATGCACCAACGTATAATTGGAGTTGAAGATAAGAAGCGATTCTATTAATCCCAAGTGTGCTATTATTTTCATGAAAATGAATACTCAATAATGTACTGGGGAAAAAAGGCATATCAATGAGAATATTTTTTTTTTTGTATGAAATATTCTTCATACACTTAGGGTGTGTTTGGTATGATGTATTAAATATAATAATAGTATAAGTTAATCCTATATATTATGTTCTTATTTATTATTTGGTGCACGTAACATTGTGTATAAGATTATACATCATAATAGACTATATGTCAAAATCCTATATAACTTAATACAGTATGAGAATGTTGAATTAGACTTGATTTACTTTTAATATGAGGTCATTTTTTTATATTTTACTAAAATATATTATTTTTTAAATAAATAAATATAATAAAATAAAATTATACAAATAAAAGTTAATTTTAATAAAAATATTTTACAATAAATAAATACAAATAATATATTATATTAATTTAGATATATATATAATAAAAATAAAAAATAAATATAATTGATAAATGATAAATAAATGAAAATATTAAACATTTAAATAAAAATTAAATATTTTATATGAATAGTAAATAATATATAATTTAAAAATTATAAATTATTAATTAATAAAATATATAATAAATAATAAATAATATGTAATATATAAAAGTAAGGATTAATAATTTAAATTTAAATAATTATTATTAAAATATAAAATATTAAAATAAATAAAATAGAATTTTTATTTATATAATTTATTGAAATAGTAAATAATTATGAAATATTGAAGCAAATAATAACATTTAATATAAAAAAATTTAACTAATAAATATTTATATAAATATAATATTTGAAAATTATATTTAAATAATTAATAAAAATTTCTCTTTTGTTATTATTTTATTTTATTTTATATTTTTCTTATGGTATTCAAATTATTTGTAAATAAATAATGATAGTATAGAATATAAAATATAATATCTTATACCATGTTATATCAAATATTGTATATAGTATTAAAAGTTTATAAGGTTTATCCTATGATACTTTATATAAAATCTTATCCTATCAATAATTATCCCATTAGGACCATTCAAATATACCCTCAAGTGATACTCCTCACTGAGTTTATTTCAAAGTATATTTGCCCATATTTTTATTGAACATTTTGCAGACTGAGATCTCATCTCCTAATTTATATTTTATTCTTCACGTCAATAATTTTTAAGATCAAAACTCAAAGGTATACTAATACTACTTGGTTTCAAATTCCCAATTTCCCATATCTCACGGCAACTTATTTAAGTTGTCATTAAAAAACAAAAAATCACACCAAATTGCGATTTGTGTCCGTCCGTCATGTTCATTGTTCATTGTTCATGTCGTTTAGCAGCAATTATTATGGTAGAGTCGTAGCGCATTTTGAATATCCTAGGAAATTAGTTAGAATTCCCGGCCCCATGCTTTGCACTGGTTACGTTTGAGAAAGATATTTTAAACTATAATTTAAACATAGAGTTTAATTTATACGTACCAATAGTATAAAAAAAAATTATACTGTCATCCAATCAAATTATTTTATTTGAATAATTTCTTAAATAGTAGATATAATACTCAACCATTTTATTGATGTGTCAATATATTACTGAATGGTAGTCTAAACTTTATTATAGTATCAGTGCATAGAAATACATATTATGTTCTATTAATATTATCTATCACATATTATGTAAATTTTGTAAAAACATATATCATAATTGAAATTTGAGAGAAAATACGTATAACACTTGAATAAAAGTTACAAATTAAACAAATGGATAATAAAAATCAAATGTGAGCATATATATAGATTAATTTGATATACTGATAATGTAGAAATTTTTTTATATTGCCATTCAATTATATAATTTTATATCAATAAATATAATTAACTCTTATACCAACTACCTAATGCAAATGAAAGAATTAAATCAGATGATATAGTGTCAAAAATTTGCACCATCAGTGATTAATAGGATGTTACTTAAAAATACTGTATCATCCATGTTATTCAGAAAAAATAAAAAATCCACAACCAAAGTTTAGATTAAAAAAATGAGATTAATTTTAAAGTCCTGACGGTGTAAAAGAGTTTTAGTCAAAACATCCAGGGCACTGTGACAAGAAAAAAAAATTATGAAAAAAATAATTTTCAATGGTTAATGGAGTTGCCACCAATTTTAGTTATGGAAAAATCAGACAACTTTTTCAATTTGGCAAAGCTGGTCTTTTGAAGCTAAATTGGGTTTAGGAGTTTGATTATGATTAGAGAATGATAAAAACATAATTTCATTATAACCCCAATACATCCATCTCACGATGGTTACCCAAAGTTTATTGTGTAAATTAAATGATAACCTTAATAATTATATTTTCCCCCAAAAAGAATTAAAGCCTAAAATTATTTACAAAAATTTTAAAAAGAAATAAAAAATTAAGAAAATTCACTTTTGACTTGACAGAAAAGTATCTACTCCTATATATCATCTGGTATAATGAAGAATTCAAAGTCATATAGTTCTTATAAAAAATAATTGTATGTTGGGTTAATTTATTATTTACAAAAAAGACACTGTTTTTTTTTTTAAAGAAAAGACAGCAAATTCACTCTTGCATGGGATTAAAGATAACACAAGTTATACAATAAGCTATTTCAATTCTTACAATCCCAGAGGATAGTTAAACCAAACATTAATGATGTAAGTTTGTTGCATGGATAAATCAGATTATGAAAAAAAAAAATTGTTTTCCTTTTCTATTTTTATCGCCAACGGAAAAGAATTTTCTTTTAAAAGAGACTTGAAAATAAATTAAAATTGTAGGACACAAATGAACACATTTGAAAATAAAAAAGACAAGACACACACTAGCCCAAAAAAAGATAGTCCAACACAGGAAAAAAAATCATGAAATGGGTTAAGATTGACTAACGAACTAACTACAATTAAAACACATAGACATATAACAAAATGTAAACTTTATATTAAAAAAGAGTAAATATTCAAAATGGTCCCTCAAAAATATATTAGAATAAATTAGTCCTTTAAATTTTAAAAATTAATATGGTTAGGAATTAAAAAGGGAGACAAATTGGCTCTCCATACAAGTTCATATAATTAAAAAGGAGTAAACCTCCAAGTTGATCCTTGATAATTTTGAACATAGAGTTAGCCGTGACAATTGGAAAGTGTCAACTTGATCTTGACAATATCAAAAATCAGACACTTAGTGGTCCTGGATGGAAAACATTAACGTTGTTAGTAAAAATTCCATTAGTGGACAAATTGATCCCTACCTTCATTTACAAAAAAAAAAAATCCCAACTCTCATCCCCTTCCTTCCTTCATCCGCTTTATCACTACCACTGTCACCGTCACCACCACAAATGCACGGGAAAATAACATAAACATATGCTACATTTACCATTGTCACATTGTACGTCTTTTGGTGTGTTCCTATGATTATATGGGGAAAACACTTCAGCATTGTTGCAAATTTTTCAATTCAGCTAGCAACATCAAATCCAACTTCCTGTCTTCTTTTAGTCTTTCTATTGGTGGTGGTTGTTTCTTCTTTTTTTCCATTTTAATTTTCTTTCTATTTTTCTTTTTGGTTGGAGAAATAGTTTTCCTCAAAAGCTGCATAAAACCCCAACTAGTCCAAAAGCTCATACTTGAGATGCCCTTCACAACACATAGTGCAGTGACAGAAAATGGGAGTCAACAAATACAATTTTTTTAAAGAATAAAAAAAAGAAAAAAGGAAAGAGTTTGGTTGGGTCAATATTATTAAGCAAAATTAAACCTATTGGTGTGCATTACTGTTTGCATATAGACCTTGTTGCACTTGAAGCCCAAAAAATTTATAGCTGTAACTCGATCTTTTTAGTGGAACACTATTATTTAAAGATTCACGAAGGTTTTGCTATGGATATTAGCTCTAGATTGGGGACAGTTTCAGCTTTTGGGTCCAACAAATGGTTGGGTTCTTCTATCTAGGTGGAAAGGGAGCCGACCCTGGCCCACATAAGGAAGAAGTAGTAGAAAGCAAGACCATAACAACAACATCACCACATATATAAAAGAAAACTTATATATAAATGTAGCTTATGTTTATGTTATGTGTTGCTGTGCGTTTATGGTGGTGATGGTGGTGGCTATGATGAAGAATATGAAGGAAAATAAGGGATGGAAGATAGGGATGGAGGATGGGATTTTTTTTTCTTTTGTAAATAATGTTAAGGTTCATTTGTTCGAGAATAAAATTGTTCACTAACCGTTAATGTTTTTCGTTCGAGGACAATAAGTGTCCAATTTTTGACATTGTCAATGATCAAGTTGACATTTTTCAATTGTAAGACTCGTTTGTTCAATGCTAAAATTATGAGGCCAATGTGGGGTTTACTCTTAAAAAAAAATTATACGAAGGAATCAATCCCGTTTTTGAAATATGAAGGGCAATATAACTTCAAAATCTAAGATAGTAATTTGTCCCCAAGGGACTATTTTGGCTATTTAGTCTTAAATAAGAAGAAGACCAGCGAACACACAAAAAATAAAAGAAAACATTATAAGACACACATGCTTAAAGCATGGTATCAATTTCAGAACTAGCCTAAATTTGAAAGGGAAAATAAAAGGTTGCACAATGCAGTCATGGATAGGGCAGGTAGAAGTGCAACTACCGCACGGAGGCTTCACGGTGAGGAACATGAGGTGTTGTGCAATGTTCTTGGTTGTCAACAAAGGAGTGGCTATAGTGATGGAGGCTTGCTTGGCATGTTTAATGGCTGGTCATGGTAAAGGATGAGGATGGTTATGGTGGTTGATTTTTGTTTAATGGCTGGTGAGGGATGTTTATTGTTTTGTTAAAAAGGAAGATGTGGGGGCTAACACAAGGGTGTGGCGTGTTGTGGTGCGATCATTATTTTGAAAATCGGATCTCTTTCTGGTCCGTGCAAGGGGTAAAAACTAACACTCTCAAAAACTGATCAAAGACTGGGAAAACCCATGAAAAACAAAAAAGAATTCCTGAATTGGAGTGGGTTTTGGTGGTTTGATGGTTTGAAAATTTAAAAAAAAAATGTAAAAGGAAAAAATGAATTGCCATAACCACCATTCTACAGCTTAAGATCACTTGAACCACCACATAGTAGAGGAAGGTTGCTGCCTAGACAGAACTGTGATCCTGTTGCTGGTCCTGAAGCTTAGTGAAACTTCATGTCTTAGGCATGGTTGTGGTGAGAAGATGACGGATGATGGTTATTTTGTGTGTTGAAAGTTGAAGCTTGAAGTTTGGAAGAGATGTAGGGCCACTACTGCTTGGTCATACGAATAAGGGAAGTGAGTGAGTTTTGTTAGTGTTAGATTTTCATAGGGGAGTGTGGAATATTGGGTTGGGCTATAGAGTTAATGTTTTTTGTTTCTGGTAATGTACAACATACTCCATTACTATAGTAGCCCATGGTACCAAATGTAGTGTTACAGCATGCTACATTGATATTGGGTTAGGCCACATTTCTTTATGTAATGCATAGTGTTAGTCCATGGTTTTGTTTTATATATATAATAATATTAATAAAACAAAACCATGCATATGATATTTTATATATAAAATATTAACACATGACCGAAAAAAATATTGAT
Source organism: Dalbergia oliveri (assembly GCA_030441495.1). Classification (NCBI taxonomy): domain Eukaryota; kingdom Viridiplantae; phylum Streptophyta; class Magnoliopsida; order Fabales; family Fabaceae; genus Dalbergia; species Dalbergia oliveri. Next base: position 28,350,895 of record JAMLFY010000011.1, read on the forward strand.
AGAATTTTATTATATTATTATTAATAAAAAATTATTTTTATTCAAAAAATTTATTTAGTCACTTATAATAATTACATATATTTATAAATTTATATAAATATATATATTTTATTGTATATTGATTATATTATTGTAAAACCTTTAGTTGAGCCAGTTGAACCTGAACTCTAAATCAGTACTTCATCCCATTTCATGCCTAGTTTGGTTTTCAGAACCTTGAATGTGATTGAACAACAGTGAATGGCTTCTTGGGTTTTTTGATGATAATGGTTCACCCTGGTTCAAAGGCTACATTCTTTATGTCCTCTCTTGAAAAAATAGCATGCCTATTTATATACACCTCTAACGCTAAATGTAATTAATGGAAAAGAATTAATTTGATGCCAATTGGAAAAAAAAAGACTTGATTTGATAGGAAAAAACTTATTGATACTAATTGAAAGACAAAATCAAGCTAATTGAATGAAAATCTTATCAAAATTTGATTTTCTTGATTTGTTTTATTTTTTGAAAGATGGGTTTTTTATAATTCAAACAAAAAGAAAGAATTTTTTCATGACATGATAAAAAATTAGATGATAACAGTAGCCCCATTTACTTAGTCTTTTAATCTAAAAGGCAAGCAAAGTAAAAAGCACCCAATTTTTTTTTTCAAGTTGAGTTTTTTTTTTCTCTCCAAATTTATTTACTAGACAACGACTAAACTCGGCTATAAACGTCACAATACTCTGATAGTGCAGGCATGACAATAAAAGGAAAAGGGAATGTATCTCAATACCTTCAACAAGCAAAAAAAATGTGGCATCACAATACCTTGAACAAAGAATGTGTCACAATACATTTGAAATGTTGAGTAGGTGGCATCATGATACCTACCATGGATAAAAATGAGGCGTCCCAATACATTGAAAAGGAAAAGGAGGCATCACAATCCTTCAATGAGTTGAGTAGAGGTCACAATACCTATAATGGATTAAATTGAGGCCTCACAATGCCTTGAAAAGGAAAAGACGGCATCACAATACCTACAATGGATAAAAATGAGGTGTCACAATGCCTCGAAAAGGAAAATAAGGCATCACAATTCCTTCAATTAGTTGAGTAGAAGTCACAATACCTACAATTGATAAATATGAGGCATCACAATACCTTAAAAAGGAAGAAGAAGGCATCTATTTCCTTCAAAATGTTGAGTAGACGTTACAATACCTACAATGGATAAAAACGAGACATCACAATACCTCAAAGAAAGAAGGTATCACAATACCTTCAAGTGTTGAACTATATGTCTCAATAGCTAGGATGCAAATGAGTAAATGAGCAAATGAACTAGGCTTCTCAATACCTAGAATGTAAATGAACTAGACTCCACAATACTTAGAATGCAAATTGGCTTCATAATACCTAGGATGCAAATGTGCAAATGAACTAGGCTTCTCAATACCTAGAGTGCAAATGAAATGAGCTTTTCAGTGCATGATAATTAGTTGGAATTTATAATTTCTAGAATGCAAATGCAAATGCAAATGGACCAGGCTTCACAATACCCAAAATGATGATGAATTAGGCCTCACAACACGAAGAGTATAGATAAACCATGCAAATTATTGAAATCAAACAAGAAATTTCAAATTTTTTTTCTTCCCAAAAAGTCTATGAAAAATTCAAATAGAGCTACATTTCATTTGAAAATACTCAAAAACATTCACCAGTGTGACACATCTGAAGTTCATGTTGTCCAAGGGTAGGTGATACGCGCTTATAATGGGTGGAAAATGCAAGGGTCTTTGTAAAAGTGGCAATGAATATGAGTTATTATGAAATAAACCTCTTAAACTTGGAAACACCACTTGAGCAAATAATAATTCAATAATGTCACGACTCGACTTGGGAACGTAACCGGCACGTGAGGAATCCCTCCTCACGTAAGCCTCGTGACCTCTAAGTCTCTCTATATGCATCTTTAATCATAAAATCCATCTTTAAAACATAAACTCATCTCTAACATAGATCTCTTTCTCTTGGAAATCAAATCATCATAAATAACAATTTCATAATTAAACTATAAATCCTTTCTATAGTATAAAACATATGAGTTGATCTTTGTATAAAATATACCATGAAACTATAGCCATATAAATACAAAATAATCTAAATCATGGTGCAAAATGCAAAAGAATATCTCTATGGTCCAAGACCCTACATGGCAGTGACATGAAGCACTCTATATCAAAAGCAAAAGAATACTTCATGCCAAAGTAAAGCTCACTGACTGAAACTATATCTCCTGGGAGGAAGTGGTTGAGAAGAACCTACACCAGCTATCTATAATAGAAAAAGGGAGAAGGGTGATTTTTATCTAAAAGTCAATGAGCATGCCCTCACCTGTAACCTTCTCATAGGACGGCAACAAGAGTATACATATATAATCATAAAAACTCAATAAATGCAATTGCTCTAAAATCATTTTCATATATACATACATAATAGCTCTAAAATCCATAATCTCTAAAAATATAATTAGTAGTACTCTAATAGAGGAATAGAGACCTCTGGTTATGCATAATAAGTGACATAATAAGTTCTCTGGTATGCATGTCAACCATGACATAGCAAATTCTCTTATCTCTATAGTTTTTTAAGAACCCAAATTGAACACGTAACTATGTTCCATCTCTGCTTTGTGAAATTGTCCCTACAAAGAACTTGGTACCAAGGTTAACAATGTTTTCAGTCGTTAACTCACTATTTGTTTCTCTATAGCTTTCGTCTAGTCTCTAAATCATAAAAGCTAATTATTTCCTCTAATCTCCATATGAGCTCTACTATGAATTCAAATTTCTATTATAATAAAAAATAATATAATACTCTGGAAATCAATATGGAAGTCATAAATTCTCTAGATAATCATATTCATACTCTAGCTATTCATAAAAATCATTTCAACAATAATAGTCCCATGAGTTTGCATTAAAACATCTCTTTTATGCTATTTTGAAAATCGTAATTTTCATAAACTTGATAAAATCAATAATAATCTCTAATTTCTGAAATGGTCCCTAAATCATGCATTCATGCCAAACTCTAAAGAAAATAACTCTAATGATCAATATAAAGATCAGGATTTGAACCTACTCACTTGGAAAGGAAGAAAGGATGGTGTCAACACCAATGAAGCTCAGGGAAGAGGGATGATACCAACATCTGCCATAACAAACAAAAACTCTAGATTCTAACAACCTCTAGATAGCTCTAATATAACTCTAACAACATTAAGGGAAACCCCCACTTGGCAACAATGAGAAATAAAGACGCCCACAAGGGGGAGGAAGAAGATGGAAGAATATACATAAACCAACAACAATCCCATACCTTTGATCTTGGAGGAGAAAGATTTGAAATGGGATTGAGAGAAAGGGAGAAAATGTGTTTAGGGATTCAAAAGTAAGAGAGAAATCCCGAGTTTAGGGTATATACAAGGGGTAGGGTCTCATTAAATGGAACGATGTCGTTTCGACACTGTTCACGCACCAAGGGTATTGCTATAGTGGTACAGAGGTCCAAGGACCTCCAGCTGGAAACACATGAGCTGCTATCGCAGTCCTAGAATGCTATAATAGTTGACAAAATAGCAAAAACACCTAACCCCCATCCTGTGATTGCTATGGGTTCAACCGCTATAGTGCTGCAGTTCACCAAGCTTCTACATAAAAGGGGCTCTTATGCCTGGGGAAACCTAAGTTCGTCAAAACCTCTCTATGAACACGTGTCCCTAAGGTATTACATATAATCTTCATTTCCTTTTGGTATGAGCAATTCCTTCAATTAGCCCCTAAGTTAGAAGTCCAAATTGCAAAAGGCCTTTTTCTTTACTAGTGCAAGTGTTTGTTTCCATCTAGATAACATAATCTCTTATTCTAGAATGCTTTTCTTTTTTAATTTTTTTTACTTTTGTTCTTTTTTTGTTTTTTGACAAAGAAACCTTGTTTCAAAATTAAAATCTATGAAAATAAAAGTAATTAATCATTGATCATAATGGACTTTATTAAGCTTGTAACATGGCCAAGGGTATGCAAGTTATGAAAGAAAGGATGTTGATGACCTAAAGAAGTGTTTAAACGTCAATCAAAATCAAGGATCCTATTTTTTGTAGAATAATTCTATTGGTTAAAGTTGCATTTCCTATGAAAACACCCACTTTTATTTTGAAATGGAGTACTTATCTCAACCTCATCATTGTCACATTTTCAATCCATTCATCTTCACACTCTTTTTCCTTTTTCTTTTTTCTTCTTTCTTTGAAAATACTTTCTTCAAATATGATTTTTTCCTTCATTCCATTCCTTCCTTTTCAACTAGGGATTATGTTAAAAACCAACTAACGAAGTTAATTCTCTTAAAAGAAATAAAAAATAGCCCTCAGTTGATCCTTGTTGAAGGTTATTTTAAAAAGAAATTTAGGCTTAAAGTGGGGTAACGATGGATTTTTTTCCTTTGTTTTCTAGGATAGAGAGACATGAACAAACTTCATCTCAAATCATGATTGCTTATTTTCAATAATTTTAATCACAAGACAAAATATCAAGTCCACTTTTCGAATTTTTGTTCTTTCTTTCTTTCTTTTTCTATTTTAGACAACGATGGAACGAACAACATCTAAATGGAAGCAGAACTCATGCATACACAATAAAGTTTAAGAAGCAAAGCTCCAGTATTGTTAGAGCGGACAATCTTCAATAACATGCCTTGGAGCTCCCATGTGGTAATTGCAAGCTCAATTTGGGTTACACCACTCAAGAAAATGATTTCCAAAAGACTAGAGTCTTTTTTTTTTTGTGAATGGTCATTGATAAGTGTTGGAAGATAACTTATGGCAAGTGGATGAGCTTGGATAAGGACAATGGACAAAGATGTATTACAGCCCAATGGTGAAAAAAAATTCCAAGATTTTGAAAGGAAATGCTAACTCAACATTTGAATTCATTTTGAACAAAAACATTTGAGTAAATCAAGTTTTTTTCAACAAAAAGAACACAAAAGTGACAAATTTGAATGAATCTATAATACTAATATTTCAGACTCCTATGAGGGAAACTTTTACAAGTGTCGTTAGTAAAGCAATTTAGGGCTCACAATTTTCATTTGGAATTTAAATCATCAATCTATATTCATTACACTTAATTGATAAATATCAATCACATCAATCACAATTAATTATTAATTATGAGATATTAATTATAAATCATAATCTCACTCCCACTTCACAACTCAATTTTAAAACCCATTATTAGATCCTGCAATATCACTTTGCAAATTTTTTTTGTTTGTTGACTTTGTAAATTTTTATTCTATATTTTAAATTTATGAAATATTATTTTTTTCATTCTAATATATTTAAAATTATTTTTTATGATTATATTATTTGGCTTATTTATCAAAAAATTATTTGGCTTAATATATTGTTATGATTTCTTTCAAATGTATTATAGTTCTATATGGGTCACATGATTTATATATTATCAATTAATACATGATTTGAAATTAACTTATTTGATAGTTTTCAATCAATATGTAATTATCAATTTGTAATTAATGTAACTTATCACAATGATGTTAATCATAAGTAATAAATGGATATTTTAAAATTACATGTTTTATTTGAAAACATGTCTACAAGATAAATAAATTAAAATCTTTTAGAATTAATTCAGTATTGATTTTAATAATTTAGTTTACCTTTTGAAATATATTTTTACTTTAAAAAATATAAAATATTTACTATGATATATTTATTTTGACTTAAATTAGAGAATTTTCTTTATTAATACTTGAGTATTTTTTATAAACTCACATATACTCTATTATCATTTAATTTTAATATGAAATTTTCAAGTATGAAAGTTATTCACTTATTTTAAATGGGATTCGTAAGGTTTTTTTAGGGTTTTTAATATGGTTTAAATATGATATTCTTTTTGTTTTGTTATATTCAAATTACATTTAAATATGGTAATTTGTAGTTAAATACTTTAATTTTATATAATTGAATATATTATGTAAATTATCTTTTACATTGACAATGCATTAAAATTAAATCCTTGGAACAATATATTGTAAAAATCAATGAGATATATATCTTTTAGTCATAATCTATGTTAGCTTTGGAGGGTTCTTGAATTTAGAGAGAGATATCAGTTGATATTATTAAGTCAATCATAAGTTTGTGTTATCATTGACACAATAGTTATATTAATTGAAATTATTTTATTAATTAAAATCACAACAAATATTATCGTGGTAAATAAATTATAACTAAAAATTTAATACCACAAATTAACACATAAATATGATCAATTAGTCGCTCTCTAATTAATCAATCATTCTCAAATTTAAATTAAAATTTTAAAGAATAACATTAATTACATATCATTTTATTTTTGCATGACAGATTTAATTAGTATAATATATAATTTATTAAAAATTATTATAATATATAAAATGTACCACATTATACTGTAATGATATTGATAGTAAAAATGTAATAATACACACTATACTATATTAGTTTTGATGTTTTAATAAAACTTAATATCATAGTTAACGTGTTTTCAAAGGATTTAATATAATCTATAATCAATCTATAATAATAATAATTAAGATTCATTACATGGATAGTTTTCATGTGTCATTAGAAAGAAAATTATACCCTACCATTTTCATAATCTTAATATTTAAAGTAAGTTTTTGGATTTAATTTACCTTCTAATTATTAATTATTTTTCTAATCATACATTCATATCTTTCTTCATTAAAATTATTTAATAAATAACAAATAATATTAACAAAATGATAATTGAATGTATTATGTAATACCCCAAAAATTATTTAAAAATTAATTTAAACATGATTAGTGCAAATTTAAAAAATCTAGTTTTAGCAATGATGAGAGGCCTAATGGAAGGTTAAAACAAGACAGTGACCTTGCGGGTCCCACGTGTAACACCCTAAAAATTATTTAAAAATTAATTTGAGTTTTATTAGTCATAATTTCAAAAATTGATAGTTTTAGCAATGATGAAGATGGTTGACAGACGTGTTAAAAAAAATTAGGCCGACATGAATAGTAACCTTGTAGGCCCCACGATCGGACAAGGGAAACCCTAAATAGAACCAAGAAATGCCGGATTGAAAAGAGAGGTTAAGGCTATAAATAGTTAGAAATAAGGATTTTATACCTAGAATTAATTTTTGAGCAATGCTTGATTACCCGGGTACGGGATTTTACCTGTTCGATAAAATTTCGATGTATGATTTTTAACCAGAAAGATAGTCAAATCTTTACAATAGGATAAAGTTATCCTTAGTAGCCAAGTGTAAGGCTAATCTTTAATCTTTGATTTACAAGATTAAATCCTAGTCATTCCTTCTTTTTATTATTAGAAAGAAGTATACTTTGACTACATCACTAATACATCTAACTTAGGATATATTAAAAAGCCACCAAGCTTGTCATTCTCAGCCATGTTTCCAGGCACACAAGCCTCCATTTTTCTTCCTCTCAAACAATGTGAACAAGGTTTCAACCTCCAAAGACCTAGCCTAAAATTGCTAAAACCACAAACTCCCTTCACAAAACTAGTTCTACTCAACAATACCTACAAAAAACTAACTGATTAGGATTTGAATCCTCACCTTTTGTAACATCCCCAAGTGAAACGTAACATCCTTAAGTCATGACATTATGCTTAGGAGTTGTTCATTTACCATATAACAACTAGTTAGGATCGATTGAATTGTGAGAATAACTTAGAACTTACTTATTTAAAGAAACACAACATTTATTGATATGCATAGACTAAGTACAAGAGGAAGCTTCTACGAGCTTTAGTATAATACGTTCTCTATTTCATTTACATACATATAACTCCAACTAAGTACATAAAGTAAAAATATCCGCACTAAACCCGCTCCGATTTCCTTTCAACTTAAGGACACGGACACAAAACACACATCGGGGTGAAAATTACATAGGGGGGCATAAGCCATACACACAGGAATGGGTCGTGTCATTGTTACCCAGCCACTGTCTTATTAAATTATAAGATGAGTCATGGTATTTATAATAAATACTCATTTTGTTACAATCATCCTTCAATTTTTTTTTATTATTATAAAATCACTTAATATACGATATATCATAATAGTATTGAAAGTATACTAATCTCATTATTATATTCTCGTAGGGGTTACACACTCATAATGTCATCGTCATTGCCACTCATTAAGAAAATATGGGGATTCATTTAAAGTTCTAAAATCATCCTTAAAATGGTTTATTTTATTATTCAATCACTTAATATATGCTATTCCATATCCTGAAATATACCTTTAATACATCACTCTCATGCCCGTGGACTTTCTCTGCCTATTCAAGGGGACTTTTTATCTACTTAACATATACATCATCATCAAGCTTATATAAGTATCCATTCACAATAAAATTTTTCAATTAGGTCTCATAAAACAATCTTTTAAGTTGCTAGCATGAATTCACATACATCATACTTGAACTAAATGTCATTATTTCATCAATTTAAAGCATCAATTCATTTCAGCACAATGACATATTTCACATATTCGTAGCACAATTTATTTGCATATCAAACAGTCAATTCAGAGGCTATCAAAAATTTCTAAGACACTTCAATGTGTCCACAAGGTTCCATAAAAGTTTCAGAGCAAAAAGAGTTCTCTAACTATGCTAACAAAATTAGACAAATTTGGTGGTCAGAAACCACAACTTCAACTCAAAACCCAAAATTCATAATTTTTAACCCTAGCAAATGATTGAATCAATTCAAAATAAAAATCACAGTTATACTTCAAGATGTTATCAACACTCAGTAAAAATTTCAAAGGAGAATTCAATCATTTGCTGTGGTAGAAAAATTAGACAAATTTGTAGCTTTAAGACCAAAAATTCAGGCAACAGATATAGTCTCGATTTATGATTTTTTTCAGGCAATAGGAGTCCAAAACCAAGCTCAAGAAAATTCATGATACTAGCATAGGATGTTAGCTTCAACAAAAAAAAAATACCTACAATTATACCAGAAAATTCGTGAACAATCACTGCCAATAAAATCGAAAATCTAGAGGCATAGACCAAAACCCCTTTTGACAAAAATGATTTTTAACATCATCCAAACACCCCACCAATATTAATACATCACTATCCATATATTATCAACCAATACAATCAAAAATTTCAGAATAATACTAATAAAAAATGTTCATAATAAATTTGGGAAGAAAAGGCCAAAGAAAACCCTACTTTTGGTGGCTAATGGATCCTTGGCTCCAAGTTGCTCCAAGATTGACTCCCTTCACTCCAAAGCTCCCAAATCAAACCCAAACCCTCCCTAAATCAGTGAGGAAGTGAGGTATCAATGTGAGGATTGATGGAGAATTGAGATTTCAATTGGTTGGATTGATAGATCTTGATGAGTAGAACAAGTTTTATGAAGGGATCTTGTGTTTTAGTGACTTTGAGCTTAGGTTTTTGAAGCTTGAAGTTTGTTAATGGAGGTTTGAGAGGAAGAACAATGGAGGGCTATGTTCCAAGGCCTTTTGGCCAAAAATGATGATGGTGGGGTGATAAGGTTGGTGGCTTTGTGTTTATCTTGAGTTAGATGTCATAATTGTGTAGTCAAAGTATGTATTTCTTTCTTTTAAAAGAAAATAATGAGATGGATGGCTAGGATTTGTTTTGTTGATCAAAGAATGAGTCTTGTCCATCCACTTGGCTCAAGATAAGTGGCTCACTTTAACTTGGGGAGCAAGTAGCTTTTTAAATGTTAAAACTAAAACAAAATTCCATTGAATGGATGAGATATTGACTCCGAGTAAAATATAATAAACGAAAGGTTATGATTGAATGTTACTTTTCAAGTTTCAATCCTTGCCATTCACTTGGCATAAGGTGGTTGGTAAGGGTTACTTGGCTACCAAGGAACTTGTACGTGTAAAAAACCACATCAAAAAACTTCCGAACGGGTAAAACACTATACCTTAATCAAACATCACCCAAAAATTAATTCCAAGTATAAAATCCTTATTCCCAACTATTTCTAACCTTAATCCTTTCTTTTCTCAATCCTGGGCAGTTCCTAGTTCCTTTCAGGATTTGGTTTCCCCATAGGCCTGTGGGGCCGGTAAGGTTACTATTCACCCGACTCGAATTTTTTTTTAACAAGTTCGTTAGCCATCCTCATCATTGCTAAACTGTCAAATTTTTGAAATTATGATTAATAAAGCTTAAATTAATTTTTAAATAATTTTTAGGGTGTTACATTTTCTACCTTGAGAGTTTATCCTTTACTATTTAAGGGAGGGATTAGGTGTTGTTTGGAAGGTTTGAAGTGAGAAAAATCATTCTTGGAGCATCTTTTGGAGCCAAGATCTCTAAAGTTTCAAAGAGTAGGGATTTTGAACCTCTTTTACTTCAAATCTGTTTTAATGCTTTTATTACTGATTTGGATTCATATTTTTAGTTGTATTGGTTGATAATATATGGATATTGATATATTAATTTTGGTGGAGTGTTTGGATAATGTTAGAAAATCCATTTTGGCAAAACAAGTTTTGAATCATGCTGCTAGAATTCTCGGATTTGTATTGACAGGTAATGGTTCATGATTTTTCTAAAGTATTTTTAGATGGATCCACGGGCTGAAAATTTTATATGTTAAAGCTAACATATTAAAGTGTTTTAAGTATTTTTCTTGGGTCTTAAAAATAATTTTTACTATTTTCTAAAAATAGAAACCAAGGCAGTTAAGGTTTCTGCTACTAAGCCAAGTCTAAAGCTATAAATTTTGCTAATTTTGTTACCATAGCAAATGATTAATTATTCCTTTGGCATTTTTATAGGGTGTTGAGGACATATTGAATTCCAAATCTGAATTTTTGTGTGATTTTATATGATCATTTGATATGGTAGAAAAATAAACTCCTGATTTTGGCAAAAGCTAGAAATTAACCTCCAAATTTGGCTAATTTTGTTAACACAGTTAGAAAATGATTCTTGTTCTGAAATTTTTACAGGAACTTTTGGACACATTGAAGTGTCTTGAATAATTTTTGTAGCCTCTGAATTGGTTGTTTGATGTGCAAATTAAATTGTGCTACAAAGGTGTGAAATCTGCCTATGTGCTGTGTTTGTACTAATGCATTATATTGGTGACATAGTGACATTTAGTTCAAGTATATTGTATATGAATGCATGCCAGTGGCTTTAAAGATTAATTTATGAGAAACGAATGAGAATTACATTGTAAATGAATGCCTACATGTGGCTTATGCATGCATTTGAGAAAAGAAAAGTACATGATGTCATTATATGAGGAAAAAGAATGTATAAATTTCAATCGTGTATGTTTTGACATATGAATAAAACAGAAACAAGACTTATGTTGGGTTAAAGGGAAGGCAAAAGAGGAACTCTCCTAGAGATATTATGAGTCGGTAGACGTGGCTAGGAATAGATCTATGTGAGATTTTGAAAAGGAAAAAAAGAAGTCCGATAATCACGTATAGGAATGAGCTCAGCCTTTATAAGTAGTCTATTTCCCATTGTTGCCACGTTGGGGATGACGTACGTAACCCAGACATGATCCACTATAAATACCATGTGGTATAAACCATAGTTTTAAAACTGAACCAAATGCTTCGACTGTGGGGCACTGAGTAAATGGGTCCTGGTTAAGGATAAGTCATGGTTAAAATGATAACTAAATATAATTAAATAAGTATAAAAAATTTATAATAATACATAACTCGTGATGACATATACAATATAAAATATAAATAATATATACATTGATGCATATGCATCACCAAGTGAGCATATATACTTTAGTGAATGTTTATATAATATTTATATTATATATAACACAATAATATTTATATATGCCTCACAAATGATCTCAACTCTAGTTGCTGGGGTTTGCAAAGTGCAAGGAATTTAGTATGACCAAACATAATGAAGGATCAGCAATGGAAAACTGCATAGTCCTGGACAAGTTGCATGCGTTTGGTATTGCCATAATGCCATGTATGTTGCCCTCATACTAGAGCCAATACCAAAATCAATTCATGAATATATTTGCAAATATGGTTTTACAACAAAGGGATCGAGATCAGATTCCAGCCTCCTTTATTGTGCAAGTAGGCGATAGATATAGCACATACTAGCAAAGTGCAGGGAAAATAAAGTCCCATATCGTTGGAGAAAAGCTGAAAAGAAGTTGCTTTATTATAAATAGAGATGATTGCCCACACATCATGCATACGGACTTAAGCCAATTCACTTTTTGTAATATGGGCTTCTAATGGCTTATTTGGGCTTGAAAAATAGTATAAAGATTTTTTACAGTTAAAATTGTCAGATGTTTAATGCTTATTCTGGAAAAGCATGACTCGGCCGGTTTAATGAAATTGGGCCGAGTTCCTGGTTCACAGAAGGGCGGGTTAGTCTGATTCATTCGATTCAAATGCTTGTCCAATTCTTTATCTAACTGGAAACTAGTGACCGTTCACAATTTCCTGGTTCAGCAATCGTCAAAGCTGGTTTTAAAAACTATGGTATAAACTAAGTCTTTCCTATGTCAATGAAAAAAGAAAAATACAGCCAGTTAAGTTCTATGGCCATAAGTGAAACCAGGTCACTTGAGATAATTTCATGCAAGAATTACTTACTATGTGTTGGAGTTTTATGATATATGTGTACTAATTGATTGATTACTAAAAGCTACCCACTTTGGAAAGATTGATTTTGAACTTTAAAAATGAACCATTGTTATGTAATGCATGATCATCCTTTTTATAAATAAATTGAAGTGGCAGAACGATAGCAATTACATTTATTGTTGTGTATTTAGGGGAAATGCCCTCCTAGAATTTTAGAATTCTTACCCTTATATGTTTGTGTTCCGATGTCATCTCAGGTTAATGTAGAGGGTGAGGCTGCTATAGGAAGGATGAAATGGGAATTGGTAGTTTAGTAGTGGAGACTTGTATCTATTGTACTTAGTTATATGTGAATTAAAGCTCATAAAAGAGCTTCTTTTGTACTCGACTTTGCATTAAATGAATGTTTTATTTCTTTGTTATATATGTTGATAGAAGCACATTTTAGTTACTACCCAATTTGATCGATCTTGCCATAGATATTTAAGAAAGGTCCACTAATCTATAAGTAACAACTCCAGAGTCCAATGTCATGGCTTAAGACTGATATTGTACTTGGGAGGATGTTACACGGCCCTTGGGATAGTCAAAACCCTAGACTTAGGACGAGGAGATGCCCGAGACTAAGAAGATATGGTTAAGGTTAGAAATGGTCAAGATGAAGATTTTATACCTCCAATTTAGTTTCGGTAAAATTTTACCCATTTACTTTCAGGTATGGTGTTTTACCCATTTGGTAAAATTTCAATGTGTGATTTTTAACACCGAAAGATAGTTTAATCTTTAAAATAGGATAATGTTTATCCTTTAAGGCTAAGTGTAAGGCTAAGATTTCATCTTGATTAACAAGATCAAATCCTAACCATTCTTTTGTTTTAAAAAGAAAGAAATTCAATCTTTACCTAATTAATTACTAAACCTAACCTAAGATAAATACAAGCCACCAAACCTTATCACTCCACTTTATCATTTCGGCCAAGAGAAGCCTAAAATAGTCTCCATTGTTGTCTTTCTTAATAACATCAAATTTGAATTCAAACCATCAAAACCCTAGCCCAAAGTTACAAAACCTCAAACTTCCTTCACTAAACTTACTTTACTCATCACCATTAAAACCAACCGATTAGAATGTGAATCCATCATCATTTCCTAACTTGAGATATCAAACCCCACTATTTAAGGAAGGGTTAAGTGCTATTTGGAAGGTCTTTAAGTGAGAAAAACCATTTTTGGAGAATATCCTTGGGAGTTGAAAGCCCTAAAGCTCTAAAAGTAGGGCTCTTAAACTTTTTTTGTTTCAAACTATTTTTACAATTTAGTTATTGATTTAATTTTATATTTTTAGTTGTATTGGTTAATAATATATAGATATTGATGTGTTTAAATTGGTGGAGTGTTTGGATAATTTTAGAAAATCATTTTTGTCAAAAGAAGTTCCAAACTAGGTTGCTGGATTTTGGATTTTTCACAGAAGATGATTCACCATTTTACATTAGTATTTGTAGATGGAATTTGCAGCTAAAATTTTTATATGATGAAGTTAACATATTAAGGTGTTTTCAGTACTTTTATTGGGTCATTTTAAGTACTTTTATTATTTCCTAACAATCCAAAACTAGACAATTAGGGTTGTGGTCTGCATAATCAAATATGAAATTGTAAATTTGTCTATTTTGTTACTATATCAAATTATTGAATTTTGTCTTGAAAATTTTACAGGGTGTTGAGGACATCTTGAAGTCTAACCTTGAATTTTTTTTTAGGATTTTATATGTTCATTTAATATGGTAATAAAATTGGAAGTTCTAGGTGGTTGTAATTAAGGGGTTTATTGACCTCCAAATTTGAAGAATTTTGTTAACATAACTAGAGAACTATTTTTGATCCAGGACCTTATAGATATATTGAAGTGTCATGGATAATTTTTGCAGCCTTGAATTCAATTATTTGAGATGCAGAATAATTTGTACTACAAAAGTGTGAAATTCTCCATGTGTTGAATTTGTGCTTAGGCATTATATTGGTAACATAATGACATTTGGTTCAAGTATGATGTATATGAATATATGCTATTGACTTTAAATATTTATTTATGAGGAATAAATGAGAATCACATTGTGAATGAAAACATATATATATATATGTGTGTGTGTGTGTGTGTGTGTGATTAATGCATACATGGGGAAATAGAAAGGTAAACATGCATATATGTGATAAAAGAGAATGTATAAATTTCAATTGTGCATGTTCTGACATATAGGTAAAACAAAAACAAGACTTATGTTAAATGAAGGGGAAAGCAAAAAGAGGAACTTACTAAGAGATATTATGAGTAGTAGATATATGGTTAGGAATAGGTCTCTATGAGATTAAAAAGGAAAAAATGAAGTTCGATGATCATGTATAAGAATAAGCTTAGTCTTGATAAATAGTCTATTTCCCATGTGTGGTGTTATCCACTCAGATATCATTTGGTATAAAACTAAGTCTTCCCTATGTTGATGAAAAGAGAAAAATGCATGGAATTGAGTTCTATGGTCACAAGAGAAATATGAGATCCCTTTGAATTGCCAAGGGCACGGAAAGATCATTGCATTTATCATATACATACTCATGTCATATTGAATTATTTGCATATGATGATTTACTATGTGCTTGAGTGTTTTCACATATGTGAATTAAGTGTTTGAATGCTAAAAGAAACTCACTTCGAAAGATTGATTTCAAACTTTAAAATAAATTGTTGTCATGTAATGTATGATCACATTTTTCTAATATATTGAAGTGGCTAGAATAATGAAATGACATTTATAACTATGCATTTTGGAGATACCTCACTAAGAATCTTAAAATTCTCACTCCAATGTGTTTGTGTTCTCGTGTCATCTCTAGGTTGATCCAAAGAACAATGAGACTGCTACAAAAAAATTGGATTCCAGTAGTTTAGTGGCTAACACTTGTATTGATTGTACTTAGTTGTATGTATATGACTGTAAATATAATAGAGAACAAATGTATTTTAGAGCTCATAAAAGAGCTTTATCTTGTATTTGAATGTGCATGTAATAAATACTTGTTTCTTATTATATATTGTAACATAATTACAAATTAGTTGTGGTACGAATCAATCAAACTTGCTATAGATATTTAAGAAAGGTCTGCTAAATTTATAAGTAACAACTCCTAAGTATAATGTCATGGCTTAAGAATGATGTTGTACTTGGGAGGGTGTTACATTATAGTATAGAGCAATTAGTCCTATTAGGACCTTGATGATTGGACTGACTATGCTTTCGATGAGTGGTTAAGTCATGCCTTGAATCTTATCTATATGATAGGATATAGGGTTTAGATATGCATGATAGTCTAGTGGTCCTGTAGTTGGTTGCTATTTCTCTTAGCATAGTATTGAGCTTGATCAACTCAATATCTTTTATTTGGTGTGTTAAGGAACTAATGGTAGACCATAGACATAATAGAAATAGGAGCGCAGACTGGAAGATATGATGAGTACTCTAGTAAATGGCCGCTATGAGAGAACAAGCTAAGTGGCCACCGAATGATGGAAAGACTAGATCACAATGATAAGGGGAAGATGTGGATGTGAGATATCAGAAATTTGCTGAGTTTAGGAAAGCAAACCCTTCGCCATTCCAAGGAGCCTTTTTGGTTATTCCTTGTATGAAGACTCAAAAAGTGGTCTTTTTACCTACATGGTGGAAGCGGATGCAGAATTTTGGTGGGTTAGTACCAACAGGCTTGAAGTCTCTAAGACCGAAGTTACCTGAGAAGTTTTTAAGGAGGCTTTTTATCACAAGCACTTTCCTCTTTTATGAGGAATGCAAAGGAATTGAAACTTATGGCACTCAAGCAAAGGTCCATGAGTATAGTAAAGTACACAGCAAAGTTTGAAGAGCTCTATAAATTTTCTACTATTTATCAGCTGGAATCCTGATGAAGTTTGGAAGTGCATGAAGTATGAAGGAGGTTTACATAAAGACGAAGCTCCTCTGAGTCTATTAGAGATTAGGGATTATGCAACTTTGGTAAACAAGTGCCGGCATGCAGAGAAATCCAATAAGAAGCTAACAATCACGCAATCTACTATGGACACTTCTAATAAGAGACTAGCACCTAAAAACCAAGATTTAAGGATGCCGGGCCAAAGGAAGCAATTTCAACCTAATTCTGTTTAAGGATAAACAACAACAACGGTCAACCACAAGACAAGATTGTCCAAAATGTAGGAAAAACCATGGGAGTAAACCTTGTTTGGCTGGGCAATATGTATGCTCCTGCTCCGGAAAATCGGGCACAAGATTTAGAGTGTTGAGAGAGATATCCAAAACTCTCAGGAAGCCACCACACAAGAGTACTAAAGCTCAGGGGACATTACCACCTGACAATCCCATTGGGAGAGGACGTTTTTACTACCTATTAGGATTTGATTGAATTGTTTGAATTGTGTGTGGATTGCTTGTTTGATTTATGAAAACTATCTTTTGAAATCATTTTTAAATGAATTTTGAGGGAAAAGTTCTTTTTAAGGTGGGTGGTAATATAACACTCCAAAAATTATTTAAAAATTAATTTGAACTTTATTAGTGAGAATTTAAAAAATCTGATAGTTTTAGTAATGATGAAGATGACCCAATGAACGAGTTAAAAAAAAAGTGACAAGTGATCTAGGCCCTCAAGCCCATCTGCAGTCAAAACCGTATATCCTGGACAGGAGATGCCCGTGTTAGCTGTAAAACCCTTCAGAAAGCTTTATTGCAATATGTTTTGATTGATAACCTAACCAATTTAAGGAAATATTTTGAAGAACAACTAATGTCTACCTTGAGTTTCTTGATATAGCAACCAGGATCCTTCGTTAGGATAACATCGACTTTATAGCGATAATAACTTCGCTTTACATGTGCAAACATGTTGTATCTTGCTTAAAGAGATTGGAACTAAATTGAAGTGAAAATTATGTCGTGAAAAGAGCGTATAAATGTCTAACGTTTGAAGAAAATCATCAAGAACATGAAACCAAGGCATAGATATTCAAAAAGTAGAATGTGACTTCAGAAAGTATACTTGAAGTGAAGATATCTATCCATCTATAAAGCATGTGTGTTCTACAACCTTCAATCATCATGATCGCAATCATAATATCATCTATAAGCACTGATTGAAGTTTGAAAGGTCAAAGACATTACAAGGAATCAATGCCGCACTTTAAAAAGCTCATGTTTTAGTGAAACGGTGCACTTCATAGGAAAAGGAGGGAAATTTGAAATTCAAATTTGAAGTCAAACCTAGTTACAGATTGGCATGTCATCTCTTCTGCCAACTTGATCAACCACTCCAGCTTCTAGAAGGAAGTGTTTAGAAACCTCGTTCATAAAGTAAAAATCAATTTCTGAAGATTGTCTCAAAAACCACTGTTTCACAATGGCTTCCGTAACAACTCTAACACAAGATGAGCTACTTCTCAGACCTTTCTAAGACACAAATAGATGATCAACACTTGTCACTTGGACAATAGATCAAGGGAAATGGTCATAAAGGCAGACTATTTATGAATAGAGATGAGCTTTCAAAAGGAGATATTTTTTCAAGGAAGAATCGCTAGAAAGAAGTCATTCAAGTTTTTCCTAGGTCTTATTGTATATCTTATGGAAACTTGAGTGAGGTGAGTTTGAGTGGTAAACCTAAACACAAATCTCTTGTAACCTCGATCCAGTATTGATCGATGTGAGATAACTTGGAAAGGCTAAGGCAAAACTACTTGCAATGCAAAGAGTAAGGTGTTCTTGCTAGTCATAATTTAGCTTGGAGAGCTAGGCTTAGGCTATCAAAGGCTACTCAAGTTAACTTGGAGAGCCTAGTACAAGACTACTCAAGTTTAGGTTGGAGAGGTTGTTGAATAACTACTTAGTTTGTGATAGTAGAGTTGCTCCTGGTCAAGGTAAAAGCTTATGAAGGCTATTGCAAATACTATCCAACTTTCTCTATTTATAGTGGAACTCAACTGTTTAGGACTAGATGTAGGTAGGTTTTGCCTGAACTAGTATAAATATCTTGTGATATTCTCTTCTCCTTTATCTCTCTTTCTTTGACTGCCTTGTGTCTAACTTTTGATGTTTTTTGGAAAACTTGATCTCACTTACCTCTTTGTATATTTTAGTTCACATCCTCATGAGGGAATTGATCAAGTCAAAGAAACAAAGATCAACATGTTAGTTCATCAATATGAAATGTTCAAGATAGATGAACAAGAAAGTATTAATGACATGACCACTAGGTTTATGCATATCATAAACCAACTAAAGGGACTTGGCAACAGATACTCTAACTCAAAAGTGGTTAGAAAGATCTTAAGAAGTCTTCTAGCTAAATGGTTGCCTAAGGTCAGGCCATCATAGGAAGCCAAAGACCTTAAACTCTTGGCCTGGACACTCATTTGGTCTCTCAAAACTCATGAGGTAGTGTTTCAGAAAAGCATGGTGAATCCATGAGCAAGAGCAAGTTCATGGCCTTGAAATTGTCTTACACTACACCAAAAAGGGTGTTTGGCGGCAGTCGACTTGCGGTTCATCAAAACTGCCGCCAAAAAATGCTTTATAGTGATTTTTGCGGCGGTTATTCAACCGCCACCAATTGCATGATTTCTGCAGCAATTTTATTGTAACCGTCACAGAATTATTGTATGTAACGGTGGTCTTTGCAGTGGTTTTATATATATATGTCAACATATGGCGGCGGCTTTGTCAAATAGCCGCAAAAACATTTTCGTGGCAGTTCAAACAGTGGTTTTAGATGAATTTAGTGCATAGCGGCGGTTACAAAACCGCCAAAAAACAAGGTTTAATTTTTTTTTCTTGGTTTTATCTAAAAAAATATTTGATTGACAAAAATGAGATTCAATTTTTGATTTCTTTTTATTTTTATTTTTATTTTTTGTTTGTTTGTTTTATTTTTTGAACTAATGACCTAAGACAAGTTATGAATCACAGACTATAAAAGAGTTATTTTTTTTAATCCAAACAAGGAAATGAACTTTTTTGTAGACCTAGTACAAAATTGGGTGTTGACATATGTATTTTCATATTTTGTTAGTATTACATTTCATATAGTGTCTTGGGCATAGAATTGGAATTGGACATAGAATTTAAATTTGGAATTGAAATTTTATGACTCAATTTCAATTTTTATATTTGGTGAAAAGTTTTTTTAAATTTTTTTAACTCTAATTACATGTGAAAAATTACATTTACTAATAAATAAATATATAGTAAAAATAAATCTAAATATAAAAATTTGGAGAAGGATTGCAGTGGTGGGAAGTAGGGCAAAGGTCTCTGTTATCACTTACCTCAACTTTCTTCATCTTGTAATACCTAAACCAGAAACTCTCACGATCAACACTATTCGGAACAACCCTATCGTAACCACTCTCCATAGCCTCAGTCTCTTTCAAAAGCCCCTCCATTTCCTCCAATGAAAACCCTAATTTCCACTCCCTATACTCATCCAAATCCTCAGGATCCTCACAATAGGTGCTGATGTCACCCTGAACAGCACGAACCTGAGCGTCGAACTTGTTGTACCCTTTCGAATTGAAGCTACTGTCTCTGCTGGCGCGTTTGGTTCTGGTGTTCTAGGTGTAGTTATCGGAATCTCTACCTTCACGCCTCATTCTCCGATTCCACTCCCATTAACGCTTCTATGTGTAAGTTTCTCCTTCTATTCTATGAACCCTTTTCCCTTTTTCCTGATAACTCCGATTCCACACCTCTCAATGCATTTTCCCTTTTCCTACCTTCCCAACTTTCTAGGTTTATTTTATTATTATCAGAGCAACAAAACAATCAGAGAAACAACACTTGCTCGCACGCTCGGGTGGAACACAGCGCAAGACACACGAAGCAATCTCCACAAGAATGGAGTTCAAGCTTGGCCTTTGGATTCATTTTGTTTCAACTTAGGCACTCAAAGCAAAGCAAAGGTAATCAAAAGCTCCCTTTCTCTTGTCTTGTCAAACCCGTAAAAATAAGATTAAATATTTCATCGAGCCTAGTTCGGGTGTGTAGTGTTGAGGCGGAACAGAGGTGAGATTTTTTCTTTTTGTTCTTGTTCTTGTTGTATGTTGGGTTTGAATTTGGGATTTATGATCTAAGGTTTTGCTTTGATTCTGAAAAACGACTGAGGGCTGTGAGAGTGAGTGCTTTCTTTGGAGTGAAAGAGACTCAGGAATAACAGAAATGCTGCTCATGGCATAATAGCATAATAGAATCAAAGGCATATACTTCATAAATGTTATGGAACTAATTCTCAAGCTCCTTCTCAGGAAGACTGGGGAAGAAGATTGGGTTTTGTTACCAATTTTAGGAAATGATTAGGAGTTTGAGTTTGTTGCCAGACACCTCGAATCATGAACTGTAGCTTGTGGGTACGTGGAGGGCTTTGCCTTGCAAATTACAAACTTGGTCTAATTACTAGTCAGTAAGGAAACAGTATAATTTTCTTAGTTGCCACGTTATATTTTTAGTGCTCAAGTGCCTTTTAGTATCTGGTATATGTGTGTGTGTGTTCATGTCTGTGTTTTTACAATGTTACCCACTATCCAAGTGCACAAACTGTTTGATTAATATGTATCCTAGTTGCATAATATGTATATATGGACAATCTTTAATATGATTGTTAACTTTGTTATGTTTGGATGACTTAATTTAGGTTGGCAGCATCTATAGCTGCAGAGGACCGGGAAAGAAGTGGCATCTACTGTAAAAATTATTTCAGAGGATAACTGCCACACAGATGAAGAGATGATATTGGTAAAGTTTGCAAAAGATGGAATGATTACAAGTAGGCATCAAAATCATATGAGTTGTTTCTTGATTGCTGCTTATATTATACTTAAAGTAAAAATAAAGTCATGATGGGATCATAATACTGTTGTACTTGTGGCATCATAATACTCTTTTGTTCGTGAATTTATTTATCCTTTACACATTTTGCTAGTTCATCTATATTTTTATTTCTTCTTCTGTCAGCCTTCAAGCCACGCTGATGTAGATTTAGCTATTTTAGCTGCTTTGCCTTAGTCAATGCAACCTGATATTCTTGCACAGGTCAGTTTTTACATACACCTTGGGTGATATTGTCTTGTACCTTGTATTTTATTTTTCTTTTAGTTGTTATTTTATTACAATAAAGGAACTGATAAAACATTTTTAAGAACACCATATCATATAATTCTTCATTATCTTGAAAACGTCATTGTCAGTTGACTTGCTTAGATCTTCTTTGCAATATGATATATTGCCTTGCATTGGAATTAAATGTAAAATTTTAGTATTTATTGTTTTTAACAACTTAAAGGAAAGAAATCACAAGCACCAGTGAAGGATGTTGAAAATCAGAAACAACATGGGGACATTGCTGTGGACAAGGGTAAGGGGATTCTGTATAGTGAAATTGACATGGCAGGCTGTTGCTCAGGATGTAACCTTTGATGTGTTTCTTGTAAGCATGAGCTGAATTCTATGTCAAATCAATGGTTGAATAGGAGGGTGTATCAAATTTTATTTGCATTTTCACTTAATTGGTGAAGACCATTTGACATGCTTATTTATATTTGTTTTCTAATTGATATGATATTTGCATGTCTTGTTTGTGGGTATTTTGATATTCTTTGTGGCATATGTTAAGTTAAAGCTTGTGGATCATGGGTCTAATATTTAGCTTCTTTCTAATTTCAGGCAATAGACTTAGACTCATCATTGGAAGTAAGGCGCTCTTGGGAGGTTAGTCATGAACCCCAAAATGAAGGATCATCATCATCTTCTAATCCTTAGTTTTTTTTTCTTCAAATTATAAGTCTGTTGATGTTTAAGAAATTTTTTTTATATTAAGAATTTGTGTTTACTTAGAACCTTTAGCAAGATAGACTTGCATTTTACGCATTAGTTTGTATTTAATTTCTTTTGAATTATATACTCGGAACAATTTGTTTGAATATTTTCTACGTATATTAATGAATTTGATTTTTAGTTATAAATAAATGGATTCAAAGAAAGATTACACAAGTAAAGGTAGTTTGAAAATGATACTGAGATCAAAACTAGAAAAAAAAGATATGCATTGGTATAGTAGCAACAATTCAAAAAAAAAAAATTATATAAATATATTGCGGCGGTCCCAAACAGTCACTACGTTGGTTTAGCATAATGTTACCCAATAGTGGCGGTTGCACAAAACGCCGCAAAAACTGCAGTAAGTTTTTATGAATAAGAATTGTGGCGGTTAAAACCACTGCAAAATAAAGTCAAAAAATGGAGTGCACTTATTGGCGGTTTTCGAACCGCAATTAAAGTTTTAACAAGTTTTTTTAAAAAGTTATTCGCGGCTGTTTGCCACCAAATAACTTGGCGGTTATTCTCACGATTGCAAATCGCCGTAAGATGGCTGGTGACACTTGAGATTGCGGCCGGTTAAAATGCGGTCTTGAGGAAAACATGGTGTAGAGGCTGGTGCTCTGATAATAAGGGAGAAGAGAAGAAGATGGAATAATGGTGCAAATGTGGTGAGAAGGAAGATACATCATCTTAAAAAGGACAAACAGAGCAAGGGAAGCTGAAAGTATCACTTGTTACAATTGTGGTGAGAAGGACACTTTAAAGTGTCCCAAGCTTAAGTGTCCAGAAGAAGATGAACTCAAACAAGAAAGGAATGCTAGCTACCTGAGTGACTCTAAAGGAGAAAAGGAAGGATTAGAGAGTTAGGATGTCCTGGAAGATATTGTAAATCTATGCTTCATGGCCGGTATGCTTTAAAAAGTGAACCTGAGGTAAACAACTTTGATCTTTCCTATGATGAACTTGTAGTTCTTTATGAAGAGTTGCTTGTAGATTCTCAAACTCTCCTCTCACTATCTCAACCTAAAGAAGAAACATCAAAATGTTGTTTTAGAACTTGAAATAGCAAGTTCAAAGCTAGCATCTAAGGCTTAAGAAGTAAGAGTTAAAAGGAGAAAATAAAGTTTCAAATGCTAAGCTCAATGCCTTAGAAGCTAAAGTCTATGAAAATTATTTTTTGAACTTAGAAAGAACTTCAAATCTGACCTTAAAAATGGTGAATGGTTCAAAAAACCTTGAACCAATGCTTGGAGGTCAGAGCATATATTTTCAAAAGATCAGGCTAGGATATGAGAAGGAAATGGTTGAGAGAGGAAAAACAATTCAGATAAAGAAATTAAAGAACAGATGTAATACCCTAATTTTCTTTATAAATTAATTGAGGCTTTGTTAATGAGAATATTAAAATTCTGATAGGCATAGTAATGATGAGAATGACTCTATGATTGAGCATGCCCAGAAAAAAAGAATAGTATTTTACGGCCCATAGGCCTGGACGGAAACCCTAGATTTGGGACCTGAGGTGCCCGAAATTAGGGAAACATAGGAATAAGGTTAGAAATAAGTGGGAATGAAAATTTTATGCTTAGAAGTAATTTTTGGGTAATGTCTGATTACTCAGGTATGGTGTTTCACCCGTTTGGTGAAATTTCGGATGCAATTTCTAACATGAAAACTAATTTAATCTCTACAAAATAAATGACCTTATCTCTTTAAATCAAATGAATGGCTAAGATTCAATCTTGAATTCCAAGATTGAATACAACCATCCATTTTACTTTTTAGGTTAGGATTTATCTAGTTATATTATATAATACTAAGTCATTAATTACAAGATAAACATAAGCTCATTTCTTCTCCAAGAAGCCAAGAAGTGTTCGGCCATTACCAAGGGAAGAGAGCAACCTTACCTCCATTTCCAAAAGTTTCATCTTGATTTCAAATCCCATATACACTAGCTTAGAGTTGCCAAAATCAAAATCTTCCTTTACTAAAATTGTTCTACACTCCAATACCTACAAATCCAACCTATTAGAATCTCAAATCTCCATCAATTCTCACTTTGATCCCTCACTTCCTTACGGCCTAGAGAAGGTTTGGTGTTTGATTGGGAGCACTTAAAGTGAAGAGAAGATCCTTTGGAGCACCTTGAAGCATAAAGCCCTAAGGATTTGCAAAGTAGGGTTTTTTGGGCCTTTTCCTTCAAACTTTTCCTAAAAATATTTGATGAGTTTTAATTCAAAATTTCTGATTTTACTGATTGTTGTTATGTTGATATTGATGTGTGAATTTTTGTGGAGGGTTTGGATGAGGTTAGGAAATCATTTTCCTCTAAAGAAGTCTAGACTAGGCTGCTAGATTTTCAGTTTAGTCAACAGTGGATTTTCATGAACTTTTAGACCTATTTGTGTTCATGTTTATGAGCTGAAAAAATATATGTGGAAGCTAACATCTTAACCTAACTATATGAATTTTCTTTGGCATTGGATGTGTGGTATACTGCCTTAAAAAATTAGACATTGGAATAGGACTAATGCTGTCTTGATTGTTGAAATTGAAGCAATAAGATTGCCCGATTTTATTACCATAGCAAATGATTGAGCTAACCTTTGAAATTTTTACAGGACTAATATATTGAATTATCACTGTAAATTTTATTGTGAATTGATTCAATTATTTGCTAGGGTTAAAAATTATAAGAACCCTGGTTTGATATGTGAATTAGTGGTCCCTGACCACTAAATTTGTACAATTTACTGAAGAGTTAGAAAACTTCATTTGTATTGAAATTTTCAGGGCCTCTTAGACACATTGAAGTGTCATGAAGAATTTTGGTGGCTCTTGAATCGACTATGTGGTAGGGAAAATAAATTTTTCTATGTAAGCATAAATTATGCCAACATGTTGGAATTGGATCCAAGTGTTGATTTAGTAATATAATGACTTTTAATTTAACTAGGATGGGAATGAATGCATACCATGGATTCTAATGATTGATTTATGAGAATTTCATTGTGCATGAATGCATATATATGACTTATACGTGTCTTTGGGAAAAGAGAAAAGTACATGATGCAATTGTATGAGAAAGAGAATGTATAAATTTCTCTTTTGCATATTTTAACATATGGGAAAAATAAAAACAAGGCTTATATAGGTTAAAGAGGGAATGCAAGAATAAGGACTTCCCTAGGAACTTTATGGGTCGGTAGATGTATGGCTAGGAATAGAACTATGTGTGACACAAAAATGGAAAAATAAAGTCCAATGATCACGAACAGGAATGAGCTCATGTCCAGGTTTATTGTCCTTTGTGGAATTGTCTAATATAGACATCTCTTGATGTGATATTAAGTCTTCCCTATGTTAGTAAAAAGAGAAATATATCTAATGGGATTCTATGGTTCTAAATAGCAATGTATAATTCATTACTGGTTACATCTTGATTTCACACAATGTACATACTTTAGTATTGATGCTTATAATTCTTGCATGAATATTCTTATGTGAATGCATTTATTGTTCGATTCCATGCATCATATCTGAGGGATAACTCTACTGAGAATTTTATAGTATTCTCACCCTTAGATGCATGTACTTGTGTGTTAGATTTAGCAGATGTCGTCAATAGTATTCTTCCTTGACTCACCACAGTGGGTGTGGCATTACGACCCAGCACTTGACTCACTGTATGCTATAGGTCACTCAGTTTCGTGTGTACGTACTTTTTGGCCGTTCTTTTAGTGCATTAGTTTTTGCTAAGGAGTTTGACCTACTTCTCCCTATGACGCATGCCCTTTCATATGGCACACCCAGAAGTATTAGATATTCCGATCACTCCACCTATACCCCATCCAGATGTACCTGCTTATTCATTATCCTCCTTAACTTGAACCCATGAGGGTCCAGCCCCGATGGAGGCGAGGCTATTGTTCCGTGGCCAATGGCTTCTTGTAGGAGAACGTGAGGTTCAGGGACTCTTGGCTTGTACATTGTAGTAATGTAGCGTTAGGACTTTACCAGCCTTGGACTAATGTACTATTAGATGTATTCAGGTTCGTTTGTATCTACACATGATTTTGTTGGAGATACTAACAGGCTAGGTTTAGGCGATGGCTAGTCCTTTTGATATGGAGTCCCTGACTAGCTTAGGAGTTAACTGACTTGTTTGGTAGTATGATGTATATATTGTGAACTCAGAGATTATGTCCATATATGTGAATACGAGCTTTGCAACATGCATATCTAAATTGCTTTATTTCATTGTATTTTGCCTAGTTTAAATTATGAACATAAGTAATACTCTAATTATGTGTTAACACTCGAGAAAATATCGTAATTAGGAGGGTGTTACAATAGAGGTTCTTGTACTTTCTATCATAAGAAGGGATACCCACCTGACAAGTGTTTCATAAGGGAGAAACCTATCAAAAAGATTAGGAAACCTCTCTCTTAAAGACTAACTTAAAAGGACCCAAAAAGGTATGGGTACCTAAATAAAAACTGTGTTTATTGTAGGTGTGTCCAAGAACACATGTTGAAGTAGACAACAAATGGTACATGAATAATGGCTACTCTAGACACATGTTTGGGTCAAGAAGGTGGTTCAGAATCTTGAAGCCTAAAAATTCTGGATCAGTGAAGTTTGTTGATGGAGATAAAGTCAAGGTCAAGGCATATGAAATTTTGGAAAAGATGATTCCCACCAAATTTTTGATATGCTGATTGTTGATGGTCTAGCTCACAACTTGTTGAGTATTAGCCAGTTTTGTGACTAAGGCTTTAATATTTTATTTAATGCTCATGCATGCAAGATATTAAATCCCACCTTAGGGCAAGTAATCTTATCTAGCAAAAGGCATGATAATACTTATGTGTTATTCTTGGATGATCTTCTAGATCAGGATGTAAAATGTCTCAAATCCTTCATAGATGATAAGTTGTTGTGGCACAAGAAGCTTGGACATGCTCCTATGAAGCTTATTTCTGAGCATTCTCATAAAGATCTTGTTAAAGACCCTGTCAAATATCAGATTTGACAAGTGTAGGTAAAAAGGTGCATGAGAAGGGGGGTTAAATCGTGCTTTGTCTCTTTTTGCATCTGAAACATTTAATAAAAGAACTATCAACCATTATGCTTGAAGTGCAGGAGAAATATGATTAGTTGTTTCAGAAAGTAAATCTCTGAAGCATTCAGGATATAACAAAAATGCTAAAAGGATATATGAGAGATAAAATAGTATAATAAATAAAGTAAAGATCGGGAAGAAGAAGATATGACACAATAGATTTTATATTGGTTCCGCCAAACTCCTACATCTAGTACTCAACGCATGTTGAGGTTCCACTAAACATCTTTCTCAAACTAGAGAAAGAACAAAGATAGTCTTTACATTAGCCTTCCCAAGTTCTCACTTATAACAGGAGACATCCCTTATTGTCACAAGTTGAGTAATTATTCACCAGCTTCTCCAAGCTAACCTTGAGTAGTCTTGTACTAGCCTCTCCAAGCTAACCTCGTGACAAGTAGACAACCCCTATTGTCACGTTGAAAGTAGTTATTCACCAGCCTCTATGCTGAACCTTGAGTAGTTATTCACCGGCCTCTCAAGCTGAATCGAGTAGTTTTCACAGCCTCTCCAAGCTAAACCCATGAAAAGTAGATAACCCCTCCTGTTACGTTGAAAGTAGTTATTCACCAACCTCTCCAAGTTGAATCTTGAGTAGTCTTTCTCCAGCCTCTCCAAGCTGAACTCATGACAAGTAGATAACCCTATTGTCACGTTAAAAGTAGTTATTCACCAGCTTTTCCAAGCTAAACCTTGAGTAGTCTTTCTCAGCCTCTCCAAACTGAACCGTGACACCAGTAGAACACATTACTATCGCGTTGCAAGTAGTTTTACTTTAGCCACTCCAAGCTATCTCACACTAGTCACTATCGAATCAAGGATATGAAGGTTTGTGTTTGGGTTGCCACTCAAACTAACCTTTACTCAAGTTTCTTTAAAATATACATGAATAGATTGGGATAACTTGAATGACTTCTTTCTATCATTTCTTCCTAAGAAGAACATATATCTATTTAAGAACGTAGAAAGAAATTTATAGGTAAGGAAACTGATTACATGATGTGATGAACCCTACAGGATGTGAGGAGAGATTTTCAGAGTTTCTCTCTTGTGTAGCGTCTATCTCTTGTTCGTTTGAGCACAGCATCTCAATTTATAGAGGGTTTTCCTTGTGACCATTGCCCTTGATCAAATCTCCAAATGACACGTGTTGATCATCTATTTGTGTCTTGGAAAAGTAGTCTAGAAGAGCCTGCTGTTTAGAGCTTTTGCAGAAGCCATTGTGCGATAGAGGTTCTGATGCTACTTCAAAAACTACTCTTACTTTATGAACATAGTTTTTGAACTCTTTCTTCTAGAAGCTGAGGTTGTTGACCAAGTTGGCAAAATAGATGACTCACCAGTTTTGAAATTGGGTTTGACTTTAAATTTGAATTTCAAAAATTCAAATTTTCCTTATTTTCCAGGAACGTTCAATGCTCCATAGCGAGTGAGCTTTCTGAAATGCGAATAGTTCCTTAATGAAACTTTGGACTTATAATCTTCAATCCAAGCTTTATGATGATGAAAGATTTGCAATCATGATGATTAAAGATAAAAGAACATATTGGCTTCAAGTGTTTGATGGATATCTTCATTTCAAGCATACTTTCTTAAGTCCGTGCTACCTTTTGAAGTCCAGATCTTGGTTTCTTGTACTAATTGCTTTTCTTCCAATCGTTAGACATTTTAAACTCACATTTGGACATAATTATCACTTTCGTTTTATTCAAATCTTTTAAAACAAGATAAATCATATTTGCACAAGTAAAGTGAAATTATCTCCGTTTGAATAAGCCTTATTTTGCTAATAGTAGAACCTTTTGCTACTCATGAAACTCAAGATAAACATTAGATACTCTTCAAGGTATTTTCCTTGAAATTGACTTTGTTGTCATACAAAACATATTTCATTTAAAGCTTTCAGAAGGGTTCTGAGCTAACAATCTCCCCCTTTTGATGATGACAAACTAATTTGAAGAAAATCTTTTGAAGAGATATTGAAAGAAATAGAATTGAAAAAGTCATGCTAATAGTTATTCTTTCAAGATATCATAGGTTGTAGCATTCGGGAAGTTCTTTTCTTAAGGCATGATATAGATAGGTTCTCAAACATTTTAAAGCCTTAAGTAACTTAAATCAAAGCTAATTTTGTAGTTTATGAAAAACCTGAATTTAGTATTTTGAGATACATCACAAGTGGTAATGAACCAGATATTTTCATTTAAGCATTTATAACAGAACCAACTTGATTTTTCAGTTAAAAAAACTTTCTGAAGATACACATGCTTGAATAACTAACAAGTGATACTTGTGATATTATATCTTGATTAATCATTATTCAGCACAACTTTTTCTAGGCCAACAAAACAAAAACTTAAAAAAAAAAATGTGATAAAGCATGCTTGATCAAGAGAAAACATATTGATGCTTATGTAGTTTCTGATGCTCAAAGAAACCTTGATATACATATACCAGCATATTACATGTGAGGTTTTTGAAGCTCATTAGGATCATTCCCAAATTTTATCAAAACAAAAGCATAGATGAGCTTTTGAATTATGAGCTTTGAAATTTTTCACATAAGTATCAGAGCATGAATAAGAAGTTTTTCAAAATAAAGACATGAGACACTTGTTCATGCTTTTCATATAAGCTTGCTCACTGATACATATATGAACTAGAACCTAACACATTATATGCCATATAAGCACAACACAATTGAGGGAGTTCTGAAGCTTACAAACTAATCTTAGTTGTATCAAAACACGTAGGAGCAAGTTTCTAAAGTCTGTTAGAAACTATTCACAACTAAAATTTGATCGAGTTATACAAAGCTTTTAAGACCTTCTCATATGTGTGATAAAGATAATGTGTTTTGTAAAAGTGATTTAAGCATATTATACATATCGAATCACATCAGATAAACACGAGTATTCAGAGCAGCAAATGAACGATTTTGTGCTTTTAAAAGATACTTCTTAGTGCTAATCACAAATACACATGTGAGCTACAAGTCCTAGCATGCTAATGAATAAGCAAAACAGACAACGGCATAAGAGATAAAGAGCAAACATTTATCACCATGATATATGATTAGCTAAGCATAAGTAAGCATCGATATGAATCAGAGCTTTGTAGGAAACGAGATAAAGACGATATATGTATCAGAGCCAAAATGATAGCATAAGCATGATATATGAAATGAATTTTATAAATCAAGATAAAAAGTCAAAACATGCTAAGGAAAAACTAAATGATAAAAGAATATGCATGCTAAATAAAATCTCTAAGCTCCCCTGAATTCCATAGCACTTGATTTTCTTCATCTCTTTTTCTCCCTCTGTTGGCATCAACAAAAAGGAGGTGTGCTGGGAATTAGAAGCATCACCATTAGCCTTGACATCTTAGCTCCTACAATCTCTTGATTGGTCTGAAGAATCTGAAGCTAATTCTTCATTCTGTTGAGTTGGGCCTCATACTCTATGTTAGTTGCCTCAAGCTGATGCTACTTGGAGGCTATCTCTCTTAGATGCCACAGAATGATCTAATGAAGCTGAGAGCTTGCTGGAGTCTCGTTGAAGATGGAGCCAGTAAGTTGATGGGTGTAAGAGGCTCTAGGAGATGGCTCAGGAATGTCGAAGGGTATAGTCTCCCCAGACTTAGGCGATTCAGCCTGTATATCAGCATGTGTAGTAGTAGGAGGCGGAGAGGATGACATGCTAACATCGGAGGAAGTAGGTGAGAGTAGGCTCAGGGATATGAACAACCATAGATATAACCATCTAGGAGCAGAAGCGAGCAACTTATCCACTAAGAGAAGCCCTAGCTTCTGATGCTCTATCCTCTTCTTCTTCCATCTGAGTGATGCAGATGAAAGAGGAGGTTGAAGAACAATAAGAATTATAGCATATTCTGGTTCATGTGCTTTCTCAACTGGTTCCTCAATGATGAGCTCTAGGAATGGCTCTAATAAAGACTCCTAGTCGTGGAGCAGGTCTGATTGTAGCACTTAGCCTACTCTTCTCCCTTTTGAGTATGCTTTCTTCTTCTAGATAAGGATTGAGATTAACAAACAATGACTTGGTACTGGCCTTTTCATATTTTGCAACTTCTTTATTCAGGATGGAGATTTTGGACTCATACATAGGCATCTGTTTGCATTTGAGCCAGACATCGTTTCTCCTGATGACTTTTACTAGTTTGATCGCCACCTGAGTTTCTTGAAACGCAATCTCCTATTTTCTTTTTGTCCTTCTTTCTTCAAAGTGATGAAGCAGAGTGGATTCCTCTTCTTTCTCCTCCAGTTCTCAGGCTCACTTTCTATGAGCACTAGCTTTCTTTTTCCTTTGGCTTTTTCTCATTGAGACTCAACCTTCTAGGAGGCTTTTCTAGCTTGATCACCTCTTGTCCAAGGACTTTACCTTGTTGGTTCAGAAACGGGATGATGGACCTTTTTCTTGACGTTCTGAAGGAAAAAGGTGTGAAAATAATTCCTTCTAAGAGCTCATAACTCTCAATGAGAGAGAAGCACATATGTTAGAAAAGCTTGGTCAACAACATTCCATTTGGAATGCTAGCAGTTCTCCATTTTTCTTTTGTGGTTGCACTCATCATGTAATCTAGAATGAGCATTGGCAAGTTCACTCTTCTCTTTGTCGTTATGCAATAGAGTAGCATGAGGCCATGCCAACAAGGCATCTGTCCTTCCTATACGGGTAGAATTGAGAATTGGACCAGTGTATACCTTCCTAGCCCTAGCACTTAACATGGCAGTAGTGATTTCATTTGGCTCGTGAAGGATTGAATCTGTTAAATACTTGGACATATCTCCTTCATTTATTCCTAGAGAGTAGGCCCAATTTGGTGAGGAACTCCAGATGACTTTTACATTTGGCGGTTTAATGATCTTGGAGAGTATTGAAGCCATGATCTTGATAGTGCAATCTCTAATCATAGTTTTGATAGAAGAAGTTGAGAGTTTTTCCAGATGAGAGTAGAAGGCGGTAACTAATCGTGGAAAGATTAGTTCATTGATTTCCAAATATTCCTCCCATTTCTAAAGGTAAAGACTTCATCAAGAATATTTCTTCATGAAGATCTTTCCTTAAGACTTACAGGAGCCATCTTCCTTGAAGAGAAAAATCTTTCATAGTGATCCTGCATGCCAAGATCATTGTACATGTGAAAATAAGCTTTCCCAGGAGATTGATCCATACTTTTCCTTTTTGCCATTGATGAAACAGAGGGGATGTGTACAAGGAGGAAATAAAAGGTTGAGGTAAAAAATTGAATCTTGAGAAGATTTGTGAGAAGATTTTAAGTTGTGATTTGCAGGGATGAGGGTTTGAGAGAAGAAGGTTGTGATTAGAGAGATATGTGAAGATGAAATGATTGGGGGGTTTGAGGTTGAGGATGAAGGTAAAATGGTGATATGTGAGGAGTAGGGGTTATTTAAGTGATGTGACATGACTACTGAAGGTGAGGCGATATTGGAGAGAAAACCCAAAAGAATGGGAATTATTCCGCCTTTTTCATCCTTTTAAGAAAGAGATGTTTCTACACTTGAGATCATTTTCTGAAAGCTCACTTTCTAAGCTTCACTATTTACTTTATGACCCATCAAGACTTATCACATTCTCAATATAAGCTCATCTTCATATTCTGAATCCTATGACCCCATATATTCTTCATTTTGAATCCTCATCTCTCTTTCTTGGCCATCCACTAGTTTCTGATCAACCTATCTTCTTTCTGAACTTGTACGAGAATTCTGATCTTCAATATGATACATGGTCTTGTACATGATATCTTGATATACTAACCAATTTTTTGATCTTGCAAATTAATTTCTTCTGAACTTGAAGACTAATGACTTTGCTAGGTCTTTAGTTGGAATTATGAAAAGAGGATGCAGAGATATTCATGTATGAATGCATATGCATATTTAAAACAAAAAAAAACTTTAAGTTTTAAAAGCTTTTTCAAAAACACAAGAGATCTTCAGTTAATGGCTTTGTGAATGTGTTTGACACTGGGTTTTAGCATTCACAATCATTATCTCAACATCCGCTTTTGAACAAGATCTTTGAATAAAAAGTGTTGTCCGGTGCTTGGATATAGAGTGCCAACAAAGAACCTTAGCAAGACAGATAGCATGAGTATTATCACATAGATTAGGGATTTTGGAATACCTCAAGAGAGAGTCTTTCAACTGGTTCCTTATCCGTAGCATTTGGTGCAATATCTTTGCGCAGCTTGTAACACCTAAAAATTATTTAAAAATTAATTTGAGCTTCATTAGTCATAATTTCAAAAATCTGATAGTTTTAGCAATGATGAGGATGACCCAACGGACTTTTAAAAAAAATATTTTGGCTAGGATGAATAGTAACCTTGCGGGCCCTCCTGCTCAAGTCAAAACCAGATTCTGGACCAAGAAATGCCTAAACTGAGAAAAGAGAGGGTTGAAGTTAGAAATAGTTAGGAATAAGGATTTTATACTTAGAATTAATTTTCGAGTAATATCAGTTAATGGTAACGTTACCCGTTCGGAAGATTTCTGTACGTTCGAAAGATGTTTAATCACCACAAATGGATAATGTATATCCATTCTAAACAAGTGGAATGCCAAGATTCAATCTTGAGTTACAAGATCAAATCCTAGCCATACATTTTACCTTTTAGATTAAGAACTATCTAATTACAATATACAATATTCATGCATTTATTATAAGATCAACACAAGTTCAAATATTCTTTAAGAAGCCAAATTCTTCTTCTTTAAGCCTCATTTTCGTTTAAGAGAAGAACATCAGCCATCATTTTTATTTCTTCAAGAGTGATGGAGCTGTCACAACTCACAAACAAATTAAAATTTATAAAGTGCTAAGTTGCACAAAAATGTAGTAAGGCACAACCTAGGTCGTCTCTCAAAGAGGCTTCAATACTTAGTTGAGAAGATTTTGGGGTTTTGAGAGTTAAAACAATTAATTTGAATTGAAAGATAATAGCAACAATGGAGAAGGCACTAGTGCAAGGTATTCCTAAGATTGGAAATTAATTATCATTGACCAAATATTAAACCCATTGATGGATATTGGTAATAAATTGGCAATTCTACTAGTGATCAATCGACCTCTAGAATTTGATCATGCAAATAGCTAATAAACTACGATCGCCAATTTATTTAGAAATCACATCAATTTAATGAGTCAATTGCTATAGCCTAACCGCAATCAGAAAGTTAATTCTAATGTTCTCCCTCAAACATAAACCAATAGATCTATCAATTTATGCCCAAAGGGTTTCCCTAAACGACGATCGTCAATTTAGTTATCTCAATAAAGATTATAGCAATCACCACAATAATTAAAAAAATAGAAATTGCAGAACATTAAGAAAACCAATGCATTCAATATAAACAAAGGGTCTCAAATGTCATCCCAATCCATCCAAATCCTACACTAGTAAAGAAATCTCCTCCATGTCTAGAGGATTACAACAATGAAGATAAGAGAGAACCTGAAAATAATAGCAACAATCATTGCCACAATCCCCAAGACAAAACACCTTCACCAATGGAACCCTTAGAGAGAAGAAGAAGAAGAGATGTAGAGAAAGAATGTGTTTTCTAGGAGAGAATGAGAGGGTGAATGAGAGAGAGTGAATAGAATAAATTGTGTGATCGTATATGAGTCTTTAAAAACCTAAAAAAAATACTGAAATTTGGCCAGGATGCAAAATTCGCATCCCGTTGGCACGGCTACTCGCAAATGACCGCTGGGCTCCAGATGAAAAATCTATGCAATTGTTTCCTTTGTTCACCGCTGAGGCGGTCCTTGACCGCCTAGGCTCTAGGAACTTCCAAGCCTATTTTGAGGGCCAAAACTTTCAAATTAGCTCTTTGGCCTAGAAATAGAAGTTGTAGCTCTTTGAATATGCTTTCCAACGCCACCAAAATCACCTCAATGGACATCTGTAGCTCTAGATATGTAGAAAATACTTACTAGAGGTCAAGTTGGACAACATTAGAAAATCAGCAACCTTGTTCTTAACATTTTGCACTTGATCCAAAGCTCTTGTGCACAAAACCATACTAAAAAATGCAACAAGGTGTAATTACAATTTATTCCATAATCAATGCAAAAGTCAATAATTCCATTTAAATCACACAATGAGGAGTAAATCAAAATCCTTATTAATTACATCAATAACTCAATAAAACTCATGCAAAAAGCTAAGGTTTGGTGGCAAGATAAGTGGCATAAATGCCCCTTATCAAACTCCCCCACACTTAAGCTTTCGCATGTCCTCATGTGAACTAAGATCAAGCCAAGGCATAGATGAGAAACAATATACAAGGACTACACTAGACTCCTAAAACTAAAAATGCATGATGCATGAAAACAAATGACAATACACCAATCCAATAAACCTAGAGGCATAACAATAAACTTTCACACCAATAACCTTGAGAATTACAACAAGCAAGACATGAACAAGAATATCGCATACAAAGTAGAATTCACATATGATGCATGGATCAAGTACAAAAATCCTCCCAAGGTTGGTGTTTGCCACTCATTCACTCAAGTGTTTTGGGTTATAATGCACACTCAATCATCTCAATTGAAAATGCATTACCATAGGCTTGCTGGGTCTCATTCTCCATTTTGTCACACACACATGCATACTGAATCAAGAGGACTTACCTTTGGTTGTAATGGGGCTTAGGTGAAGGTGGGTAAAAATATAAGCCAATGGGCTAAACCTTAAGTCAAAGGAGAGCAAATGCATACACCAAGAGCACAAGTGCCAAAGGGTACACTTTGTCTAAATTAACACAATTATAGGCCTTTCTTTTGTAATGTGGCACATCTTCAACCAAACTTTTTTCAGATTTTTTTTTTCAATCAACCATGCTTTTCTTTTTTTTTTTTTTTTTTTTTTTATTGGTATGCCACTTGCTGAATTTTTAGTACACATTGTTCCTCCCACACTTAAATTGGGGCATGTTCTCATGCTTTCCCCCACACTTATGCTTAAGCACAAATAAAAATTTTCACAAATGATCTCCTAAGCCTAAAGGGTTGGGAATTTTCATGGTTTTTCACTTTTGACTAAGGATGTGCTAAAACAAAAGAATTGATAATAAGGCTCAAAGGGGCTAAACAATAGTAACATGCAAAAGTTGGCTATATGGCAAGTGGCTAAAAACAAGAAAAATGTCTTAGTCATATTCAAACATGCACATGGAAAACATATTTTTAAACAAGACCCTAAGCAAGTTCTAGAATGCAAATCCAAAGAGAGAAGTACACATGAACAAATAAACATGGCACATGATAGTCCAATCAAAGAGGCTCAAAATCTCACAGCTAAAAGTGCATGTACTCAATCCAAACAACACAGTGAATCCACCAAGCATGCAATACAAAATAAAGTCAATGCCAAGCAAGTCAATAAAGTGCATGTGGTGTGAGCCTATGCATGTAACCTCTAAGGTGCCAAAGGGATGGTGTAAAATGCAAATAAAATAAATATGATGCAAGAATTAAAACTAAAAATAAAATAAAATAAAATAAAATAAAATAAAAGTAGAAAATTAAAAGAGAAAGTAAAAACCTCACAGTGGGTTGTCTCCCACCCAGCACTTTGTTTTAACGTCCCTAAGTTGGACGGTTAGGACCCTCATGGAGGGTGTGCAACTTCAACCCAAAGATAGGCCATCTGAGCCTTAACCTGTTGGGACTCATGGAGGTACATTAGTTGATGCTCATCAATGGTACACGAGTCATCCTAGGATTTTCCAACTCAATTGTACCATCTGGATGTGCACGGTGACCAAGAGAGGTCTTCTCCATCTAGACTTTGGCTTTCCAGCCATCAGTTGTGCCCGGGCTCATGTAGCAAGATCCACTGCCTTCAGGGCTTCTTACCCAACATGGGCTAGTCATGGAGCACCTGGCAAACTGAATGACCTGCCTGGAAGGTGTACCTGAAAACTTGAAACATTCTAACACAACAGGCTCATCATATCCCATAGAAGAAGAAAAAGTGGAGAATGAGGGATCTTGATCCTTACAGAGCATATTTCCACAAGCATCATCAACTAAAGAATCAATGACATCAATGCCAAACATAGAGTGTTCCTCATAGGGATATTTCATAGCATCAGATAAAGAGAGTTGGACTTTCATGTCCCCACACTCCATGGATAATGTGCCAGCATAAACATCAATCATGGTTTTAGCAGTTTCAAAAATGGTCTACCCAAGATTAATGTATGCTAGCTGGCATTAGTGTCATTCTCCATCTTAAGCACATAAAAATCGCAGGAATATTAAATCATTTACCTAAACAAGAACATCTTCCAATACTCTCTGGTCTTGTGATCCTTTGGCCAGTTGATTTGCAACCCAATTGGCTTGAGCTCCCCCAAGTGCAAGGACTGATAGAGTGATTTAGGCATAACATTAATGTAGCTCCAAGCTCAGCTAGGGCTCTGTGATATGCAAGTTCCCAATGGTACAGGGAATGTAAAATATGCCTAGGTCCTTGCACTTGGGTGGTAAATTGACCTGATAATGGAAGAAGCATTCACACCCATAGTCACTTGGTTCTCCCCACTACCCTCTAATTTCCTCCTATTGGTGCACAGATCTTTCAAGAATTTAGCATATTTGGGAATTTGCTTGATTGCATCCAATAAAGGTATATTTACATGTACTTTCTGAAAGGTTTCCAGGATGTCTGAATCCAAATTCTGTAGTAGTCTTCCTGGGTTGCATTCTTTGTGGGAATGGCAGGGGAATGAAATCTAGAACTTTCGTAGCTTCTGTTGAGTGCTACAACAGTCACCGATGCTCACCAGGATGCTCTTCAGGCTCATCTTCAGCTTGCTTCTTTCCTGTATAGGCCTAGTCACTTCTAGAATTTTTCCCAGACCTCAGAGTAATAGCACAGGCATTTCCCCTTGGATTTGGCATGGTCTGGGAAGGTAATTGGAGGCTGGGGTTTGCTGACTTGATTTTGCTTCATTTGAGTCACCTCCTCTCTCAGCTAGGCATTTTCTTTTCTAATTTCCTGCATTTGCTCCATCATCATCTTCATCATCTCAGTCATAGTAAGATCTGAAATGAGGTGGGGGCCGGTTGCCTGATGAGGTGCCAAGTATTTCCGTGAAGGTTGACCCCTGGTTGAGAATTATTACCCCACTTCAAATTAGGGTGATTCTTAGCTAGAGTTATAAGTGTTCCCAAATGGAACTGACCTGCTTGATTCTGAGGTTGACTCTGGAAGGGTATGTTGCTGTTACCCAGTGGTGGAGTCATCTTGCAATGCTGGGCACATATTAGTGTGATGGTCATTTGAAGTACATATGTCATAGACCTTAAGAACCATTGGAGTTGCTGCTTGGCTCACCATTAATTGCTGCATAAGGCCAGAAAGTTGCCTAAAGTTTAGGTTAACAATGGATTCTCTGGCTCACTCCATGAAGGCCTTTAGTAGTTGTGGATGCCTTGGAACCGAATTGCTAAAAATTGGCAGCCATATTCTCTATCAAAGCACGGGCTTCTTCCAGTGTCTTATCCAAGAGCACCCCTCTACTAGCAGCATCTACCATACATCTATCAATAGGTATCAACCCCTCATAAAAGTACTGAAGAAGGAGTTGCTCTGAATTGATGATTGGCAGCTTGCACAAAGGAGCTTAAAGCATTCCCAATATTCATGTAGAGTCTCATCAGTCTGCGGATTCTAGAGATCTCTTTCTGATAGAAGCCACTCTAGAGGCGGGAAAATACCTCTAGAAAATCCTCTTCATCCCCATCCAGCCATTTACAATCCCATCTGCAGATTAAAGAACCATTTTTCTGCAACACCCTCTAGGGAGAAGGGGAATGAGTTTAACATCATCCACCTCCACCCCATTAGGTCTAATGCTAGAACACACCATATGAAG
Source organism: Dalbergia oliveri (assembly GCA_030441495.1). Classification (NCBI taxonomy): domain Eukaryota; kingdom Viridiplantae; phylum Streptophyta; class Magnoliopsida; order Fabales; family Fabaceae; genus Dalbergia; species Dalbergia oliveri. Next base: position 28,390,632 of record JAMLFY010000011.1, read on the forward strand.
CTTCTTCAAGTGCTGTGGGGTCTTCTCAGATAACCCATGGAACTTGGGCAAAGCATGAACTATATACCCCTTAAGCTCAAAATCATTGTCAAGCCTAGGGTAAGTAATGGCCAAAGGTGGGTGAAATCAGGGCAGTAGCTCCCTAAGTCTCCTATTCCTATCTCCCATGTCACCTATATTACCTGAAACACTACAAGGATAGAATGCTCAGGTGGTTCCACTTGTTGACGCCTTACCCTGATTTTTCTCAAAGTTTTCTCAATTTCAGAATCAAGAGGTATTAAATTTTTAGGCAGGGAACACCTCATACAAGGGAACAAATTTTTTCTTTTTTTTTTTTTAATTTTCATTTTTTTCCAGAAAATAAAAATAGTAATTAAATAAATGAAAATAAAATAAAACAAAAACTGGAAAAAAATAAAAATAAAAAATAAATAAACAACTAAGTTTTAATGCCTCCCAAGGCACCAAAATTTGATGCGAGCTATCGCGACTCAAAACAAATTAACATTTATAAAGTGCTAAGTTGCACAAAAAATGTAGTAAGGGCACAACCTAGGTCATCTCTCAAGGAGGCTTCAATACTTAGTTGAGAAGATTTGGGGGTTTTGAGAATTAAAACAATTAATTTGAATTGAAAGATAATAGCAACAATGGAGAAGACACTAGTGCAAGGTATTCCTAGGATTGGAAATTAATTATCATTGACCAAATATTAAACTCATTGGTGGCTAGTAGTAATAAATTGCCGGCAATTCTCCGGTGATCAATCGACCTCTAAAATTTGATCAATGCAAATAGTTACTAAACGACGATCGCTAATTTATTTAGAAATCATATCAATTTAATGAGTCAATTGCTATAGCCTAACCACCAATCGGAAAGTTAATTCTAATATTTTCCCTCAAACATGAACCAATAGATCTATCAATTTATGCCCAAAGGGTTTCCCTAAATGACGTTCGGCAATTTAATTATCCCAATAAAAATTATAGTAATCACCACAATAATTAAAGGAATAGAAATTACAGAATATTAAGAAAACCAATGCATTCAATATAAACAAAGAGTCTCAAATGTCATCTCAATCCATCCTAAATCCTACACTAGTAAAGAAATCTACTCCTCTATCTCTAGAGGATTACAACAATGAAGATAAGAGAGAACCTTAAAATAATAGCAACAATCATTGCCACAATCCCAAGATAAAACACCTTCACCAATGGAACCCTTAGAGAGAGGAGAAGAAGAAAGAGATGTAGAGAGAGAATGTGTTTTCTAGGGAGAGAATGAGAGAAGGTGAATGAAAGAAGTGAATAGAATAAATTGTGTGATCGTATATGAGTCTTTGAAAACCTAAAAAAATACTGAAATCGGGCCCAGTGTGCAAAATTCACGTTCCACTGGCACTGCCTCGCTTGGGCGGTCTCTAGAAAAATCCGCTCAATTGTTTCCTTTGTTCACCAGGCCCGGCGGTCTCCAGGAACTTCCAATCATATTTTGAGGGTCAAAACGTTCGAATTAGCTCTTTAGCCTAGAAATAGAAGTTGTAGCTCTTTGAATAAGCTTTCCAACGCCACCAAAATCACCTCAATCGGACATCTGTAGCTCCAGATATATAAAAAATACTAACTAGAGGTCAAGTTGGACAACATTAGAAAATCATCAACCTTGTTCTTGACATTTTGCACTTGATCCAAAGCTCCTGTGCACAAAACCATACAAAAAAAATGCAACAAGGTGTAATTACAATTTATTTCATAATCAATGCAAAAGTCAATAATTCCATTTAAATCACACAATGAGGAGTAAATCAAAATCCTTATTAATTGCATCAATAACTCAGGAAAACTCATGCAAAAAGCTAAAGTTTGGTGGCAAGATAAGTGGCATAAATGCCCCTTATCAAAGAGCTTGCAACTTGCTTCAAATCACTAAAACTCTTGTGAACACCTGATTTTGTCCGACTCAAAAATTCTCTTTACCCGTTTCATTTTATTATTAAAAAATTGCATTTTTGTTGATCTTTGTTAAAAGCCGTTGGCCCATTTCATTTTTTTTTTGTTGATTGTAAAAAAGAATAAAGCCCATTTCATTTTTTTTTGTTTTTGTGAGTAGTTAGCCCGTTTGTTTACCTTTTATTATTTTTGAGAAAAAATGTTGAGACAAATTGATATTCGATGCATGTGCACCACTTTTAGTTTTGTCTTCTATCCAAAAAAGAGAGAGGAGCATGCACGGATTTCATCTAAAATAAAGGAAAAGTTGCTTTTCACCATCATTTTTCTTGTATCTTTTTGTCTTGTCCTTGAAAGAAAACAAAAGGGAGCTGCATGCGCCGAATTGAAACCATGGGAAAGACAGGATGCAGGAGCGCAAGTTAGAAATGAACAACAGACAATCATGCAAATCCCATGAAATCAGTAGTGATTTAGAAAATAACTCAATCGATCATAGACATTGTTGACCAAATCTAAAAAAAATTCGCCCTGCAATTGTGTATAAATGGGATAAACAATTCAGAGAAAAAAGGATGGGATCGGTTTCCAACCCAAAGAAAAACTTGATCATCATTCTTGACTAAACCAAAATCCTAGCCAAACCACAAGCCAAAATCACAACAAAGCCCAACCATACCCGCAATTTACAGCCAAAATTAGAAATCAACCAACAATCAAACATAGACCAAAGCAAATCCATCATCATCAACAGTCCATTTTCACAAAAATATCAGTATCAGAGGTAAAGTTCTCAATTTATTAGAAAATAAACTAAAAAAAATAGAAAAGGGAAACCAAATAGAGGGGTGGCTGGTGGGTGCTCCTCCACCCCATCCGTGGCCTTCCATCATCATCAACCTTCGGACTCTCCTTCGCGCCACCAAACCGTGGCCTTCCCTCAGATATGCCGCTACACCACCGCGGTGTCCCGGACGCACTGAGCGATGCCACCATCCCCAACCTCTATGACCACTGCGGCCTCTTCCTCGCACCGCATACCTCCACGTGGTCTTCCCGCACCGCGGACCTCGTGATCGTCCTCCTCCGCCACCGCTCTCGTCATCACCGCCGCATGCAAGTTGAAGCGGAGTGGTGGCTCTCCCTCGCCGTACCTCCCTTCCTCGGCTGCAGCCGCGATCTCCTTTCCCTCTCTCGCTCCGCGGGCTTGCCGTTGCGGGTTGGACGAGCGGTGCCATGCGCTCTTCCTCCGCACGCCGCCATGCATGCTCTCCCCGCTCCTCCTATGCCCCGCCAGTCTCGCCTTCCCTTGGCCGCGGTGGCCTCCCCTCCTCTCAATATCTCAATTTCTCTCTCTTGATCTCTCTGATTGATTTCTCTCTCTTTCTGTGTAAGACCATGTGTGAAAGAGCAAGTTATTTTTTGTGTTTTAGTGAATGTGTGTTCGTGTGTGTGTGTGTGTGTGTGAGTGGGTGTGTAGTATTAGGATAAATTAAATTAGTTAAGTTGAAAATAAATAAGTAGTTTTAAGATTTAGTTTAGTTTAACTTAGTGTCATTTTATTTTGTAGAATTAATTTTTGAATTATTTCTTTAGGTTTAAGTTCATTTGTTTGATTTAGTGTTTGTTTAATTTTTGACTTTAGATCTGTTGGTTTTTGAATTAGTTTAGTTTGAGTTTAAAATAAAAAAGATCTATTTCATTTTCGGGCATAAGATAAATATTTGAGTGTTTGTTTTATTAAAAATTTTTATTAAGTTCCTTAATTGATGATTTTTTTTAATAAATAAATAGAATTAATTAGGATGGCTTATTAATTTTGCATTCCAATATTTTAGCTACAACTTGATATTCTAAAACTCTGTTTTTAATAAAACAAAATTAAAATTAATCAAAAACCCAATTATTTTCTAAAGAACTACGTGACTTTGAGTTCCCTATTGCACCAGGAATACGTAGGAGGAAATTTAAAATCTCTGCAAGTCAAAATTAAATTTTCATAATTTTTGTTTCATTTGTAAATAATTTTTTTTTATTTCATGAGACTTTTTATTTAATTTAAATTTTTCATTTGTTTGGGAATTTTGGATAAAAAATGTTAATTTAGCGCGACGCTTGTTAACTTAATATTGGGCATTTGAGCTAAAGCTAATGATCCGAAAATTTCCCTGAAAATTTATTTATTTTCTTTCTTTTTTGTAAAAAAATATCAAAATAATTTTTTAGTTATTCGTAAATATTTTATGATTTATAAGAGATCTTTTTATTTCCATGTATTCAACTTAACTTGTTATATTATTTCAAATAAAGATGTTAATTTAGCCGTGACGACTTGTTAACTCTATTTTGGACATCTGAATTGTGACAGCTTGATATTTCAAAATTTTCTTTTAAGAAAGATTTTTTTTTATTTTCTTGTAAATAAAAAATATGGTAAAATAAATATTTGAAAGGTTATTAATAATTTGCACAAATCAATGGGTATGTAAGGACGGTGTAAGGGTGTGTAGGATTAAATCCCTACCATTCTAAAGCCTACGAAACATTAACCTGGAAAGAATGAGGAATGTCAAGAAGCCTTTGCTAAAATAAAGACTTATTTAACGAACCTTCATGTGACCCCACCATAGGGTCGTCCTTTAACACTGTACCAAATGTTACCAACATCAATGGGGGCAATGTTAGGACATATACAAGTTTGGAAAGAGAGGAATTTATTATCTGAGCAAGAAGTTTAATGAATGCGAATCGCTACCTAGCAATGGAAAAGACCTGTTGTGCATTGGCATGGACTTTAAAGGCGGAGTATATGTTATACTATACCACTTGGTTGATCTCTCGAATGGATCCGTTAAAGTACATATTTGATAGTCTCATGTGTCGTGGAGAATGTCAAAGTGGCAAGTGAGACTGTTAGAATTTGACATCAAGGGAAGTGCAATTGCTGATCATAAGCTGAAAATCCGCTTGAAAGTGAGCTAACCACCTGAATTATGTGATGATGAAGTCTGACAATAGAGAAAGAAGAGATGGAAGAGGAGAATATGTGGGAAATGTACTTTGATGGAGCTGCTAACATGAATTGATGTGGAATAGGAGCTGTGGTGGTGTCACCTTGGTAAGCAATAGTCTCTATCAAATTGGATTTTGAATGTACCAACAACATCGTAGAGTATGAGGCATGTGCAAATGGTTTGCAAGTTGTAATTGACTTGGGGATCAAAGAATTAAAAGTCTTTGGAGACTCTGCACTTATAATTTATCAAGTTAGTGGACAATGGCAAACGAAGGATGCAAAATTGGTACCCTATCAGAAATACTTGTCTCAACTAATTGAGCGATTTGATGATGTGTCATTCTCTCATTTAACTTGAGACAAGAACCAATTTGCGAATGCTTTGGCAACTTTGGTTGTAATGACCAAATTGGAAGTCCAAACTAATGTCCAACCTGTCCATTTGGAGGTGCAAAGCGAACAGGTATATGGCAATGTGGAGATTGAACCAGATGGCCAACCCTGGTATCAGGACATAAGCAGCATATTCAAAAGGAGAATATTGCTGGTGCAAATGAGGTGAATAAAAAGACGATTCGTCGACTAGCTATGAGCATTTTCTTGAATGGTGAAGTCCTCTACAAGAGAAATCATGACGGTACTCTCCTAAGATGTGTAGATGCTCATGAAGCTAGCATAATCATGACTGAAATCCATGAAGGGATATGTGGAACCCATGCTAATGGGTACATGATGGCGTGTAAAATCCTAAGGAGTGGTTATTATTGGTCCACCATGGAAGCGACTCTATCAACTATGTTCGAAAGTGCCACAAATGCCAAATATATGCAGATCGAGTTAATGTTCCTCCATTTCCATTGCATAGCATGGTATCTCCCTGGCCTTTCTCAATGTGGGGCATGGATGTTATCGATCTAATTAATCCTAAGGCATCTAATGGTCATTGTTTCATCTTGGTAGCGATAGACTATTTCACTAAATGGGCGGAGGCCACTTCATATGCTAATATCACACAGAAGGTGTTTCTTAGATTCATTAAAAGAGACATTATTTGTAGATATGGGATTCTAGCAAGAATTATCACAAATAATGCCGAGGTTCAGAAGTTCTTTGAGACTTTCAAAATCAAGCATCACAACTCAGCTCCTTATAGGCCTCAAATGAATAGTGTAGTGAAGCAAATAAGAATGTCAAGAAAATTATTGCCAAAATGGTGGTGAATTACAAAGATTGGCATGAAATGCTGCCATATGCTTTGCACGCTTATCGTACCAACATACAATCAAGCACAGGAACAACTCCTTTCTCATTGGTATATGGAATGAAAGCTGTATCCCCTATTGAAGTTGAAATCCCATCATTAAGGGTTTTGATGGAGGTGAGTTAGAAGAATCTGAGTGGTGAAAGCTCGTCATGAATAGCTGAATATGATAGAAGAGAAAAAGGTTGGAGCCATTTGTCATGGCTAGTTGTATCAAAGTAGAATGGCTAAGGCTTTCAACAAGAAAGTCCGCCTAGGGATTGTATCCAGGAGATTTGGTTTTGAAGAAAATTCTCCCTAATCAAGAGGACACAGAGGAAAACGGGCTCCAAGTTATGAAGGTCCTTACATTGTCAAACAAGCATTTTCAGGAGGGGCATTGATTTTGCTAAATATGGATGGACAAGAACTACCTGAGCCAATCAACATAATAAGTCAAAAAGTTTTATGCTTGAAAAGATGCTGTGAAAGCTCATTGGGTCAAAAACTTGAAGGAACGGCCTAAATGAAAGCTAGGATGAGAAATAAATAAAAATAATAAAAGGCCTGTTAGGTCAAAACTGAAAGACGGCCTAAGCAAAAGTTATAAAAAAAAGAAAAGAAAAAGCCCGTTAGGACGAAAACCCAAAAGGACGGTCTAGGCAAAAGTTAGGGCAAAATAATAGGCATCATCCCAAATAATTTACACTGGTGCAACTTTTAGTGTTGAATGTGTCTTGTGAGCCAAGTAGACCAAGACTGAAAGGGGCAATTTTGGGGATCAAGAAAAGGAAAGAGTGAAGGCTCAGAAGTAAGATAGTGGCTATGACATCCAATTTGCTAAGAAATCAATTGAATAAGCCACTAAGGACCAAAACTAGGGCAAATTTTTTATATTGTTTGAAATCCTATCTTTTACTTTGCTCTATTTACTTCTTCCAACAATTTGTGATATTGTTGTCCAATACACCAAGCAATAAAAATGCCCATTCAGTTAATCTTTCCATTTTCCCCTTGAATACATGTTCATTTATGATGTCTTGAGTAAGTATAAATTTAAGCTTAAACTGTACTATGACCTAACAGTTCTTGTAGCAATGCATTAATGACTAGCATCATACAGAGGAATCCAGAAGCTTCAATTAAGCTTGGCAGAAAAGCAATCATCATCCTAAAAAAGGGAAAAGGAGAAGAAAGGAAGAATGGGAAGAGGTGAGCAAAGTTCCAAGAAAAAGAGAAGTTTCATTTGAGCCAAAGGTCCAATACAACGACTACAAGTTTGATCGGTTGAAGTTTTCCTTAGAGGGTTGCTTGATTATGGTGAAATTCATTTCACAAGAATATTTTTGAAAAAAGTTAGTGAAACCATGTTGCAAACAATGTCAAAAGAACTGATGACAAACTTGAAAATAAGTTCATATGGTAAAATCTTCTGAAGAAGCTCATGGTTCAAATGTTTTGATATTAAGATGATCATTTTGTGACATATTCATCATCTCTTCTGTTGATTTTCAAATTACTTAGGCCCTTGGCCTATTCTTTTTTATCCATTTCATCCTGTCATGATCCTTGATTTATTCCCATATTGTACATATACATCCTTGGTATTTCCACTTTAGCTTGATGTTTTTTATTTACTTTTATTTTCTAAAAGAAAAAAGAAAAAAAGTTTGGTTCTGATTTAAAAAAAAAAAATTTTTTTTGAATTTTACATTTCCATGATTGTCATTGCTTTTACATTTCTTGTCGGCCTCATATTGCCATTTACCTTTCAGTTGGTCTTAGATTGCCAATTTTCTTTTCAAAAAAAATAAAAATAAATAAAAATAAAAATTGTGCAAATTGTTGTTCTCCTTGTCAACATTTACATTTTTTTCCTTAGATTGCCATTCTTTCTTTCTATTCGGCCTCAGATTGCCATTTAATTTTAGCTCTGCTTGTTAACCAGATTTTTGGTCGCAAGTCTTTTAATTTTCTGTTAGCCCTTGGCTTTTAATTCCTGTCCGCTTGTTGACCCAATATCTTTCGCAAGGTCTTTAAATTTCTCTAGCCCATCGGCTTTTAAATTCCTATAGCCCCATCAGCTTTTTAAATTCTTCTCGGCATCGGCTTTTTTTAAATTCCTCTAGGCCAGTCGGCTTTTTAAATTCCTCCCAACCCCGGCTTTTAAATTCTCTAGCCCTCGGCTTTTAAATACCTGCCCTCGGCTTTTAAATTTTGACCCGTCGGCTTTTAATTTCTTGTCAGCCTTCGAAGATTTTTAATTTCCTGTCACTTGTGAACCCGTATCAAGTTAGTCACAAGATTTTCGTTTCCTGTCACTTGTGGACCTGTATCCAGTTGGTCGCAAAGTTTTAATTTCTGTCACTTGTAACAGATCTAGTTGGTTGCAAGATCTTTGATTTCAGTCAGTCCTGTCGGCTTTTGATTTCCAGTCAACCCTGTCGGCTTGTATATTCCTGACCTTCACGACTTTTGACTTTCCTGTGAATTCCATTCATTTTTACAATTCTTATCATTTGTGAATTTGTGTTAAATTAGTTTATTTCTTGTCTTTACATGATTCATGTACAGCTGATTTCTAAATTGCATCATTTCAGATTATGTTCTTAAATATTTACTTAGATTTTTGTATTTCATTATAATGCCGAACAAAATCAATATTTATGTCTTTACTCATTCCTTATGAAGACAACATGCAAAAACTTCGATTTTTCATATTCTCTTATAAGAAATGAGTAAAAAGGCAGCTGTGAACACCTATTTTGTCCAACTCAAAAATTTCTCTTTACCCCGTTTCATTTTATTATTAAAAAATTGCATTTTTGTTGATCTCCTTTTAAAATGCCGTTGGCCCCATTTCATTTTTTATTTTTGTTGATTGTAAAAAAGAATAAAGCCCATTTCATTTTTTTGTTTTTGTGAGTAGTTAGCCCGTTTGTTTACCTTTTATTATTTTTGAGAAAAAATGTTGAGACAAATTGATATTTGTGCATGTGCGCCACTTTTAGTTTTGTCTTCTATCCAAAAAAAGAGAGGAGCATGCACGGATTTCATCTAAAATAAAGGAAAAGTTACTTTTCACCATCGTTTTTCTTGTATCTTTTTGTCCTGTCCTTGAAAGAAAACAAAAGGGAAGCTCATGCGCCGAATTGAAACCATGGGAAAGGCAGATGTAAGCGCAAGTCAAAAATGAACAACAGACAATTCATGCAAATCCCATGAAATCAGCGGTGATTAAAAATAAGCTCAATCGGATCACAGACATTGTTGACCAAATCTGAAAAAAATTCATCCTACAATTATGTGTAAATGGGATCAACAATTCAGAAAAAAGGATGGGATCGGTTTCCAACCCAAAGAAAAACTTGATCACCATTCTTGACTAAACCAAAATTCTAGCCAAACCACAAGCCAAAATCAGGTAAAGCCCAACCATACCGCAATTTACACCCAAAATTAGAAATCAACCAACAATCAAACACAGACCAAAGCAAATCCATCATCATCAACAGTCCATTTTCACAAAAATATCAGATTAGAGGTAAAGTTCTCAATTTATCAGAAAATAAACTAAAAAAAATAAAAAAAGGAAATCGAAGTAGAGGGTGGGTGGTGCTGTGCTCTTCTACCCATCCGTGGCCTTCCATCATCATCAACCTTCGATCTCGCTCTCCTTCGTACCACCAACCTGCGGCCTTCCCTTAGATTTGCCACTACACCACGCGGGTGTCCCGACGCACTTGCGGTGCCACCATCCCCAACCTCTATGACCACCGCGACCTCTCCCTCCTGTCAACCTCGCGCGGTCTCCCCGCACCACGACCTCCGTGATTGGTCCTCCTCCAGTCGCACAGACTCGTCATCACCGCCGCATGCAAGTTGAAGCGGAGCGGTGGCTCTCCCTCGCTGCCTCTCCTCCTAGCTGAGCGGTCTCCTTTCCCCTCTTCGCCACCGCGGCTTGCTGTTTGCGGGTCGGACAGCGGTGCCATGCGCTCTTCCTCCTCGTGCCGCTATGCATGCTCTCCCCAGCTCCTCTGCCTATGCCTCACAGCCTCGCCTTCCCTTGGCCATGGCACTCCCCCCTCTCAATATCTCACTTTCTCTCTCTTGATCTCTCTATTGATCTTTCTTTTCTTTCTGTGTGTAAGACCATGTGTGAAAGAGCAAGTTATTTTTTGTGTTTTAGTGAATATGTGTTCATGTGTGTGTGTGTGTCTGAGCATGTGTGTGAGTGGGTGTGTAGTATTAGGATAAATTAAATTAGTTAAGTTGAAAATAAATAAGTAGTTTTAAGATTTAGTTTAGTTTAAGTTAATGTCATTTTACTTTGTAGAATTAATTCTCAAATTATTTCTTTAGGTTTAAGTTCATTTGTTTGATTTAGTGTTTGTTTAATTTTTGACTTTAGATCCGTTGGTTTTTGAATTGGTTTAGTTTGAGTTTAAAATAAAAAAGAGGTATTTCATTTTCAGGCATAAGATAAATATTTGAGTGTTTGTTTTATTAAAAAATTTTATTTAGTTCCTTAATTGATGATTTTTTCTAATAAATAAATAGAATTAATTAGCCGGACCTATTAATTTTGCATTCTAGAATATTTTAGCTCTCAACTTGATATTCTAAAAACTCCTGTTTTTAATAAAACAAAATTAAAATTAATAAAAAACACAACTATTTTCTAAAGAACTATGTGACTTTGAGTTCCTATTGCACTAGGAATACGTAAGGAGATGATTCGATCACTGTCAAGTCAAAATTAAATTTTCATAATTTTTGTTTCATTTGTAAATAATTTTTTTTATTTCATGAGACTTTTTATTTAATTTAAATTTTTCATTTATTTGGGAATTTTGGATAAAAAATGTTAATTTAGCCGCGACGGCTTGTTAACTTAATATTGTGGGCATTTGAGCTTGTACAACTTAATGATTAAAAATTTCCCTGAAAATTTATTTATGATTTATAAGAGATCTTTTTATTTCCATATATTCAACTTAACTTGTTATATTATTTCAAATAAAGATGTTAATTTAGTCGTGACGCTTGTTAACTGGTATTTTGGACATCTGAATTGTGAGTTTGATGTTTCAAAATTTTCTTTTAAGAAAGATTTTTTTTTATTTTCTTGTAAATAAAAAAATATGGTAAAATAAATATTTTGAAAGGTTATTAATAATTTGCACAAATCAATAGGTACCGTCTAAGGACGGGTGTCTAGGGTGCGTAGGATTAAATCCTACCCTTCTCTATCCATAACCGACTCCAAACTCTAATTTAGTTTCAAAGATCATTTCTTTAAAATAAATGGTTTTTTTTTCCATGTTTTCCCAATTTAAATAAATTTGGTGGCGACTCCAATTTTCAAACTTTAACTCTTTTCGCCGTCCCATCGCGATCCTGGTTGCGACAACTCTTGCCTAAAGTTCCAAAAACCATAAACTTCCTTCATCAAACTTGTTCTACTCATCATAACCTACAAAAATTAAAATCTCAAATCTCCATCAATTGTCACCTTGACACCTTACTTGCTCACTGATTAGGAAGGGCTTTGGTTTGATTTGGGAGCTTTGGAGTGAAGAAAATCCATCTTGGAGCAACAAAGAGCCAAGGATACACTAGCTTCCAAGAGTAGGGTTTTCTTTGGTCTTTTCTTTCCAAATTTATTATGAACTTTTTGATTGGTATTATTCCAAAATATTTGATGATATTGGTTTATAATATATGGATAGTGAAGTATTAATTTTGGTGGGGTGTTTGGATGATGTTAAAAATCATTTTCGTCAAAAGGGGTTTTGGTCTATGCTGCTGGATTTTCAGTTTCCTACTAGCAGTGATTGTTCACGAATTTTCTGATATAATTGTAGGTATTTTTGTGAGCTAAAAAAATATATGTTGAAGCTAACATCCTAGACTAGTTCCATGAATTTTCTTGGCCTTGTTTTGGACTCCTACTGCCTGAAAAAAATCATGAACCAGACTATATAGGTGCTGCCTTAATTTCTAGTCTTGAAGCTCCAAATTTTGCTAATTTTTTTAACATAGAAAATGATTGATTTTTCCTTTGAAAGTTTTATAAAGGGTTGAAAACATCTTAAAGTTCAACCTTGATGTTTCTTTTGAATTGATTCAATCATTTGCTAGGGTTAAAAATCATGAATTTTGGGTTCTAAGTTGAGGTTAAGTGGTCTTGACCATTAATTTATGTAATTTTTTTTAACATAGTTAGAGAATCTTTTTGCTTTGAAAGTTTTAGGGAACCTTGTGGACACATTGACGTGTCTTGGGTAATTTTTATAGCCTCTGAATTGGTTGTTTGATGTGCAAATAAATTGTGCTATGAACGTGTGAAATCTGATTATGCTGGAAATGCAACAATGCTTTGAATTGGTGAAATAATGACATTTTGGGTTCTAGTATGACATGAAAACTTGATGTTAACTATTTGGCCATGTGACTTGTGACACATAAATGCATGCTAGAGAAAGTAAAGATTGGTTTATGAGGCATGATTGAAATTGTATTTTGAATGAATGCCAACCTGTGCTTTATGCATGCATTTGGAAAAGGAAAGATAATGTATAAACTTTAATCGTGTATGTTCTGACATATGGACAAAATAGAAACAAGACTTAGGTTGAATGAGGGAAGGAAAAAAGGAACTTCCCAAATTGGTTTTGAGTCGTAACAATTTGATATGAATAGATCTCTGTATGATTCAGAAATGGAAAAAATGAAGTATGATGATCACGTATAGGAATGAACTAGTCCTTATAAGTAGTATATTTCCCTTGTGTGGTGTGATCTACTATAAATACCATTTGGTATAAACTATCTATTGTGGAGTTGTCCACAGGAAATACCCGTTGGGTATCACTTAAGTCTTTCCTATGTCGACGAACTTTAGCTTCTTCGCATTCCAATTTAATCTCCATCATCCAGTTGGTCATCGTGGCTTGTTCCCTCATAGTGGCAGCTATCTCACGAAAAGTATCAATCATATCCTCTGGCTTAGTACCCGTTTCTACTACGTTACGATCTGATTAGTTCCTGAACATACCAAACAAAAGAAATTGAGTTGATTAGGCTCAACACTATGTTAAATGTGATAGCAACTGACTACATCACCACTAGACTGTCATGCATATCTAAACCCTATATCCTATCATATAGATAAGATTCAAGGCATGACATATCTACACTTTGGAAGCATAGTTAGTCCATTCCTCAAGATCCTACAAAGATGAATTGCTCATACCATAATGTAACATCCTCCGAAGTATAACATTATCCTTAAGTTATGGCATTATACTTAAGAGGTGTTACTTATAAATTAAGAGACCTTTCTTAATTATCTATAGCAATCGATCGAATAGGTTAGTAACTAATTTGTGATCTGTTAAAATATATAACAAAGAAAACAAACATTTATTGATTGCAAGGTCGAGTACAAAAGAAAGCTCTTCTATGAGCTTCAATACACATCTGATTTCTATTATATTTAGACATAAACATATGACTAAGTACAATCGATACAAGCTTCAACCTTAAACTACTACAAATCTGATTTCCTTTCATACGGCAACCTCCTTATTCTCTAGATCAACCTAGAGACGACACGAGAACACAAACACATAGAGGTGATAATTCTAAAATTCTCAGGAGGCATCCTCAAAACATATACTAAAAACCATGTCATCATCATCATCATCATCCCACCCACTTTGGTTTATTAAGAAATGTCTTTTCAAGTAGATTTCTTTTAGTATTCAATCACTTAATGCACATATATCAAAATGTTCCAACACATAGTAAATCATCCTAGGCAAACAATTCAGAATAATATGAGTATGCATATGATAAATGTGGTGAAATTATCTCAAAGTGACCTGGTTTCACTTATGGCCATATAACTCAACTTGGGGCATTTTCTTTTATCGACATAGGAAAGACTTAGCTTATACTCTTAGTTTATACCACATGGTATGTATAGTGGATCATATCACACAAGGAAATAGACTACTTATCAGGATTGAGCTCATTCCTATCGAGATCATTGGACTTCATTTTTTCCTTTTAATCTCACATAGATCTATTCCTAGCCGATACGTCTACTGAGTCATAATATCTCTAGGGAAGTTTCTCTTTTTCCTTCCCGTTATCCAACATAAGTCTTGTTGTTTTGTCCATATGTCAAGACATGCACGATTGAAGTTTATACATTCTTTTTCTCACATAATTGCATTATGTACTTTTCTCTTTTTAAATGCAAGCATAAGCCACATGTAGGCATTCATTCACAATGTAATTTCAATTATGCCTCATAAATCAATCTCTCAAGTCACTAGCATGCATTCATTTACATCATACTTGAACCAACAATGCCATTACATTACCAATTCAAGTCTTGGGTTCATTTCAGCAAATGGACATATTTTCATACCAAAGTAGCAAAATTAAGTTACACATCAAACAACCAATTCAGAGGCTATAAAAATGCTCCATGACACCTCAATGTGTCCATAAGGTCCTGTAAAATTTTCAAAGCAAGAATCATTCTCTAACTACATTAACAAAATTACAAATTTGGTGATCAGAACCATCTAATCTTACTTAAAGCCAGAATTCCATAATTTTTAACGTGAGAAATGACTGAATCAATTCAGAATAAAACTCACTGTTGAACCTTGAGATGTTTCCAACACCTGGTAAAAATTTTAAAGGCAAAATCAATCATTTTCTATAGTAGCAAAATCAGCAAAATTCAAGCTTCAAGTCCAACAATTTAGGCAGTATAGGCATAGTCTCGTTCATGATTCTTTTAAAGTAGTAAGGGTTCAAACCAAGGCTCAAGAAAATTCGTGCAACTAGCTTAGGATGTTAGCTTCAACATATAACTTTTATAGCTCATAAAACTACCTACAATTTCACCAAAAAATTTGTGACTAACCCTGCTACGAGAAATGCAAAAAATCGCAGCATAGACCAAAACTCCTTTTGACAAAATGATTTTTCAACAACACTAAGCCACTTCACCAATTTAAACACATCAATATGTATCTATCATCAGCAATATAATCAGAATTTCCATCCAAAACCAATCAAAAAAATAAAAAATAAAAACAAATTTTGGAAGAAAAGAGAACAAATAAAATGCTACTTTGCAATCTTTAGAGCTTTACACTCCAAAGGTGTTCCAAGTGATTTCTCTTTACTCCAAGGCTACCAAATCAGCCCCAAACCTTCCTTAGACAGTGAGGTAATGAGGTATCAAGGTTAAGATTGATGAGGAATTGAGATTTCAATTGGTTAGATTTGTAGGTTATGATGAGTAGAACAAGTTTGGTGAAGGAAGTTTATGGTTTTAGTAACTTTGGGCAAGTGTTTTTGGTGATTTCAAGTTTGAGTTCTTGAGAAAGATGACAATGGTGGCTGCCTCCCTTCTGACTTGGCCGAAATGTTTTTGTGGCTTAATGAAGAAGGTTTGGTTGTATTTATCTTGTAAAGGAAGTTTGGATATTATATAATGTAATTGGATAATTCTTAAAGAAAGAAAGTAAAAGGGATGGCTAAGATTTAATCTTGGAATTCAAGATTAAATCTTAGTCTTACCCTTGTATTGAATGAATATACATTATCTATCTATCTATCATGATTAAACTATCTTTCTGTTAGAAATCGTGAAACAGAATGGGTGAAACACCGTACCCAAGTAATGAGATATTCCTTAAATTTAATTCCAGGTATAAAATCTCTATTTCTAACTATTTCTAACATTAACCCTATATTTCCTCAGTTTCAGCATCTGGTCCCAATTATAGGGTTTTGGCTTTCCTAGAGGCTGTGGGGCCCACAAGGTCATTATTTACCCCGACTCGAAATTTTTTTTTTCACAACCATTGGATCGTCCTCATCCTTGTTAAAACTGTCAGATTTTTGAAATTATGACTAATAAAGCTCATTAATTTATCAATAATTTTTAGAGTGTTATAACCTTCATACAACAAGATAATTTTTTTTTTAGAAGAAATCCTTTGCAGAACTATCCTAAAAGCCTTAGTGCTTATCCCTCTTATCTTCTATGAGTCATTACATCTTGTAATCAGTTTTGGAAAAATCATCTTTCTAGCTTTCATTCGATAACACGTTCTTCTTAGGAAGACTTTCAAAAAAGTCACTCAAAGTTTTCAGGTTATATTGTTTTATCCATAGAAAAACTTGAGTGTTTATTTGTTGGAGAGAACTAACAAATATCCAGTGATTATTATGAGGTTAGCTTGACTGCTTGGAGTTAGCTTGGAGAGGCTAGTAAAAAGACTATTTGGAGTAATAGTAAATCAGAATTACTGGTCATTGAAATAGCTTGAGCAGGCTATCCAAGATATCTAACTTTCTGGGTTGAGAAAGGTTTGCTAGTGAAACTCAACAAGTTGTTGAGAACTATGTGCAGGTAGGATTGGCCAAACCAGGATAATAACTATGTAATATCTCTTTCTCCTTATCTCCAGGATAAAATGACTTGTCTAGAAACTAGATTCATTCGCATGGCATGCTTTGCCATTGAAGCAAACATTAAATCCTTGATCACAAAATTGGCTAATACTTAACAAGTTGTGAGCCAAACCATCAACTAGTAATACATAAGAAATTTGGTAAGAATCATCCTCACCAACATTTCCAATGCCTGACTTTAGCTTTACCTCTATTAGCAAACTTTACAAGACCTGAGTTCTTTGGCCTAAAGTTTCTAAACCATTTCTTTTTGCTTGACATATGTCTAGTGTAGCCACTGTCCATGTACGACTTGTCATCCTTCTGAACATGTGTCCTACGACATACCTGCATCAAAGATGGTTTTTGCTTTAGGTACCCACACTTTCATGGGTCCTTTTGGGTCAGTCACTTTTGGGGATGGTTTCTTACTTGTTTATTTTTCTTTATTATCAGAAAGTATTTATCAAGCATATGTCCCTTTTTATGATAGAAATTGCAAGTTTTGATCTTTGCTTTCTTAGATGAGGTGCTTTTACTTTCTCATTCATTTTCTTTTCATAGCCTATTCCGTCTTTTGAAAATAAGGTCTTTGACCTCCAAGCTTCATATTCAGAAACTTTGAGCCATTAACCATTTTTTCTAAATATTGTTTTGAAAAGTTTTGAAGTTTTCTTAAGTTCAGAAATTTCTTTTTGAGCTTTTTGATCTTTGTCAAGAAATTTCAACTTCTAAGGACTTGAGTTTGACATTTAAAAACTTGTTTTCCTCTTGAATTTCTTCTTTCTCAAGTCTTAGATTCTCAAAATCAATTTTTAATTTCTCAAGCTCTAAAGTTACTCTCTAATGACTCTTTTTAAGAGATAAGTAATGAGAAGTTAATGTTTAGAATTTTCAAGCAATTCATCATATAATCTCAACAGATCATCACATGAAAGTTTAGTTTATGAAGATTCATTTACCTCAGTTTCTTCTTTAGATTTGTAGTTAACCATGAAGCAGAGATTGACAACATCTTCTAATTCATCTTGGCTCTAAACCCTCCTTTTTTTTCAGAATCTCTCCATGTGGCAAGCATTCCTTTCTTCTTTGGAATAAACTTCTTTTGTGGACCTTTGAGCTTAGGACAATCTATTTTGAAATGTCCCTTCTCTCCAAGTTGTAGCAGCTTATATTTTCAATCTTTGCTTTGTCTTTCCTATCCTTTTTGAAGTTGATATCCTTCCTCTTTTTGATTTTTCTCTTCCAAGCTCTTAACATCTTTCTTACCAACATGGAGATTTCATCTCCATCTTCTTCCTAGATTCTTTTCTGAGTCTTCTTCATCATTAGAAGTTTCAGCAACTTTCATTGCTTTTCCTTTATTTTGCTTTTAGTGTAAAGACTTCAAAGCTACAAATTTTGTTTTCTTCATGGCTTCACTATGAACTTCAAAAGTACGACCTCATGGGTTTTAAGGGATCCAATGAGGGCATCTAAGCTAAGGGTTTGAAGATCCTTAGCTTTTGCAATGGTTATA
The DNA here is from genome assembly GCA_030441495.1 of Dalbergia oliveri. Lineage (NCBI taxonomy): Eukaryota > Viridiplantae > Streptophyta > Magnoliopsida > Fabales > Fabaceae > Dalbergia > Dalbergia oliveri. The sequence goes on from JAMLFY010000011.1 coordinate 28,408,856, forward strand.
ACCTTGGGAAGTTATTTGGAAGGAAGGATTCTTAGAATCTTCTTTACCATTTCAAAATTTGAGTACCTTGTACCCGAACCTTTAAGTTGGTTTACTATGTGCATGAACCTGGTAGTCATCTCATCAATATTATCTTGATCTGTCATTTCAAACATCTCATACTAGTAGACTAGCATACTTATTTTGCTCTCCTTGACCTGGTTAGTTCCTTCATACAACATGTGTAATCTATCCCAAATTTCCTTGGCTATGCCACAAGTAACAATTTTATCATATTCTGCTTTGCTCAGTGCACAAGTAAGTAGATATTTAGCTTCAGAGTTCAACTGAACTCTTACTTTATGTTGCTTTGTCCATCTACTTCTAGGAACTTTTGTTGAGGAGGAAGGTCCACTTTCTCTCCTAGTACATCATCCATAGGCATATAATCTCCGCCTTGAGTTATTTCCCAAGTTTCAAGACTTGTGTACTTTATGAATAACTCCATCCTATCTTTCCAATAGGCATAGTCACCACCATTAGAGAATAGGGGTCTATTTATTGAGTGTCCTTCAGGATGTGAACGTTGTATGATATTTTTCCAGGATCTTTTCTTGTGCAACTGTTGGATGCTCAACCCCCTTAGAGGCCTGATCTCTAATACTCAATTGTAGATTGAAGGTAGTATGAGAAGAGGGTTGAATCGTGCTTCTTACTTCTTTCTAGTTTCTAAAACTTTAAACAAAACCTATCAAGCTATTAGCTTGAAGACAGTGGAATTTGAAAGTAACTTTCTAAATCAAAAGAAAATGCAGAAACTTCATAACCTATTTTATAAAACCTTTTTAAGTGAACACACAATAAAGACAGACACATAGCGATAAAAAGCTTAATAGATAAACATTTCAAATGACCACATGGATCCAACATAAGGAATCTAATCTAAAATGATATTCATAGGTCAAGAGATATGTGTAGGGTACATATCTATTAATAATCCTAACAATATCTCTAGTATAGCTATCCATGTCCATATGCGAGCTCAAATATCAGCTTACACGTCCGCCCATCTAGAAATGTACATGGAAATTTAAAAGGGGTGAGAATCCTAATAAATATCAGGAATAGTAAAACATGCATGGTGTCATCATTATAAGTCTCCCACTTGGTTTATTATAGGAAAGGTGTACATCCCACAATGCAGTCCAATTTTAGAGTTTTTACAAACGTCATTATCAAATGGACATTTCATTTTAATATGGTCTTGATCATGAATGCATCAAGCTTTACACACACACACACACACACACACACATGCATGAGAAAAGTTTCACATTAGAATATACATTTCATAAGGGCATGCATGGATGAAAGAAACAAACATACACAATGAGCAGGCACAAGACCTTAAACTTTCTTTGAACATAGTTTATTTTCACTTATTCATTAACCTCTCAGGAACCCTAGGCTATGAGCTCATACCTAATATATATAATACGATCGCCGTTGTTGAACCTTGATCAGGACAAACTTCGACTAATCATGGATAATATTCATCATTATAATGTATAAATGCGATCAGTCATCACTAAACCTTTACCAGAGACTGAACCTAGTGTGAGGGGTGTGAGTTCTATTTTAGACATATAGACATTCATACTTACATTCTCCATGGTTTATGCCATAGTGTAATACTTAGTACATCTGGTAGCCATTACTTGCTCCACTTTCCTTACTTTGCAAGTGGTCTACAAATGCACTATGTGGTAGACCACAACAATGCCCCAAGCTTATAATTTCCCTTATCCATGTATTATTACATACTTGACTCAACGCATACCATTGATGAGACTCATTCAAAAATCAATCACGATAAATGCTCAGAATAAATGCACATGCAACCAGTCCAACCAACAATATTCAACACGAAGTCAATATCACATATATTACCAATGCATCTTAGTCAAGTATGTCACAATAATTATTCATAACCCGATCAAGTATAACAATCAACTCTAACAAGTAATCACATTTTGCCCAGATATTCAAGAGTCATCAGTGCATTTGAAATCAGTTATAAATCTCATCCTCTAAACCAGTTTGAGTTTGATGATAAATGTAGTCTAAAAAATACATTTTTCCTCTTCCTAAGGTATATGATTATCATGACCCACCTTCCTTCATGTTACAAGTTCTAAAAATTAGCTTTTAAAGACCTTATAACTTCTAGTTTTACAAAGAAGTCCCAAACTTTATAAAATTTACAAAATAGCCCCTAACCTATCTTTTCATCCAAAAATAGACTTTTCATCGTAATTCTATTGAAATTACAATGCTACCCTTAAAATTTCAAAATTTGCCCAAGAACCCCCAAACTTTTAAGAAATTGCATTTCTACCCTATACTTTACTAAAATTACAATATGACCCCAAAACTTATTTTTTTCTTCCAAACACATACATTACTATTCTAGAACCCATTTTGTTCAGTTTTACTTCTAAAAACTCAATTTTTGCATAAAAGCCCCTAAACTTTGTAAAATTGCATTTTAACCCCTATACTTCACTAAAATTACAAAATAACCCCAAAACTCATTTTTTCTTCTAAATATGTGCATTACTGTTCTAGAACCCATTTTTACTATTTTACACCTCAAAAATTTAGTTTTTGCATAAAGTCCCTAAACTTTATAAAATTACATTTTAACCCCTAAATTTTTACATAATTACAAAAATACCTAAATCACATGCACAAGCTCCATTTTTTTATGTAGATTCCAAATATGTGATTAGTTTTAAAAATAAAATTTTCCTTCTAGGTGAACATGTTAGGGCCGAACCTATGTGTCCTAAAATCCAAGCTTTTTGCAAAACTTTGAAACATACATGAATGTGCTCCTTTTTGTGTGTAGATTCTAAATATCAGCATGGTTTTTGAAACAAACATTATCAACATAATTAACCCTAAAAAACAATGACCTCACTCAAAGAGACTAAAGTTTACCCAAAATTTCCATAAAATACATAAAAGTGACCCCTTTAAGTGTAGAATAAAGTTATGGAGTTAGGTTTTGAAAAAAAAATCTCTACCCACATCAAATGGTGAAGGCCGAAACTTGAAGGAGAGGAAATGATGAGCTCTTCAAATATTTTTAAAAGAAAGGAAGAGTTTGAGCAAAATAACCAACTTTTAAACATAAACATTCATCAAGGCTTAAACCTTTTTAACAAAAGTTAGAAACAAAGTAAGAAAACAAGTTTGAACACAAACCCCTACCCAAAAAAGAGTCGTTGTTAGAGATCAAGGTAGCCACAAGCTCCTTGAAGCTTAAGCTCTCAAGAAAGGAAGCAAAACTTTTCCTTTCCCTTTGAGCACCAATTTGGCTAAGCAAGGATGGAGGGGTTGGAGGCTTTTTCTTGAAAAACTAATGGTGGATTTGGTTTGTTGGGTGGAAAAGGTATGGAAAAGTGTTTTTTTTTTTTGTTGGATTTGGTGGAGAAATAAATGAGTTGTGAGGTTGAAGATGGTGGAGGTAGAGGTTAAAGATAAGAGAAAATGAGATAGAGTGTTTTTTGTAAAAAAAAATGTGGGATTGTCAGAATAGGGTAGAGGGTGGTGGCTACAAGAAAGGAAAAGGGAAGTAGTTGGATTAGGGTTGTGGGTATTTTAGGGATAAGGTAAAAAGGTAGGGGTAGATTAGGTAGAAAGTGAATTAATTTGGGGAAGTTTAGTAAAAGCTATGGTCAAAGTACGATTAACTTGGTCTAATCAAGATTAATTTGAATTAATCATCATTAAAGATGTCATTAGTCCTAATAAAGTAGTACTTTACCTTTAATTGTGTCATAAGCATGTAGCCACTACAAGACAAGTGTAGTAGGTTTGTCTTTAAGAATGAGATTAACTTTCTCTAATCATTCTTGCACCTTAATTAACTCAAAATAGTTATTTTGACTCAAAATTAATTAATAAAAATAATTAATTTTTAATTAGAGCCTAATATTGCCTATCTGCCCTTAATTATTTTAATTAAGCTTAATTAGCATTGACTAGGGCAATATGATAATTTTATACAAAAACTATCCATGACTCACCTAAACACTAGATATCCACTCAAATTAACATATCCAACTCCAGCTAATGTCCGGGTTCCATTAATCTCGCATTAATTACCTAAGGGGCATTTTGGAAATTTTATGCATGAGAAAAATTAGAAATTGTTATTTTCACACCGATTTTCATCTAAAACACATATAGTCTCCTTCAAACATTACATTAACCTTTTGAGGATGGTTAAACCGTCCTTTCTCATGCAAAAATGACCTCAGGAGCATTTTGGTCATTCTGCATAAAGGAAAAATTGGGGCATTACATCAATACTTTTCTGAAAGATGACTAAATTGGAGTTTCAAATTTCCCTCTGTTTCTATTGACTTAGAAGTTTCTAAATGATGTGTGCTTTCTAATGTAGCTTCAGCTTTTGATCTTCGCATTGATCTTCTTTGCTTAACTCTGAGCTTGAAAAGGATATTTTCATTATTTAAAATGTCTTTAGAGTTGATTCCCATCGAGATTGAAAATTGTGATCATGATAAGCTCAAGAGAAATTTATTTCTTCAACGATATATCACTTTCTAATCATGTGATACACTTTATAAAGATCCATATATAGTCTCTGACGTCGATATTGCTTTCTAGAGTCTAACACATCTTAGCTCACTTTTGGAAGTGATAGTAGAGTGAGCTATTAGTCATGTGAGATAGCTTGAGAAGGCTATTGAAAGACTATCCTGCTTTCTCTAGCTTGAGAAATGGTTGATTAGTCGAATTCAACATTTATTGAGAATTGGATGTAGAGGTGGTTGAACCATTATAAAACTCTTGTGCAGTATCTTCTCCATCCTTGAATCTCCTTTATATTTTGTTTTGTGCCCATTACATTTGTTTTTCTAAAAAACATTCTTTAATTAGTTCAGAGAGTTCCTGTTTACGTATATAACGTTATTCCACTGCGCTTCAAGTTCATAGTAGATAGTACTTGTTTAAGTTTTCAGAATTTAAATAGGAAAAAAAAAGTCAAAGCACCATTTAACCCCCCTTCTTATGCACTTTTCAACCTACAAAATCTCTTTGAATAAGATTTCTATCATGTTAAAACACGATAATATGAAAAATATATTAAGAAACTTGTATATGAGAAAATTCCTATTAAGCACTAAAGAAACTCAACCAACTCATTAGTTGTTTCTAAAAAATATTTTAATAAAATTTGCTTTGTTATCATTCCAAACTTAAGCTGTGATAGCTTTATCAAGGGTTCTGGAGCTAACACTTACTTGCCATCAAATTGAATTCTATTCAAACTTATTCAATGACTTCTATCCAAGAAACAATGGTGACCATAAACATACACCACTTTCTACTGTCACTCAGCCAATGTGGCTCAAAATCAAAGTTATATGAAGGTCACACTAATTCTGTGTGCATCTTCCATCTAGAAAAATTACCAATCCCTGAAAATTCACTAGTTGTCCACATAAGAGTAGCACTCATCCTAAACGTTCTTTTATTGAAGAATCAAAAGTATCAACACCTTTATTCCACAACTCCTTCAACTCTTTTATGAGCAATTGCAAATAAATGTCAATATCATTGCCTAGTATTTGCTTGCTAGGAATAATCATATAGAGAATCAATTATGCAACGGATTAGAAGTGAAAGTGGAAAATCATGAGAATGTTGGGTTGAATCATGACCTTTAAAAAAGATTTCTAACCTAAATAACTTCAAACAAGATCTCTCAAATATCAACAACTTGGAGTGCAGAAGCATATGTTTGTTTAAAAAATAACTTTCTAGTAAAAGTAACCTTTTGGTGTGTAAAAGTAGATATTTGAAAAAGCAAGTAAACAAAAAGCAATAAAATGGTAAAAGTATGAACAAAAACTTAAAAGATGAAGGGAAGAGAGAAGAGCACATGAATTTATTCTGGTTTGGCCAAACCACAACCTACATCCAATGCAAAGTTTTATATAAATATCCAATCATGTATTGTCACATTGAGTAAAATTATTTTAGCTAATGGATTTAATTTCTATGCATTGACAATGTAAATATTTTTTACATAGTCATTAAACCATGTATTGCCACATCAATCATGATTGCTCATTGTCTTACCCACAACTCTATTCCATTCACTAATTGACACATAAGTTTTGTAGGTTATTGTTATCATCCACTTTTTCTACTTTTTTAATGCAAAATCTAATGTGTCAATTAATGAATAAAATAGAGTAAATGTATTGATTTGCTTTCAAAGCATCCAAGAATTTATTTGAAAAGTTATGAAAATGAAATATTTTAATTGGACAACAATATAAAATATTTTTATATTATCAGTGGATCAAAATTAAACTATTTACCCAACCACCCACTATCTAAAATATCTCATAAATATAAACATATAATTAAATGATGGTGTAAATTTTTTTTCCATTGATAATGCATCAAAATTTTACCAAAATTTTTTTCCATATATATTTTTAATAATAAACAATGAGTTTACTTTTAATATCCTAACAGATAAAGGAGTTAAGCAATTTTATATCTTAAAAACTATGTAAAATAAATTTTTAATACCAAACTTTTTTCATTATTATGACAAAAAATACAGGTCATAACTAAATTATTTTATTTAGTTATTTTGTTACTTACTATCTCGCGTAATATATTTTATTATAAAAATATGAAGTTACGCATTTTTCCTAATTCAATTACCAAATTTAAGAAAGGATATTTTAGAAAAAATAGTGAATGGATTTGTTAGATGGGAGCGACAATAGACAAAAGGAGTGATAATAGTCACCCCTAAAAGTAATAATATATTTTAAAACATTTTAATACATTCAATGCATTGAAAAATTAGAGACTCTACTATTCAAGAAAGCACTTATCACATTTGATTCATAAGAAAAACCTTCTTTACATGACAAAATAGGAGTGTTGCTTACTAGAGCTCTTAGAGCAACTCCAATGGCTTTCAAGTAGTCTTATATGTTGTGTGAATCCTACTAACTGAAATTAGGACTCCTTTCAAATCATTAAAGCAAAAAATAGAATTGGGATCAATCCCATTTTATTATCAACTAATAAAAATGTAACATGAGTAATGCAATTTTTTCACATGCCAATATTATACTCATGGGAATAAAATTAGAATCAAAGTTAATCCTTTCTATTGGGGAGAAGAGTCCTACTTTTAATCTTTTCCTTTTATGACACGCCAATTAGATGATACTTATGTAGCAAAGAATGGGACAAAATTTGAAATTTAAAGTGGGATCAGCATTGAAGATGCCCTATGGAATGAAAAAAAGAATTTTTTAATTTTTTAAATTAATACATTCAATATATTAGAAACAATTATAATTTTCCATTTTTTATTCCAAAGGGAAAAGGGATCTTGTAAGCGAAAACTCATGAGGTAATGATGTAAAATCTACAAAAAAGGGTGTTCAGAAAAAAGAATTACCGTAGAACTTTCTGTTAGGAGCAGCAACCAAAATATATCACCAAAATAAGAAATGATGATACTAGCTCCTCCAATCTATATACAAAAGTTTGCACACATGCAACTGAGGCTTGTGATCTGGCTTAACTTGGGATGGAGTTACTTTTTCTTTCCACCCCTAAACTAGTTATCACAAAAACCAAAAAGCATGCAGTTCTACTCCCTTATCGTAGGCACATCCTTCGAGCTAGATTAGTTGGGTTCTTTTCTTCACATTGGTCTTTATCTTTTCCCTGCAATAATGAGTTTCATTAGACTAGGAAGGTTCGCCAAGACAGCTTTAACAAAAATCAAAAAGGGAAAGAAAGGAAAATGCATTTTAAGTCATAAACCATAATGTAATCTCAATATTACAATCGCAAGATCAATAAGTATAAACTAAGATCATAGGAAGGTTGTTGTCATTCAAAGTTAATACTAAATGATAATAATATAAGCATGTTAGAGTGAGCTAAGAGACTCACTGTCACAAGGGTCACAAGGGTTAGAGTGAGCTAAGAGACTCACTGTCACAAGGGTCACAAGGGTAATCCACATGGCGATTTTCTCATGAGTGGACGAGTGGTTAAGAATCTATTAGAACATCATTTGCACGGTCATGTCAACTGCTTATGTAAGCTTGTGATTCTATTCAATCATAATGAAAATCTACAATTTTATTCTCTGCTTTCTGTCTCAATTCTCTCTTTTCTTTTATCCTTTCAACTACTTTCTCACCCATTCTCAGACCCTTAATATAGTGTGTAGAGTTGAAAATCCATTCTAAGTGAATCATAATGGATCCAGCTCGCACTTACATAGCCAACTCTAGTGTTATTACCACTAGTCGTCTAGTTTCAATCAGACTAGATGATCAGAAATACTTTTCTTCAACGTCATGTTACTATTACTATCTGTGGCCACAATCTCAATGTTCATATATCACAATCCACAAAGTGATCATCTCTCCCAGGTTCCAGTCACCTAACGACAAGCCAAATGGTAGAATTAGTGATGTCTATCTCTTCTCTAGAACAGGAATAAGAATTCAACCACTGCCTTCACGCCATCAATCTTCCATGCTAGAATTGATTATGACTTTATGACGCATGTGCTTGGCTATGACTTCAACAGGCGGGTCTAGGAAGAGTCCAATGGTTCTTTGCTTCTGCTAGGCTCAGAAGCGCATTTTAATGGACTGTAGCATAACAGAATGCTGATGTGGCACTGACATAGGGCGTAGGTTTTGGTTAGAGGAGGGAGGCGACTTTGGTTAGGGAAAGGATAAAATGGAGAGTAGGGGAATGCAGCGGATAAACTTGGGAATTTACTTTTGTAGTTAGAATTTGGTCTGTTAAGCAACAAAACATAAAATTTCATAATAAGCACTCGTAAATAGACCTTCCCAAATTGAAGTTAAGATGTATTAGGTTTTTGGATTTTTTACATCCAAATTTCTTGATCTGTTGTTTTGATTTTAATTTATATTTTATATTGTATGACTTGTATTTGCTTCATTATGATGTTGTAACTAAATTTTTCATATATTTTTATTTCATCATAAATTTATTTTATTATAATTAGATGTTATAAATATTTTTAAATATTATTTAAAAAACAAGTAAATTCTTGTGAGTAGAGTTTACCATTCAAGTTTATTTTAGCTCACGAGTTTAGGTAAACTCACAAGTTTGATAACTTTGAGGTTATGTGGCTTTTTGAGTAGCAGAGCTTCCAGGTCAGTGTCTCAACCATCTACATGTTCTATTTCCTGTTTATAAAACTGAGAGAGAGAGTTATTTTTGTAATTTCAGTGACTTCCAAGTTCCTATAATCAAGTTTCTGGTTCATATCAACTTCCTAGGCATGTGCCAAGGTACAACAGCTCCTATGATCCATGACTGCTATTCCATACACCTTGCTTGACAGTGCTTGGTATCCGAACACAAAGCTCAGATCATGTGACTGTAGAGTTTAAGAATCTGATGCAAAGCACAGTATTCCATGTATTTAAGTAGCTTAATGTTGGGAATGGTTAAGGTTTTGCCTATTTCTCACATAGGTTCCTCCAATATTATTTCACAGTTTAATTCCTTAGCTTCTTTGTCTCAATCATTTATTGTAAGTCCCTAACATCACCAAGAACTTGGTTAGTGTTAGTCAACTACCTAGGCACAATGCGGTTTCTTTTGAGTTTCTCCCAATTAATTGCTTTGTCAAATTACAAGCCTGCCACCAATGAGGTGCTGCTTCAAAGCAAACTTGGATCTGATGGTGTGCAGGCTCAATGGGTTCGCCTTAAGGCTTCATCTACTGTTTCTTCAAACTATAATCCTTTTAGTTCGTACATACTATCATTAGTGGCTCCACTAGTAGGTCTCAATGTGACTCCTCTGTATATCACAATAGGTTAGGCCACCCTGCATCTAAGGTTGTAAACACAGATTACACTGTTGTAAGTATTTCTGAATAAAACAGTCACAGATTCTTATATTGTTTGTTTTCTAAGTAAATTCCACCAACTACACTGCACCTTTATAGTTAGTGTTCACAAATTTAGGGGGACCATTCCATGTGCTTTTCTTTCATGGATAGAAATATTACACAGCCTTTGTTGATGCATTCTTCAAATTTGGGTCTATTTTCTCAAATAAAGTCCAAGACTTTCCAAGTCTTTTTCGCTTTTGAGTCATTAATTGGGTTGCATCTTAGTCATAAAGTCCATCTAATCAGATTAAGGTCTTAATGAACATGACATCATCCACAGGCTGATCTGTCCTGAATATACTTATCAGCAATATGTACTACCCCGTAACTAATGAGATCCTAACAGACAGTTGAAAGAAAGCATAGGTATCTCACTGAGATAATCCTTGCTCTTCTTGCACAAGCCTTTACCTCTTAGTTGCCAGGATGATGATTTTTCTAGTGCTGCTTACATCATTAATAGGTTGCTTCCTTCTACTCTTACGCAACCATCCCCTTGTAGAAGCCTTGCAAACAGAGTAGCTAAAATTACATGGCTTTGGTCCATACTTTAATAGCTGCACATGCCCTCTTCTCCTAGACAAGTGATATATTGTGGTCATCTCAGCAAGTAATGAGTTAGGACCCCTTAGAATATTCCCCACCATGTAATATGATCATGTACCTTATGCTAATGGAGATGTTAGAAAGAATAAGAAGACACGTCTAGGGAATGGGGAGCATGTGACCAAGGGAGTCAAGGAAGGTTTTCTAACTAACTTTGCCACATAGGCAAGGTTAGTGGAGTGGAGGACTGAGTATTCAATTACGGAGAGGATGGGGGAATGCAATATAAGAAGAGGAGAGATCTCCTAGGGGGTATCAAACTGGAGTTAGGACTTAGGAGAGCAGTGGGTCTCTCTAATACCTAGCAACCTTTATTGCTTTCATTTTGTGATTAATACAAATATAAACACAGATCCAGATTACACACTATATTTCCATTTTTCTTATTTGATACTATGATCCTATCAAATGGTCTCAGAGCTCCCAATCTTGGGAGCCCTGTGCCAGAAACCATGTGCGCTCCTGGCATGGAGTCAGAGTGAAGTGGGAGAAGAAGATGAAGCGAAGAAGAGGGTGAAGTAGAATCTATAGAAAATTAAAAAGCTAGTGAGAGAAAGATACCTTCGGCATCGTCGACTACCAGTTTGGGAGGATGATGAAGATTGGTGGTGGGGAGAAGAAGGAGATCTCCATGGACGATTGGCTCCTAACTTTCGTGCTTTCTTCGAAAGCCAACCAATGGAGGGAGGAACATGATGAAGATGTGGAAAAGAGGAAGAAGGCAAACAAGAAGATGTTGCAGACGCTGGATATTGATGCCCAATTTCTACGCTCAGGTTAGATTTAGATGGACGATTCGATGGAAGAAGAGGAAATGAGAGAAGTGACTTTTGGTCCCTTTCTCGGAATTAAGACGGAAGAGACAAAATCTCACTCGGAGTGGAATCCTATGAAGCAGTGGACGGAAGAGAGCAGGTGGGGAGGACTCTCTCAATGAATCATGTGGGGTCAGTCAACAAAGGAGAAGTAGGGAACATAGGATGGAGTAGTTGAGTTTGGAATCCTCACCGCACAACCACTGGAAACCCGGGATTGCCAAAGCCACCGAACCCGCTAAGACTACATGCACCGCCACCACCACCAAAGCCACCAGAATCAGTGTCACGAGGAGGACAAAGAAGTCATGAGCCGCGATTGAGCTTGGCCTTTCGAGACATGGTTGAAGGTTCGCGCCACCACCTAAACCGTCAAATTCAAGGTCTTCATTGGCCAAGACGGAAAAGGCTGGGCTCGAGATAAGGTCGTCCTGCATGATGACCCAACTCCCTTCACCAAAATCGCCTAATACGGAGTCATGCGCGGCAGTGGTCAGTCGCTGAGGCAAACCGTCTAAGGCAGCAAAAGGAGATGAGCACCATCTGCCTCGGTCAAAAGCTTCGCAAATGAGCAAGAAATCGCCTAATACGGAGTCATGCGGGCAAGCTGGCGAGGTGGGAAGGCAACCGTCTAACATGCGGCAAAGGAGATGAACAACACCATCTGCCTCCATCAAAAGCTTTGCAAATGAGCAAGAAAGAGGAGTGAGGGCAAAAGTGGTATTTTGGCATGGGAGATCATTTTTACCCTAATGGGTGTAACACCCAAAAATTATTTAAAAATTAATTTGAACTTTATTAGTGAGAATTTCAAAAATCTGACAGTTTTAGCAATGATGAGGAGGTCCAATGGACGTGTTAAAAAAAAAAAAGCATGAGTAGTGATCTTGGGCCTCGTGGGCAGGTCAAACGCTGAAATCCTAGATCCGGTACAGAGATACTAAAAGGAAAAGATAGGGTTAAGGTTAAAAATGGTTAGAAATGAAGATTTTATACTTGGAAATTAATTTGGAGCAATATTTGATTTCCGAATACGATGTTCCATCCTTTTGGTAAAATTTAAATATGCGATTTTTACACCGCAAGAAGGCTTAGTTTTTAAGATTTGGATAATATCTATCCATTTAAACCAAGTGGATGGCTAAGATTCAATCTTGATTAACAAGATCAAATCCTAGTCATCCATCTTATTTTCGACTACATAAATGCTACAACTACATCAAGATATATATGGACCACCAAACTTTATCACCATTCTCTAACATTTCGGCAGCCAAGGAAAATAGCTAACCTCCATTTTTGTTTCTTCAAGAAGCTTGAAACTTGTTTTAAACCTCTAAACTCCTAACCTACACTTGCTAAAACCACAAACTTCCTTGACTAAACTTATTCCACTCATCAATATCTACCAAACTCTGATTGAAATTTCAATTCTTTACCATTTCTCACTTTGATACCTCATACCCTCCTGCCTAAGGAAGGGTTTGGTGTTGGTTTGAGGACATTGACGTAGAAGAAATCATTCTTGGAACATCCTTGGAGCCAAGATCCCTAAAGCTCCAAAAGTAGGGCTCTTAAACCTTTTTGGTTTCAAATCTGTTTTCTGAAATTTGGTTATCGATATAGTTGATATTTTTTGTTGTATTGATTGATGATATATAGATATTGATGTGTTTAACTTGATGGAGTGTTTGGATGATGTAAAAAAACTCCTTTTCTCAAAATATGTTTTGAGCTATGTTGTTGGATTTTCGGTTTTGTCAGGTAGGAATTAGTCACGATTTTTCTGATGTACTTGGTATTTTTATGAGCTAAAATTTTTTTGTTGAATCTAACATCCTAAGGCAACTTCATGATTTTTCTTGGGTCATGATAAAGACTTTTACCACTTCAAAAAAATCAAGAACTGTGACTATGTAAACTGTTGCTGAATTGCTAGATCTGAAGCTGCGAATTTTGCAAATTTTGTTACCATAGGAAATGATTGAATTTTCCTTTGAAATTTTCAGGGTTTTGGAAGCATCTTAAGGTTTAACCATGAATTTTATTTTGATTTTAGGAACTCATTTGCTAGGGTTAAAAATTATGGAATTCTGGCTTTCAACTGAGATTAGGTGGTCTCTAACCATCAAATTTGTAGAATTTTGTTAACATAGTTAGAGAATGATTTTTGCCTGAAATTTTTATAGGACTTTGTGGACACATTGAAGTGTCATAGATAATTTTTTAGCAATGGAATTGGTTGTTTGATATGCAAATTAAATTTTTCTATACAAGTGTAAAATCTGCCCAATGTGCTGGAAATGTGCAAATGCATATAATTGATGATATAATAGCATTTGATTATAGTATGATATGAATACTTGATTGTAAATACTCACATGTAACTTGTGATATATAAATGCATGCTAGAAAAGTTAAAGATTGGTTTATGAGGAATGAATGAAAATCACTTGTGATTGATTGTATACATGTGATTAATGGATGCACGTGGAAAAAGGAGGTTGAGACTATAACTTGAGATCCCTTTCAATATGTTAAGGGCATGGAAAAATAAGAATGACATGAGACACCATCAATTGATACACTCACCCAGTGGCTGAATATCCTAGAACTTAAGAATTCATGGGCATTGATATTTGAGATGCAGGTGCCTGATAAATGTTTCACTACCTTAATGTTAGTGGGATTGGGAAGTCATGAAATTCCTGGCTGGGACTAGGAGCGATTATCTTTGACCTAGGAGAAAGCCCATTATTTTTCAGCACTATTGTTTACTATTGTTTTGCTCTATGTACATCACCTTGAGGACAAGGTGATTTTTAGGGGGAGTATTGTTAGGACCCCTTAGAATATTCCCTACTATGTAATATGATCCATGTACTCCTTACGCTAATGTAGATGTTAGGAAGAATAGGAAGACGCATGTGGGGAAAGGGAAGCATGTGACCAAGGGAGTGAGGGAAGGGTTTTCTAACTAACTCTACCACATAAGCAAGGTTAGTGGAGTGAAGGAATGAGTATTCAGTTGTGGGGACGAAGGGGGAATGCAATATAAGGGTAGGGGAGAGCTACCAAGGGGGTATCTCAGAATTGGAGTTGGGACTAGAGAGCAGCTGGATCTCTCTAATACCTTGCAATCTTTATTGCTTTCATCTTGTGATTAATCCAGATATAAACACAGTTATAGATTACACACTATGTTTACATTTTTCTTATCAAATACTATGATTCTATCATAATGTTGGCTCATAATCTAATGTTGTATTAAAAAACACAACATAATATAGTTTTGCATTCGAAAACAAGCTATAAGTCACTCATTCCCTCTAATAAATTAGCCAACTGATCTCCTTACTAATTGCACCCTCCAACTTGAGATTTTCCATGCTTGGGGATAAGTTGAATGTCAAAGATCTTAGCCCACTAAAGTCTTGGAAGCTACCCTTTTTTCAGTTGAGGGGACAGGGATGTTAGAGTGTGCTAAGAGACTCACTATCCATGTGGGAAATGCTATTAGTGGTTGAGACGCTATTAAAGAATTATTTGCACAATTATATTCAATGCTCATGTACAAAGACTATAATGTAGACTATTCAATCCTAATGAAAATCTAGAGTTTCAGTCTATGCTATCTCTCTCATTTTCTGTTTGCTTGTTTCATTTGCTGCACTTACCTACACTTTCTCACTCAATCTAAGATACCTAACAAAGGACAAGTCCATCGCAATAATTATAAACATTCATCAAAAAAAGACAGTCCAGTGCACAAGGCGATCCAATGCACGAAGCTCGCACTTGATGGGGTCTAGGAAGAGTAGATGTATGCAGTTTTAGGCTCACTTTGTGGAAAGACTATTTCCAGGAATTATAAATATTCATCTATCAGGGAAAGAATGAATGAACAAATAAATAAATGGATGGATAAATATCCAGATATAAAGGCTGACATGAAAGCCAAGTTACTCAAAAAGTCATGTGGTGAATCTTAAAGAACAAACATCATAGAATACTTGCACGTAATATCATAAAAAATAATTCAAAAGCCTTTATCCAGCATCTTAAATTAAAGAAAAAGAGGACATCATGTGTCTAATTAAAGATCTAGTTAATTCCGCCCCTGAACATGGATCTATAAGGAGGTGAATAAAGAAACAGAGAGAGGAGAATGCCAACTCCAGTAGTAGCATACTACAAGGCAGTCATATAGCTCAAGAGGATGACGGTCACTCTCAAATGAAGGACCCTAGGGAAGAATCTATGATCTCCATCACAATTTGCCTTTCAAGAGGGATATAAATTTGTGTTTTCTATTCTTCAATTTTTTTCTACCTTTAATAGAGTTCAAAAATGCATGATATATTAGAAGTTTAATATAATTCTAGGAATTAGTTTCTTTTAATAGGAAAAAAAACTAAATGAATGGTGACCAAAATCAATTGATTATAATACCAGTTTTGTTGAAGCGGCTGATCTTGCTTTGTCACCCTTCTTCAAACAACTGCATTCTTTAGTTCTATGATTTTTGAACATGGCCCTATCAGATACTCCTCTTTCAGTGCATTTCGGATTCAATGTCACATTTTTTGTAGCATTCTCTTTTCCCTTAGTGTGACTCGATTTTGTCCCCTCAACTAGAGTGGTAGATACATGGGACACACTACCAGGCTTCCATTCTTTCTTATCTGCAAGATTCATTGCGACAGTTTCATTCCTATCAACGAGTTTCTGTCTGAGGTGTTTTGATACAAACTTAGCTTCATAACCAAGGATTGAAGATGACCCAACACTAGAGCTCCCAGAAGACGATTTACGATCCCTTCGTTGCTTGTCATCACTACCAATCTCTACTCTTGAGGCTGCTTTCATAACACAACTTTTCCCAAGATTAACACTCCCAGCTGAAGAACTCGCACTTTTGTGATCACGTGGTTGACTAGACACCATAAATTTCTGCGGTTTCTGAACTCTCGAGGCTTTGTTTGTAATACAACTTTTCCTAAGGCCAACACTCCTATCTGACGAACTTTTAATTTTCTGGTCACATGACTTACTAGATACCTCCGTATATTTCTGCTGTTGCTGAGTGCTTTCAGTTGTAATTGTGCTTCTTGTATTGCTTTCACCTCTCTTGTTACCCAAAGAACTTGGTCTACTCACTCGATTGCTGCAACTGGCCATAGACTTGGCATTTCCTCTGGTACCAGATTTTGAATTCATGGGTCCTTTTGGCCTGCTGACATTTGATTTTGATTTGGGCTTCAACTCCTGACCGAGGCTGGAAGCTGCTTGGAAGCATCTCTTGCTCAAACCCTGCTGCTTGTCCAACAGAACGTTAAGATTCATACCTCCCCATTTCTTGGTGTTGTAGTGCTTGCCTCTCGATCTTGACACTGAAGAAGGAAGCTGCGGTGAATTTGGTCCTTGCAAATCGACTACTTCAGATGTCAATGTCTCCTCTCCAGGATGAGAAAATTTGGATCTCAAATGGCAAGCTGACCACTGATGGAACCTAAGAATGATTCAATAACACTGTAATGTCACACTCAAAACATCATTTACAAAATATTCCGACCCTAATATAAAAGACCTGAAGAAAAGGAAAAAACTAAAAAAATCGAAAAGGATCTTACGGGTGGCTTATGTTGAACCAGTCATCACCACTGCAACAGCATATACAAAATAAGAAGCAGGAAACAAATGCATATAATTTGATGAAAAGAAAATGGAGCACGGAATCTTTATTGGAAAACTCACATGTCTTCACAACCAGATTTAGCTTCAAGAGTCAAATCTGCCCACATAGGTGCTTCAATATGTTCCTGCATACCATCAAGCAATTGCAACACAAACAAAAAAGAAAAGAAAAGAAACATCACAATTATTATCATTAAAGAAAATAACGTTAAGAATAGGAACGAAAGAGGCGAGTGTTAAATAAAGAAATTACGTAAACGACACCCTAAACTTGATGAAAATGAATGGAATCAGTGAAACGTATTAGAACTGAAGGGTGTGAAGAAGGAAGATTACCAGAAAAGCCCAGTGGTCGTTGGCCTTCTTGATCACGATCTCGTTCTTCTTCGAAGCTTCCATAATCTGTCAAGAGCGAACTTTCCGAGGACTCTGAATCTTTCTCTGCGAATTTAACGAACCGAGGTGATGATTCGGTGGATGCAGCCCCAGAGCGAATAATGGGTGCGGTGCTCTTCGATGGAATGAAGGCAGAAAGAGGGTGGTGTGGCGCGGTAAACGAAAAGAGGAAGCGGCTGCAAAAACGACTGCGTTTTGGGTTTGTGCGCCGATTTGATTCGATGTCGAGGTTAAGCGCCGTTGGATGATGGAAGGAAGTTTTAGTGTGCGGTGGAGATCGTTCTATTTGGATGATATGAAAAATTTCGACCGTTGGCTTACCACTCAAAACGTTGGAGTTGAAACTTAGAATGGTTTTCCTGAGGAGGATGTTTTGAAACTTTACTAAGATAGAATTGAATTGAATTATTATATTTAAAATGTATCAATAAATTAAATATTTGAATTTACTTTCTTAATTTGGAATGATCTAAAATTGAATTAATTTTATTATTTTTTCTATTTTATCCTTCATTAATATATTAGAAACAAAATATTATATTCAAATAAGATTATTTCATTTGTTGAAATTCAATTTAGATACCAAATCACACTCATTTGGGTTATTTCAATTTCTTGAATTATATTGCTTCCAAATCAAGGAAAAGAATTCAATTCCTTCATAAAATTGAATTCTAGGGGTTTCCAAACACCCTGGAAATGAAATTATCTATCTCCTGGTTTTCAACTCGTGCCATACATACACGTGGTTTTTTTTTTTTAAGCAAAGATAGATATATTTTATTGATGACTAACTAATTCATGGTCCTCAGGACACAAGCATTAGAATAGAAGTGGAAATATTCAAGATCACTCCTGTTACGACCTAGTAATGAGCCTAGTCCTGATACGAGTTTGACTTTCTATTTAAAGGATATTTTTGAATGTGGACAGGTATGCTTTAACCCAACACATAGCTGAACCTTAAACCACTACTAATACGCTTGATGGAGTGCTTGAGGTACCTGACCTCCCACTCCAATCAAAGCGAGACGAGACGAGAAGAAGGAAAGGTTACGTCGTGTCTACTCCAAGTCACCAGGTACCTTCCTACCAAGAACGTACGTCACCTGTGATTCGATGTTACTTGGGAGGTCAAGAACTTGTTCTCTGTCTTCATCAAAGTCAAGGCAAATCATTTACCACAAGAAGAAACATCCAAGCTGACATCCTATCCAAGTTGGCTAGCACCAAGCAGGGAGGAAACAACAAAAGCCTTATCTTAGAAACACTAAGGTAACCAAGCATCACAGAAGGAAGAGAAGTTGGAACCATCAGCAGCCTGAAGCTACATCAAGAATCCTTGAGCATTTGAAGCTGGGAACCCTACCAGGGAAGTGAGAAAGGTTTCTCATCAAGCCTCATACTACACCATCATCAATGGCAAGCTGAAAGGACTCTCCCAGCCACTATTTAAATGCTTAAATAAGGAACAAGCTGACAACGTCATCCGCGAAATCCATGAGGGTATTGCAGGCAATCACCCGGAGGATGGGCCTAGCACTGAAAGTCCTTTGAATGGGATACTATCGGCCTTCACTAAGAAGACATGCCAACGAGCCCATTTTCATGTAGCACCCTAGGAGGAAATGACGGCTATCATAGCTTTATGGCCATTTGAAAAATAGGTTATTGAGCTCCTCAAACCATTTCCCTTGCTCCTGGGCAAGTCAAATGCCTAATTGTGGTAGTAAATAATTTCACGAAGTGGATTGAGGCTGAACCCTCTCCACCTTAATGACTAATCAATACAAGAAATTCATCTGGAAGAATATCGTTACAGTTCAGGATTCCAAGGTCCATAGTCACAAATAATAGAACACAATTCACAGACCAGAAGTTTAGGAAATTGTTAGAAGACTTGAAGGTTTCTTAGCACTTCACCTTGGTTGAACATCCACAAGCCAAGGCGTGAACAAGGTCATCTTGCTAGGGCTAAAGAAAAGGTTGGACAAGGCTAAAGGTGTTAGCTCCAGAACCCTTTAGAAAGCATTAATGCAAAATGTTTTGAGTGATAATACAACCAATTTGGAGAAAATATTTTGAAGAAGGACTAATGTTTACCTTGAGTTTCGTGAAGCATCAAACATGTGGTTACGTTAGCATAAGATGGTTCTTAAAGTGAAAATATTTTCACATAACATGTGTAAATATGTTTAATCTCATTTAAAGAGATTGGGTCTCAATGAAAGTGAAAAATATATCATGGAATGAACATATGTATGCTTAACATATTGAAGAAAATTTTCACATACAAGAAACCAAGGTTCAGATTTTCAAAAAGTAGCATGCGATTTTAGAAAGTACATTTCAAGTGAAGATGATAGCAAACATATCATCATCTACAAGCCCGTTGAAGCTGAAAGATCAAAGAATTTTCAAGAAACTGAGATTGTACTTTAGAAAGCACATTTCAGTGAAACGGTGCACTTTACAAGAAAAGAAGGGAAATTTGAAATTTAAATTTAAAGTCAAAAACGGTCATTGACATGACATCTCTGTAACACCTAATATTTAACCTCAATACGACGTAGACTAATTATTAGAATACTTAGCGGGTAAAATTTGAAATGAAACCAAAGTGCGAGCCTTTTAACATAAACAACGTGAAGCGGAAGGAACATTAAAGAACACATCCATCATAAACATCATTCCTCATTACAAGTGGGCAGAGCTTTGCAATGGAAACATAAAGACAAATACATGGTAATAATCCCAAAAGATAAACACCCAACTATCACTACCCTCCCACTCCAAGCCTCCTGGTCTGTAAAGCTCCTCATGTCTCTCGAAAAAGTCTCGCATGCCTTTTGTATCCGTGACCCATTCCTAGATTTCACTGTTACCTTACACAGATCAAAAAATGAAGTCATCGAAGTGATAGCTTCATATACGCGCATCGCAATGACCCTTGAAGATCATAGTGCACCTCCCACAATGAAATCACGAAGCCATCGACTGAAGACTTCTCTAAAGAATCTCATAGGAACTATCCTAGTGCCATCGTTTACGTCCCAGGAACCTGAAAATGTTGAGCATGCATAGGTTCATTAAGGTTTTCACAAAGGTCGTTGTCCAAGGTCCATGTCTTTTATAATGATTCTTAATGCATGTATGCAACATAATGTTTCATGGATGCATGGTAGCACTTTAGGTAAATCAAACAATAATTCAAACAACATTGTGTGGCATGAAACTTTTCTTTGATCATCTTTCCTTTTCTCATACTTGTGTCACCAATAATATAGTAACCGCACCCCTTAAGCTAGGCTATGAGCTCATACCTTAACTAGTCGTCACTAGTTCTTACTTATCCTCTTGATAAGCGAATCATAAATATCATAATCCCGACTTACGGGTAGGGGCCTTCACCCATCATGGGACTTTCTCCTTCTTCGAAACGCATTACTTGTTGCGTCCATGTTTACTTTCTTTCTGTATAACTTTTAAACTTCATATTTCTCAAAAACTTTCTTCCCTCAAATTTGACGGAAATTCGCGGCATAAGAATTTCCTCTCATGCCACATAATTTCAGTCACATGCATCATTTTCATGGAACTTTCTCATTGCCACAACTTTCTAGTTCACATGAGCATATTTCTCAATTTCATTCATATCTTTGAAACATTATGCATTTCAAACACAACAATTCATCAATTATGCATATAAAGTTTCATGCTCAAGGAACTAACATAATCACATCATCATACGTGTGCACGAGGTTCATCATCATAATCATAGTCCACCTATAGTATCTTATGCTTTGCCCTTGGGGCTTTAAACTTGTATTTGCATTATTATTAAGGGGTTGGCACTTAAACTATCTTGAACTCACCAAGATTCCACTACTCAACATCTATATATCGTTTGCTTAAGCTAATCTCCATTCGCGACCCTTTTAAGATCCATCTTCGCCTAAGACTCCATAATTAATTCTTAGATCAATTATGAGGGATTCCTAGGCATGTTCTCTAAGTTATAAACCACTTAGATCTCTTATCATCATCTTATACTTAGAAATTAGCACCTAATCATTTATGAAGGGATCTTGTACATGTCTTACTAATTATGAATCATTTATCCTGACTAGAACAATTTGCACTTCTTTGTATTAAGGTGTTCTAGTTAGTTACTTATTCTTTACTAGCTTCTCTAAATCGATCCTTGCTTCACTCAACATAATTTTACACATTTAACACCTTAGAAGCATTTATAGTAGCCAAACATACTCATGAACCCATAAGATCACATAATCTCTTGGGTTGAAATGCATATAAGTTGCTAGTTTTCTCTTGGAATGTTTTGAAACAAAAGGTGTTCTGGTAATCGATTACATGTTCCTAGTAATCGAAGAGCTGATTCAAACAAGGTAATCTACACATAATGGTAATCGATACGCTACATTTGGTAATCGATTACTCGATTAGACATGAAAGTAGTAATATTCACTGGTAATCGTTACCAAACTTGATGATGGTAATCGTAAATTGAGAAAACATGATTTTGACACATTCCAAACTATTTTAAACCTCTTGAGACCTCATAAAACTCCAACATTTCCTTGAAAATCATTCATGTATTTTACAAAATCAAACCATTGTTGGTTCATACCAAAACTCATCCATTTCTTTTTGAATGGAGTTTCCTTTAGGATACTTAGGGCAAGTCTTTGAGCTCTAGAGTGTTTAGGTGATGACAAAATCTTAAACATGCCATGCACTTTATTTTACTCTTCATTAGAAAGTAAAGTGAGAGCATAAAATAAATATGAGATGCAACTTCATTATTATCTTTAAGGATTAAGTGATGACTTGAAATATAAACATGAAATGCAAGCTTGGGAATTTAAATATGGTAATGCAAGTTCATTCATTTACTCTTGTGAAATTAGTGATAACATCAAAATAAACATGAGATGCAAGACATAAATTTAAACATGAATGCATCTTGTTTTTGTCTTAGCTAGAGCTCTTGCAAGACTTTTAAGGAACATAAACCTCAACCCATTATGCATCATAAGGCAAGCTTTAGAGTTCTTAGCACCTAGACTTCAAGAGAAATCTTAAGGTTTGAACTCACATCAAGCTTAAGGAAATGGACCCAAAGTTCATCACTTTGTCTAAACAAAACTACAAGAACTAAGTCATATTCTTTATTTTATTGCTCATAGGCTTTTACCAACTTTAAGGTTGGCAAGGGTAAGCCTAGAGCTTTTTGAAATCATGAGATTAACTTTCTTAACAAAACTTTCGTGATCTACTAGACATATTTTACAAACTTTGTTCAAATCCATAGAAGAAAAACTGAAAATCCTTAAAGGAAAGAGGAAGAGGAAAAACCGAAACTTAAATGAAAGGAAATCCAAGCATGTATGGTCCAAGACCAAGTTGTTTCAAGCTTTAGAGGTTTCTCACATGACAACAACAAATCATTATCTTGAAACCTCATCATCAAGCTCACATTCCCTCTTGGCCAAAAAGAGGAAGGAAAAGGAGTTTGAAAACCAAGAGAAAAACTAGAACTTTCTTGAAGAACACAAACAAAAATCATCAAAACTTAACCCCTACCTTAAGAAGTCTTGAAGAGATGTAAGAAAGCTTTGTTTTCTAGATGGAAGGAGAAGGAAATCCTTTTGGAGTCTTGAGGAAGAAATCAGCCAAGTTGAGGGAATTTGAGAGGAATGAGAGAATTTGCAAGAAGTGTGAACTTACCAAGTGAGCCAAAGTGTGACAAGGTTCATCAAGGCTTGGTATTTATAGGAATTTTCAACATTGAGGCTTAAATTTGGAGAGGAGGAGGGAGGAAATATCTCCAAAAGCATGGGTTTAGGCATGGCAAGCATGGTTGGAAGCATGGGCAAGGTATGGCCTAAAGCATGGGCTTGGAGTCATCACAACTCAACATGTGGCACCATTTTGGGGACGCCTCCTCATCAGCCAAGGGGAAGGGATTTTTGTTCATGTAATTGTGGTTTAAGGATGTGTTTAAGTGTTTCTATGATTAGGCTTTTTGATTAGGAGTTTGTAAGCAAGTTTAGGTGAGAAAATGGTTAATTGAGGTGGTTCAAGACTTGATTAGGAGGGTGATCTTATTAGATTAGTAATTTAAAATAATTCTTTGGTCAAATGAGGTATGGCTCAATTCCTAATTTAAGGAAAGAGAGAAAACACTATTCAAGATTCCATGACTAGAAATCTTGAATTTAAAGGTTAGAGTTTATCTAAGCAATCTTAGGTTCTAATTAACCTTAATAAATCATTTTGACTCTAGATTAATTAGAAATAAATTAATCTTCGATTAGAGCCTAATATCGCTTAATTGCTTCATTAGGCGCATACACTGTTCTAGGGGCAAAATGGTAATTTTACACTAAAAACCTTTAAACTTCAAAGCTCATAAACATCATTCTAAACTTCCTGGAAAAAGGGCTCAAACGGCATCTTTTATCTCGGAAGTTTGTTCCTCAATATCATTCATGCATAATCCCTTCAAACATCGAGTTGACCCATTTTGCAACTGTCCTGAAGAAATGACCTCATTTTGGTCATTTGTACTTTACAGTCAACTTGGAGCTTCTAAGGAAAAGTTCATAAACCTCATTAAAAATAAAAAATATTTTGAATGTGACCAACCTCTATTTCACAATGGCTTATGCAACGCTTTGACAAATCGTATCCAAGACACAAATAGATGATCAACACATGTCACTTGGACAACAGATCAAGGGCAATGGTCATAAATGAACATCTAAATAGAGATATTGACAACTTTTGATAAAACAAAGAGCTAAAAAGCTATAAAAAAATCCTTCCTCATTCTCTAAAGTTCATTCTTTTGTGATCAGTTTCTTGAATCTTCTTTCCATGTTCTTAGTAGATCATATGCTCTTCCTAGGAAGAATTGATAGGAAGAAGTCATTCAAGTTTTCTATCTTATGAAAACTTGAGTATTGGTTAGTTTGAGTGATAAATCTAAACACAAACCATTGTATCCAGGATAGTGATTGTTATGAGTTAGCTTAGAAAGGCTAAATAAAGACTACTTGTAACTAAGTGTACAAGGTGTTAGCTTGGAGAGGCTATCAAAGACTACTCGATTGTGATATACATGGTCATATAGTAGCTTGGAGAGGCTATAAAGACTACTCAAATTATGACGTAGTGAGTTATTGGTCATGGTAAGAGCTTGGGAAGGCATCCAACTTTCTGGAACTCAACAATGGTTCTAGATGTAGGCAAGTTGGCATCTAAATAAAATATGCAATATATTCTTCTCCCTTATCTCTTTTATTTTATTGTTTTGTATTAGATAGCTTATACGTGTTTTCATTGTACTTGTCATGGTTCATGGACATCGCTAACATTCCACTTCAAGTTTTACACTTACTAGTTACTATTTAAGTTTTTTAGGTGAAGCATGATTTAACCTCCCTTCTCGTGCGCTTTTCTAAAGGCATGGGCAAATGAAAAGTGTTCTTTGGGCTCATAAGACCAACTTTCACTCTTCAATGCAGGAAACACCCTTCAAGGTGGTTTAACCAACATAATGATGTTAAAACTAGAGTCCTCAAATCCGGCATATACTCAGAAAGTGAAAATGAAATGCAAAGAAGAGAGCAACTAGATCTGATAGAGGAATAAGGGCAGAAGCCCATCTATAGAACTTAAAAGAAGAATTGCAAATTGAAGGAATGATCCCAAGGCACTTTGACCAAGGAGATCTCATCCTTTGCCATGCCAAGACAATCTCCTTTAGGCAAGGAAAATGTTTTAGACATGCATATGAAGCACAATCAGATAAACATATTAGAGTGAAGAGGATGCTTGTGTTTATTCTTATTAGAGCTAATCAAACATACACAGATGAGCGAAGTATCATAGCATGCTAATGAATAAACAAATCAGAGCAATCGGTAAGAGATAAGAAGCATACATCTCAAGTAGAATTCAAGATTAGCTAGGCATGATCATATGTACCATGACTCAAACGGATATGTATCAGAGCTAAAGGAACCAAAAACCATGATATCTTGAACAAATATGATGAAATTTGATATATATCATGCGCATAATAAAGTTGTTCAAGACCAAAAAGGAAATATTTGTTAGCATAAAAAACTGATTGTTTTTTAAAACCAAAAAAAATGCATGCTTAAAAAATCTCTGAGCTCCTTTTCAGCATAGGCTCCCCTTGAGTTCCATAGTGTAACATCCTTCCAAGTACAACATCAGTCTTAAGCCATGACCTTAGACTTAGGATTGTTACTTATAGATTAGCGAACCTTTCTTAGATATCTATAACAAGTTCGACTAATTCGTGTAATAACTAAGTCATAATTCTATTAAAATATATAACAAAGAAACCAAAACATTTATTTAATACAAAGTACAAAATACAAAAGGGAAGCTTTTCTATGAGCTTTAATACATATTTGTTCTCTATTACACTTACAAACATAACATATGACTAAGTACAATCGATATAAGCTTAAGCCTTAAACTCCTGCAAATCCAATTTCCTTTCATCCAGTAGCTTCTTTGCTTTCTGGATCAACCTGGAGGACACGGAAACACAAACACATAGAGGTGAGAATTATACAATTCTCATTGGAAACTCCAAGTTACACAATATTAATGTCATCGTCATCGCCCCAGCCACTTCAGTTTATTAAGAAAATGTAAGCATGCAACATCTATCAAAGGTTCATTTTAAAGTTCAAAAACCATTTTTCGAAGTGGATTTCTTTTAGCATTCACTCACTTAACGCACATGCATCACAAAGCCCAAACATATAATAAGTAACTCTAATCAAGAGGTTACATACGATATGACTATGCATATGTCAAATGTAGTGAAATTAAAATAGATGCATTTTTCTTTTTGTTGACATAGGAAAGACCTAGTTTATACCCAATTGTGGACAACTCCACAATAGATAGTTTATACCAAATGGTATTTATAGTGGATCACACCACACAACGAATAGACTGCTTATTAGGACTGAGCTCATTCCTATACGTGATCATCGAACTTCATTTTTTCCATTTCCGAATCACAGATCTATTTCTAGCCGATAATCTCCTGACTCAAATTATTTGGGGAAGTTCCTCTTTTATATTTCCTTCCCTCATTCAACCTAATTCTTGTTTATGTTTTGTCCATATGTCAGGACATGCACAATTTAAGTTTATACATTCTCTTTTCCTTTTCCAAAGGCATGCATAAAACACATGTAGGCATTTCATTCACAATGAAATTTCAATCATGTCTTATAAACCACTCTTTACTTCCTCTAACATGCATTTATACGTCACAAGTCACATGACCAAATATATAACATCAAGTATTCATGTCATACTAGAACCAAAATGCCATTGTTTCATCAATTCAATGCATTGTTTCATTTCCAGCACAATGTGTAGATTTCACACTATTGTAGCACAAATTTATTTGCACATCAAAAAATTAATTCAGAGACTATAAAAATTACCCAAGACACTTCAATGTGTTCACAAAGTTTTCTAAAAAGTTTTGAAGAAAAAGAGCTCTCTAACTATGTTATAAAAATTACACAAATTCGATGGTAAGAGACCATTAAACCTCACCTCAGAACCCAAAATTCATAATTTTTAACCCTAGCAAATGATTGAATCAATTCAAAAGAAAAATAAAGGTTAAACTTTGAGATGTTGTAAACTCTCTATAAAAATGTCAAAGGAAAAATCAATCATTTGCTATGTTAAAAAATTTAGCAAAATTGGCAACTTCAAGCAGAAATTAAGGCAGCACCTATATAGTCTCGGTTCATGATTTTCTTAGGCAGTAGGATTCCGAAACAAGGCTCAAGAAAATTCCTGAAACTACCCTAGGATGTTAGCTTCAACATATATTTTTTATAGCTCTAACAATATCCAAAATTGCACCAGAAAATTTGTGAACAATTCCTGCCAGTAGAAACCGAAAATCTAGTAGCATAGACCAAAACTCCTTTTGACAAAAATGATTTTTCCACAACACCAAACCACTCCACCCATGCAAATACATCAATATACATATATTATCACTAAATAAAACCAAAAATATTTATCTAAGTCAGTAAGAAATCGTAAAAACAGATTTGAAATAAAAGAGGTTTAAAATCCCTACTCGTAACTTAGCGGATCCTTGGCTCCAAGGTGATCCAAGCTTGATTCCTTCACTTCAAGGCCACCCATCCAAGCCCCAAACCTTCCTTAGGCAGTGAGAAAGTGAGATATCAAGGTGAGAAATGGTGAGGAAATGAAATTCCAATTGGTTAGATTGACAAATCTTGATGAATAGAATAAGTTTTATGAAGGAATCTTGGTGTTTTAATGATTTTGAGCTAATGTTTTGGGGATTTGAAAGCAAGAATGAGGGTTTGTGAGCAAGAACAATGGAGGAGGTGTTCTTGGCTGGTTATGGCCAAAATTGATGATGATGGAGTAATAAGGTTGGTTAGCCTTGTATTTATCTAGGTTAGGTTTAGGCATTTACGTAGTCCAAGTGTAATTCTTTCTAATAAAAAAGAAATGAATGACTAGGATTTGATCTTTCTTTACAAGATTAAATCTTAGCCTTACACTTGGCTAAAAAGATAAACATTATCCAATTGTAAGAATTAAACTATCTTTTGTTAAAACTACACCAAAATTTACCGACAGGTGAAACATCGTCCGGGTAATCAAACATTGCCCGAAAATTAATTCCAAGTATAAAATCCATATTCCTAACTATTTCTAACATCAACCCTCTCTTTTCTCAGTCTTGGGTATTTCCTGGTCCAGGATTGGGTTTCACTGTCTCGACGAGCTTGTGGGCAGGAAGGTTACTATTCACCTCAGCCCAAATTTTTTTTTTTACAACTCCGTTGGGCCACCTTCATCGTTGCTAAATTATCATATTTTTGAAATTATGACTAACAAAGCTCAAATTAATTTTTAAATAATTTTTTGGGTGTTACATTACTACCCACCTTAAAAAGAATTTTGCCCTCAAAATTCATTTGAAAACAATTTCAAAAGACAATTTCATAAATCAAACAAGGAATTAACACATAGGAAAACAAAAGACAACACTTGAATCCTAACGTTCCTACCTTAGGTCGAATTGTTGGGTGGTGATGTCCCTTTAGCACTTATGGTGAAACTCTGATGCTATGGCTTTGTACTTGGTTTTGGATATCTCTCTGGGCACTCCCAAATCTTGTGTCCTGGTTTTTCACAAGTGATAGCACACATTTTGTCCAGCCAAGCATGGTTTAGCCCCATGGTTCCTCCCACATTTCGGGAATTTTGCCTCATGGTTGATTATTGTTGTGGTTTATCCTCAGACACATTAGGTTGAAACTGCTTCTTTGGGGCGGGGCATCCTTATATTCTTGATTTTCAGGTGCTAGTCTCTTCTTAGAATCATCCTAGTGGATTTGGAAATTGCTAGCTTCCTATTAAATTCCTCTATAATCCGACACTCGTTTACTAGAGTAGCAAAATGTTTGATCTCTAAAGGACTCATGACGCTTCAATATCCTCTCGTAAACCTCCTTCATACTTCATGCACCTCCAAGCTTCATCAGGATTATGCCTGATAGATAGTAGACGATTGGCAAAGCTCATCAAATTTTCCTGTGTACTCCGCTACACTCATGGATCCTTACTTGAGTGCCATGAACTCTAGCTCCTTTGCATTCCGATTTAATCTTTCCATCGTCTAGTTGGCCATTGCGACTTGGTGCTCTCATCGGCAGCCATCTCCCTAAGAGTACTCCTCATGTCGTCTGATTCAGCCATCCTATTCCTAGTACGTCTACGGTCTACCATTAGTTCTTGAACACACCAAACAAAGATATTGAGTTGATCAGGCTCAACACTATGCTAAGTGTGATAGCAACCAACTACAACACCACTAGATTGTCATGCATATCTAAACCCTATATCCTATCATATAGATAAGATTCAAGGCATGACTTATCTATACTTTGGAAGCATAGTCAGTCCATTCCTCAAGGTCCTACAAGGATAAACTACTTTGATACCATAATGTAACATCCTCCCAAGTACAACATCAGTCTTAAGCCATGACCTTAGAACTTGAAGTGTCACTTATAGATTAGCGGACCTTTCTTAGATATCTATAACAAGTTTGACTAATTCGTGTAACAACTAAGTCGTAATTCTATTAAAATATATAAAAAAGAAACCAAAACATTCATTTAATACAAAGTACAAAATACAAAAGAGAAGCTCTTATATGAGCTTTAATACATATATGTTCTCTATTACACTTACAAACATAACATATGACTAAGTACAATCGATATAAGCTTTAGCCTTAAACTATTGCAAATCCGATTTCCTTTCATCCAGTAGCTTCTTTGCTTTCTGGATCAACCTGGAGACGACACGGAAACACAAACACATAGGGGTGAGAATTATACAATTCTCAATAGGGCAACTCTCCAGTTACACAATAATAATGCCATCGTCATTGCCGTAGCCACTTCAGTTTATTAAGAAAATGTGAGCATACAACATCTAACAAAGGTTCATTTTAAAGTTCAAAAACCATTTTTCTGAAGTGGATTTCTTTTAGCATTTACTCACTTAATGCACATGTATCACGAGGCCCAAACACATAATAAGTAACTCTAATCAAGAGGTTACATACGATATGATTATGCATATGTCAAATGTAGTGAAATTATTCCAAAGGAAGCTTTTTTCAACTATGGCCATAGAAATAAAATCAGTGCATTTTTCTTTTTTCATTGACATAAGAAAGATTTAGTTTATACCCAACGGGTATTTATTGTGGACAACTCCACAATAGATAGTTTATACCAAATAGTATTTATAGTGGATCACACCACACAAAAAAGACTGCTTATAAGGATTGAGCTCATTCCTATACGTGATCATCGAACTTCATTTTTTTCCATTTCCAAATCACACACAGATCTATTCCTAGCCGATACGTCTCCGACTCAAATTATTTAGGGAAGTTCCTCTTTCTATTTCCTTCCCTCATTCAACCTAAGTCTTGTTTTTGTTTTTCTTATATCAAAACATGCACAATTTAAATTTATACATTCTCTTTTCCTTTTCCAAAGGCATGCATAAAGCACATGTAGGCATTTCATTCACAATGAAATTTCAATCATGCCTCATAAACCACTCTTTACTTCCTCTAACATGCATTTATATGTCACAAGTCACATGGCCAAATATGTAACATCAAGTATTCATGTCATACTAAAAGCAAAATGCCATTGTTTCATCAATTAAATGCATAGTTTCATTTCCAGCACAATGGGCAGATTTCACACCATTGTAGCACAAATTTATTTTCTCATCAAACAATCAATTAAAAGGCTATAAAAATTACCCAAGACACTTCAATGTGTCCAAAAGAGTTTGGTGGTCAGAGACCACTTAACCTAAGCTTAAACCCAAAATTCATAATTTTTAACCCTAGCAAATGATTGAATCAATTCAAAATAAAAATCACGGTTGAACATTGAGATTTTATAAACCCTCTGTAAAAATTTCATAGGAAAAATCAATCATTTGCTATGTTAAAAAATTTAGCAAAATTTACAGCTTCAAGACCAAAATTCAGGCATCACCTATATATCTCGGTTCATGATTTTTTTAGGCAGTAGGAGTTCGAAACAAGGCTTAAGAAAATTCCTGGAACTACTCTAGGATGTTAGCTTCAACATATATTTTTTTCAGCTCATGAAAATATTCACAATTACACCAGAAAATTCGTGAATAATCACTGCCAAGGAAAACCGAAAATCCAGCAGCATAAACCAAAACTCTTTTTTACAAAAATGATTTTTCCACAATACCAAACCACTCCACCCATGCAAATACATCAATATCCATATATTATCACTAAATACAACCAAAAATATTCAGCCAAATCAGTAAGAAAATCATAAAAATAGATTTAAAGTAAAAGATGTTTAAAATCCTTACTCTTAGTAACTTAGGGGATCCTTGGCTCCAAGGTTATCCAAGCTTGATTCCTTCACTTAACGGCCACCCATCCAACCCCAAACCTTCCTTAGGCAGTGAGAAAGTGAGATATCAAGGTGAGAAATGGTGAGGAAATGAAATTCCAATCGGTTAGATTGACAGATCTTGATGAATAGAATAAGTTTTATGAAGGAATCTTGGTGTTTTAGTGATTTTGAGCTAATGTTTTGGGGATTTGAAAGCAAGAATGAGGGTTTGTGAGAAAGAACAATGGAGGAGGTGTTCTTGGGTGTTTATGGCCGAAATTGATGATGATGGAGTGATAAGGTTGGTTGGCCTTGTATTTATCTAGGTTAGGTTTAGGCATTTATGTCGTCCAAGTGTAATTCTTTCTAATAAAAAAGAAATGAATGGCTAGGATTTAATCTTGCTTTACAAGATTAAATCTTAGCCTTACACTTGGCTAAAAAGATAAACATTATCTAATTATAAGAATTAAACTATCTTTCGTGTTAAAAACCGTACACCAAAATTTTACAGGCGAAACATCGTACCCGGGTAATCAAACATTGCCCGAAAATTAATTCCAAGTATAAAATCCTTATTCCTAACTATTTATAACTTCAACCATCTCTTTTCTCAGTCTTGGTATTTCCTGTCCAGGATTTGGGGTTTTGTAACACCCTCCTAATTACCATGTTTTACTCGAGTATTGACATAGTAATTAGGAGTATTCCTGGTGTCCTGATATACTAGTCGAATTAACGTGAGTAAGGAGTTTAGATACACATGTTACCACAATCATATTCATATAGATGGACATCATATTTTGGTTACAATATATACATCATAAGAAAAAAAACAACGAAGCAACCTCTAACTAGTCAAAACTCTCTAGCAAACGAGGCTAGTCCCCCTCTGAACTACCTAACCTGCTCAAATACTCAGCCTGACAAAATATCATATAGATACAACGGAGCAAAAGAAAACTAATAATAAATTCGGTCTGGCTGGTAAAGCCCTAACACTACACTCCTGCTATGTACATGCCAACAATCTCTGAAAATCTCACCTCCTCTCCAGGAAGCCATTGGCCATCGGTTGATGACCCCACCTCCACGGGAGCGTCTGGCCCTCAGAAGGGTCAGAGACGAGGAGGATGAAGAAACGGGTGCTTCTCCTGGCAGGTGTTCGAATGGAGCAAAGGGAACCTCAAACACGTCAGGATGTGCCATATAGAGAGGCACACCCTCATAAGGGAAAGCGGGTCGAAGTCTGCGGCAAAAACTGAAGTACTAAAGGAACGATCGAAAAACATATATATACAGAACTGGGAGTAACCGACGGCGTATATGGAGTCTAACGGATCATATTGCCACACCCATTGTGGCGAGTCAAAGAAAAACACAGGGACGGCATCTGCGAATTTGAACAATACAATACACACAGCTGGGTGAGAATATTGTAAAATTCTCAGAGGGTAGTTTCCCAGAGGCTACACATAGTCCAGATAAGAAGTTCATGCATATACAATATTCATATAAAGATCATAAATAGCAATCCTAAAATCTGTAGATCGAGAACTTAGAATGGCACCACGTAGTCAATCAGGTAATATTATGTACAACCATAAATTCAATTCCACGTATCTTTCTCAATTTCTCAACATAGGGAAGGCTTAGTTTCACATAGAGCCACATCCACATTTAATAATTTCATAGAGGACAGACCCAGGACATGAGCTCATTCCTATTCGTGATCATCGGACTTCATTTTTTTCCATTTCTGGATCACACAGTTCTATTCCTAGCCTATACATCTACCGACTTATAATTTTCTAGGGAAGTCCTTACTTTTGCCTTCCCTCTCTATCCCCTCTAAGCCTTGTTTCTGTTTTTCCCATATGTTCAAATATGCAACGCATAATGTATACATACTATTTATGCGCATTCTCACATAACGCATCATATAATCCTTGTTCTTGTCTCAAAAACATGTTTACCTTACAATTAGATATTCAATTATATTAGAGGTTCATGAATAAGAAATTGAAACAATTAGTGTGCATTCATATGCCATAGACTTGGAATAGATATCATGCTATCATGAAATTTCAGCCATTTCCACATTCCAGCAACTTCAGAATTTCTGTTCTAGGTTCAACATTTAATTGGTGTATTCAAACAACCATCCCAAGAGTCACAAAAATTATATATGACACTTCAATGTGTCTAGAATAATGTGTAAAAATTTTCAGGACAATCAGAATTCTATAATTACTTCAATAAAATATACAAATCTGGTGGTCAGGGGCCACCAATTCACAAATAATTACTTCCCATGCTTTTTCACCCTAAAAATTGATGGAACCAATGAACAAGAAAATTTACAGTGACACTTAAATATGTTATTAGATTTGTGTAAAAATTTCATGAGCTATTTCAATCAATTGCTATGATAATAAAATCTGACAAGTTTATTGCTTCAGTTTCAACAACCAGGATAGCATCAGACACATTTCGGTTCTTGATTTTTTTGAGGTAGTAAACTTTAAAATTAACACCTAGGAAAATTCATGTAGTTATTTTAAGATGTCCACTACAACATATAATTTTTTAGATCATTAATTACCCAGAAATATACCAGAAAATTCGTGCATTATTACTATTTCAGAACAACTAGAATTCAGCAGCCTAGTTCCAATTTCCTTTGAGAAAACCCCTTTTTAACATCATCCAGACATACCACCAAAATTCACACATCAATATCAACATATTATCCATCAATATAAAAAATTTCGGACCTAGGTCATGCCAAATCAAATCAGAAAAATTTAGCAAGAAAAGGCAGCAAAAACCCTACTTTGAGTGATCTATTAACTTCTTGGCTTCAAGGCTAACCAAGCTTGCTTCCTTATCCTCCAAAGCTCCCAATTCAACTCCAATCCCCTTTGATATTAGTGAGGTGTGAGGTACAACACAAGGTTTTGATAAGGAATGAAAATTTTGTTCAGTTAGATTGATAGAGAATGAGGTGTAGAACAAGTTTTGTGAAGAACCTTTGATGTTTCAACAACTCTAGCTTGGAGTTTTTGAACTTGGAACTCAAGAACAAGCTCTTGAGAGCAACAATGGTGGCTGGTCTTTCTCTTCCCTTGGCTGGCCGAATTCTCTCTTGGTTTTTTGAAGAGAAATTGGTGACTAGGCTTATATGATAAAGCATGTAAGATATTTAGGAAAAATTAATCATTACTTATCATAAAGCAACAATGGATGGCTAAGATTTAATCTTGGATTCCAAGATTAAATCTTGGCCTTCCACATGTCTTATTTAGATAGATATCACCTATTTGTGTTGGTGGAAGTATCTTTCGGTGTTAAAAATTACACACCGAAATCTCACTAACGGTAAACACCTTACCCGATAAAACCGATATTGCCCTAAAATTACTTCTAAGCATAAAGTTTTCATTCCCACTTTTTTCTAACCTAATCCTCATATTTTCCTAACTTCGGGCACCTCTGGGTCCCAAATCTCCAGTTTTGGTTGTCCGGGGCCTATGGGCTCGCAAAATACTATTCACTTTTTTTTTGTGCTCACTCATGGAGTCGTTCTCATCACAACCACGTTTTTCAGAATTCTAATATTTCTATTAACCATTCCTCAATCAATTTCTAAAGAAAACTAAGATGTTACATTTACCACCCACCTTAATAAAAATTTTGTCCTCATAATTTCGTACCTGTAAACAATTCCGGATAATCTTTCTTCATGGTTGACTCTAACTCCCATGTGAAATCTTCATTCCCTGGCCCACCCAAGCTACTTTGACTAGTTGCACTACTTTATTCCTCATTGTCTGACTTCTCTATCCACGATCTGAGCGGGAGACGTTTGAAATGTCAAATCATCCCATAATTGTATAGATTCGGGTTCAATGACATGGGTTGGGCCAGGGTAATACATCCTAAGTTGCGATACATGGAAGACATCATGAAGATTGGATAAGGAGGGGGTAGGGCTATTTGATAAGCAGCTGACCCAATCTCGAAGGATCTGAAAAGGGCCTATAAACCTAGGTGACAACTTTCTAACCTTTAAAGCTCTACCTACTCTTGTAGTGGGTGTGATCTTCAGGAATACATGCTCTCCCTCTTGAAACTCCAAAGGCTTCCTTCTATCCGCATAGCTTTTTTGCCGACTTTGTGTGGTGAGGATTCTATCCTTGATTCTCTAGATTTGTGTCGTTGTCTGATTAACTAGATCGGGCCTTAACAATCTTGCTTCCCCCGAATCATACCAACACAATGGAGACTGACATTTCCTTCCATATAAAGCTTCATATGGGGCCATGCCAATACTAGCGTGATGGCTATTATTATAAGAAAACTCCACTAATGGAAGTAATTTATCCTAACTTCCCTTCTGCTCAATCACACATGCTCTCAACATATCTTCCAAAGTCTCTATGGTGCGTTCAGTCTCTCCGTCGTTGGGAATGATAAGCCGTACTCAAACACAGCTTGGTTCCAAAGGCCCTTTGGAAAGCTCCCAGAATCTTGAAGTAAAATGGGGATCCCTAGAAACTATTGAGGAAGGAACATCGTGTAGTCTTACTATCTCTTGGATGTACAAGGAAGCTAACTTATCCAAAGGATAATTAGCTTTAATGGGTAAGAAATGAGGACTTGGTCAGTCTATCCACTATAACCCATATAGCATCATGACCTGATGACGTCCTTGGTAAACCCATTACAAAATCCATGGAGATACTTTCCCACTTCCATTCTGGATTTCTAAGGGGTGTAAGGTTCAGCCGGCTTCTGGTGTTCTATTTTGATCTATTGACAAGTTAGGCACTTCCGAACAAACTCCATTATATCTCTTTTCATTCCGGGCCACCAAAACATTCTTTTAAGATCTGCATACATTTTACTAGGCCCAGGGTGTATGGTGAATTCGCCTTTGTGTGCCTCCTTTAAAATCTCATTCCGAAGATTGCCACTTGCAGGTACACAGACCTGTCCTTATACCTCCATATACCTTGCTGG
This sequence comes from Dalbergia oliveri, assembly GCA_030441495.1. Classification (NCBI taxonomy): domain Eukaryota; kingdom Viridiplantae; phylum Streptophyta; class Magnoliopsida; order Fabales; family Fabaceae; genus Dalbergia; species Dalbergia oliveri. The sequence goes on from JAMLFY010000011.1 coordinate 28,445,476, forward strand.
TCTTGAGTAAATTTTGGCAACTTCTTAGTATGAACTGATTTAAAATCTCTTGAAGTTCTTGATCTTTGGGTTGTGTAGCCAAAATTTGTTCCTGGAACTCACTCGTTACTCCTATCTGACCTAACACCACACCTTCAGGGCTCACATACATACCCAGGCTAAGCTTCTTAAAGCCTTCTACTAGTTCCGTTTCCTTGATCATCATGCATGCTACACTCAAGACTTCCTGCTCAACGCATCAGCCACCACGTTTGCCTTGCCTGGATGGTAATTCAGGCTAAACCCATAATCCTTGAGGAATTATATCCATCGTCTGTCTCATATTCAACTCTTTCTGATCAAAAAGATATTTTAAACTTTTGTGATCAGAAGACATTGAACTATACACCATAAAGATGGTGTCGCAGATCTTTAGAGCAAAAACCAGCTGCAAGCTCAAGATCATGCATTGGGTAGTTCACTTCATGGGGTCTCACTACGTCAAGGCAGGCAACCACATTTCGGTGCCTCATCAACACACACCCTAAGCCCTTACTAGAAGCATCGCAATAAACCTCGAAGGGTCCATGCGGAAGGTAGTACCAAGGCGGAGCCGTGGTCAACTTTTGCTTTAACTTCTGAAAACTACTCTCACACTCTGGCGTCCATTTGAATTTAGCATTCTTTCGGGTTAACTTTGTCAAAGGTAGGGCTAGCTGGAGAAACCCAAAATAAATCGCCTATAGTATCCAGCTAATCCTAGAAAACTTCGAATCTCAGTACCGTGGTTGGCTGTCCCCAATTAAGCACGGATTCTACTTTGCTAGGATCTACGGAGACTTCTTCTCGTGATACCACATGGCCAAGAAACTTAACCTCTCCCATCCAGAACTTACACTTTGATGATTTAGCATACAGCTTCCTCTCCCTTAGGATCTGTAACACAACCCTAAGATGCCCTGCATGTTCTTTTCGGTCCTTGAATAGATAAGTATGTCATTTATAAAGACAACTACGAATTTATCCAAGTACGGGCAGAAGATTCGTTCATATAATCCATAAATACCGGAGTATTGGTCAGTCCAAAAGACATCACCCTATACTCAAGGTGTATCAAGTTCTAAAAACGGTATTGGGATATCCTCATCCCGAACTCGAATCTAATGGTAACCTGATCTAAGGTCAATCTTTGAAAAAATGGTTGCCCCACATAATTGATCTAGGAGGTCATCAATTCTTGGCATAAGGTACTTGTTCTTGATCATTACCTTATTCAACTCCGATAGTCCACACAAAGTCTCATACCCCCATCCTTTTTCTTAACCAAAAGAACAGGGGCCCCCATGGCGAGGCACTTGGTCTAATGAAGTGTTTCCCTAGTAGCTCTTCAATCTGGGACTTTAATTCCTTCAACTCTAAGGGGGACATCCTATAAGGAGCAATTGAAATAGGACCCGTCCCTAGGACCAATTCAATGGAGAATTCGACTTCCTTTCGGAGGAAACTCTGGAATATCTTGGGAACACATCTGGATACTCCTCACTACTGGAATCATATTCACTTCATGGTTACTTTCGATTTCACTAGCCGAGAGGAGAACATATTCTTGACGGTCCACCTTACTAGGGTTAGGTGTCACTAGGTTTAAGTAAAAAGAAAAGGAACCACAGGAATAGAAGAAGACATGCGAAGAAATATAGCAGTTCTAGTTGGACAATGTAAAAGCACATAATTTGATACCAACCAATCCATACCTAAAATGACTTCGAAACAAGATAAAGGTAGACAAAACATATTAGCATTAAATTCCCTAGCATTTATAAGAAGAGAAATGGTCATGCATGCCTGACAAGTCCTAATAGGACCCGCAGTAGGGTGGATACAAGGAGGTCATATGATAACTCAACACAGTAATCCTAACCTTTGTACACAGTCATAGGATATGAAAGGATGGGAGGCACCCAAATCATCCAGTACGTCTAAGGTATTTCCATTTATTTCACACTTACCTCGGATCAGGGAGATTGAGAAGCTTCCTTGGCACTGAGCAAAAATGTGCCCTTGTTATTATGGCCTGGGATGGGCCTGAACTTTCTTGTTGGGACACTCAAATATCTTGTGTCCTGGTTTCCCACAACCAAAGCACGTAATTCTGCATAGTCCAGGCATGGCCGGTTCCGTGATATTTCCCACATTTAGGGCACTCTTTTCTTGTCTCCAGTCTGGGGATTGAATCTATTTCCCTCTATTGTTGTTGTTAGGTGGAAATCTTCCCTTAGACGTGTAGGCTTGAATCGAGGGCCTTGGGGTGCTAGTCCTTTCCTGACGTTGTTTTGTGCATACTTAAGGTTTGCCAGCTTCTTGTTAGACTCCTCAGTGTGTCGACACTTATTCACCAAGGTAGGATAATCTCGGATCTCCAATAGGCTCAGAGCAGCTTCGATATCTTGCGTAGACCCCCTTCATATTTCATGCATTTCCAGACCTCATCGGGTCACGTTGGTAAATCGTAGAAAATTTGCAAAGTTCCTCAAACTTGGTGGTATATTCCGCCATACTCATAGGCCCTTGCTTAAGAGCCATAAATTCTAACTCATTTGCATTCCTCAGAAGCAGGGAAGTACTTATGATAGAATGCCTCCTTAAAGACATCCCAAGTAACCTCAGTTGGGAAGCTTCAAATAATCCTCTAGTACCCACCCACCAGAACTTCTGTATCCGCTTCTAGCATATAGGCGGCAAAAGCCACCTTTTGAATCTCTGAGGGGGCTGAGAAAATCTTTTCCATTGCCTTGATCTACTCTTATGCTTCCAGAGGTCAAAAGCTCCTCGAAAAGGCGGGGGGTTTGCTTTTCTAAATTCAGCAAATTTCTGGTATTCCCTATCCACTTCATTTCCTCCCGGGTTACCAACTGGGTGCTGCCCCTCATTGCGGTGTAATCTTTCCATCATTCGGTTAGCAACTCAGCTTGCTCCCTCATTGCCGCGACCATTTCACGAAAAGTATTCATCATTCGGCATTATTTCCTACTCCACTTCTAGTCTCCGATTGAAGTCATCGATTCCTGTCACACCAAACAAAATATTGAGTTGATCAGGCTCAATACCAATCCAAGTGTGGCAGGTAACCCACAACATGTCTAACTAGCAGTTATACATACACACACACACATACACATATATATATGCATCATAATGCATGACAGTTACTACGACATAGCCGGTCCAATCCTCAGGCTCATAGGATAGTCAGCTCATACCATAATGTAACACCCTCCTAATTACCATGTTTTACTCGAGTATTGACATAGTAATTAGCAGAGTATCCTGGGTCTTGATCTATACTAGTCGGAATTAATAGTGATAAAGGAGTTTAGATACCACAATCATATTCATATAGATGGACATCATATTTTGGTTACAATATATACATCATAAGAAAAGAAAACAACGAAGCAACCTCTAACTAGTCAAAACTCTTAGCAAACGAGGCTAGTCCCCCTACCAAAATACCTAACTTGCTCAAATACTCAGCCCAACAAAATATCATATAGATACACGGAGCAAAAGAAAACTAATAATACATTGGTCGAGCTGGTAAAGCCCTAACACTACACTACTACTACGTACATGCCAACAGTCTGAAAATCTCGCCTTCTCTTATAGGAAGCCGTTGGCCATCGGTGCGATGACCTCACCTCCACCAGGAGCGTCTGGGCCTCAAAGGGTCCGAGAACGAAGAAATGGGTGCTTCTGGCAAGTGTGCGGGTGGAGCAAGGGGAACTTCAAACACGTCAGGATGTGCCATATGGAGAAGCACACCCTCGTAAGGGAAGGCGGGGTCGAAGTCTACGGCAAAAACTGAAGTACTAAAGGAACGATCGAAAAACATATATATACGGAACTGGAGTAATCGACGGCGTACATGGAGTCTAATGCCGGTCATATTGCCACACCCATTGTGGCGAGTCAAAGAAAAACACAGGGACGACATCTGTCAATCTGAACAATACAATACACACAGCTGAAGGGTATGAATATTGTAAAATTCTCAGGGTAGTTTCCCCCAAAGGCTACACATAGTACAGATAAGAAGTTCATGCATATACAATATTCATATAAAGATCATAAATAGCAACCCTAAAATCTCTAGATCGTGAGAACTTAGAATGGCACCACGGAGTCAATCAGGTAATATTATGTACAACCATAAATTCAATTCCACGTATCTTTCTCAATTTCTCAACATAGGGAAGGCTTAGTTTCACGTAGAGCCGCATCCACATTTAATAATTTCATATAGGACAATAGAATGCTAGGACATGAGCTCATTCCTATTCGTGATCATCGGACTTCATTTTTTTCCATTTGCGGATCACACACAGTTCTATGCCTCGCCGATACATCTACCGACTTATAATTTTCTAAGGAAGTCCTTGCTTTTTCCTTCCCTCTCTATTCCTCTAAGCCTTGTTTCTGTTCCCCATATGTTCAAATATGCAACAGCATAATGTATACATACTATTTCTGCGTGTTCTCACATAACAACATCATATAATCCTTGTTCTTGTCTCAAAAACATGTTTACCTTACAATTAGATATTCAATTATATTAGAGGTTCATGAATAAGAAATTGAAACAATTAGTGTGCATTCATATGCCATAGACTTGGAATAGATATCATGCTATCATGAAATTTCAGCCATTTCCACATTCCAGCACCTTGGTAGAATTTCTGTTCTAGGTTCAACATTTAATTGGTGTATTCAAACAACCATTCCAAGAGTCACAAAAATTATATATAACACTTCAATGTGTCTAGAATAACCTGTAAAAATTTTCAGGACAATTAGAATTCTATAATTACTTCAATAAAATATACAAATCTAGTGGTTAGGGGCCACCAATTCACAGGCCAGTTGGGTTCCACATTTTAACCCTAAAAGTCGATGGAACCAATGCATAATAAAATTTACAGTGACACTTAAATATGTTATTAGCTTTGTGTAAAAATTTCATGAGCTATTACATTCAATTGCTGTGATAATAAAATTGGACAAGTTTATTGCTTCAGTTTCAACAACCAGGACAGCATTTGACACATTTCGGTTCTTGATTTTTTTGAGGCAGTAAACTTCAAAATTAACACCTAGAAAATTCATGTAGTTAGTTTAAGATGTCCAATACAACATATAATTTTTTTAGATCATATAATTACCCAGAAATATACCTGAAAATTCGTGCATAATTACTGCTTAGAACAACTAGAATTCCAGGCCTAGTTCCAATTTCCTTTGAGAAAAGCCCCTTTTTAACACCATCCAGACACACCACCAAAATTCACACATCAATATCAACATATTATCCATCAATACAATCAAAAATTTTGGACTAGGTCATGCCAAAGCAGATCTGAAAAATTTAGCAAGAAAAGGCAGGAAAAACCCTACTTTGAGTGATCTGTTAACTTCTTGGCTTCAAGGCTAACCAAGCTTGCTTCCTTATCCTCCAAAGCTCCCAATTCAACTCCAATCCCCTTTGATATCAGTGAGGTGTGAGGTACAACACAAGGTTTTGATGAGGAATGAAAATTTTGTTCAGTTAGATTGGTAGAGAATGAGGTGTAGAACAAGTTTTGTGAAGAACCTTTGATGTTTCAACAACTCTAGCTTGGAGTTTTTGAACTTGGAACTCAAGAACAAGCTCTTGAGAGCAATAATGGTGGCTGGTCTTTCTCTCCCCTTGGCTGGCCGAATTCTCTCTTGGTTTTTTGAAGAGAAATTGGTGACTAGGCTTATATGATAAAGCATGTAAGATATTTAGGAAAAATTAATCATTACTTATCATAAAGCAACAATGGATGGCTAAGATTTAATCTTGGATTCCAAGATTAAATCTTGGCCTTCCACATGTCTTATTTAGATAGATATCACCTATTTTGTTGGTGGAAGTATCTTTCGTGTTAAAAATCACACATCGAAATCTCACCGAACGGGTAAACACCTTACCCGATAAAACCGATATTGCCCTAAAATTACTTCTAAGCATAAAGTTTTCATTCCCACACATTTCTAACCTAATCCTCATATTTTCCTAACTTCGGGCTGTCCCAAATCTCCAGTTTCGGTTGTCCCAGGCCTGGCCGCAAAATACTATTCACTTTTTTTTTGTGTTCACTCATGGAGTCATTCTCATCACAACCACGTCGTCAGAATTCTAATATTTCTATTAACCATTCCTCAATCAATTTCTAAAGAAAACTAAGATGTTAAGGTTTCGACTATTCGACTGCAGGGAGGCCCGCAAGGTTACTATTTACCTCGATTCTGAATTTTTTTTTATAGGTCCGTTGGGCCACCCTCATCATTGCTAAACTAGATTTTTGAAATTACGACTATCAAAGCTCAAATTATTTTTAAATAATTTTTAGGGTGTTACACATAGCACTGGATTTTTTTGCATCTTTCTTCTTTCTTCTCCCCTGTTGACAGCAAAAAGGAAGTGTGGTGGAAACCAGGAACACCATCATTAGCCCGACGCCTTAGTTCTGAGAATCTCTATTAGTAGAGCTTCATGTCTTAGTGATTGTGCTTCTGTAACACCCAAAAATTACTTAAAAATTAATTTGAGCTTTGTTAGTCGTAATTTTAAAAATATAACAGTTTAATAATGATGAGGGTGGCCCAACGGACATTTAAAAAAAAAAATTTCGAGCCTGGATGAATAGTAACCTTGTAGGGCCCACGGCCCAGAGGCAGCTGAAACCTGATTCGGGCCTGAGATCCTGAAATTAGGAAAACATGGGAATAAGGTTAGAAATAGGTTGGAATGATAATTTTATACTTAAAATTAATTTTCGAGTAATATTGGTTCAATCAGGTACGGTGTTTACCCGTTTGGTAAAATTTCGTGTGCAATTTTAACAAAAGATATTTTTAGTCACCACAAATGGTCAAAGCTTATCCTTTTAGGTCATGTGGAAGGCCAAGATTTAACTTGGAATCTAAGATTAAATCTTAGCCATCCATTTTGCTTTATTACATAATATCTTCATACAATTGTTATAAGATCAACACATGTCCAAAGCTTGTTCAAGAAGCCAAATCCTTCTTCTTTAAGCATCAATTTCATGCAGCCTACAAGGAGAAAAGAACCAACTACCATTTTCATCTTCAAGAGCTTGATCTTGAGTTCTAAGCCCAAAAACCCTAGCCTAGTGTTGTTGAAACATCAAAAGTTCTTCATTAAACTTGTTCTACACCTAATTCTCTACCAATCTAACCGAACAAAATTTCCATTCCTTATCAAAACCTTGCCTTGTACCTCATACCTCACTGATATCAGAGGGGTTTGAAGTTGGATTGAGAGCTTTGGAGGAGAAGGAAGCCAGCTTGGTTAATCTTGAAGCCAAGGAGCTAATAGGTTACTCAAAGTAGGGTTTTTGCTGCCTTTTCTTGTCAAATTTTTCTGATCTATTTTTGCATGACCTAGGTCCGAAATTTATGGTTGTATTGATGGATAATATGTTGATATTGATGTGTGAATTTTGGTGATGTGTTTGGATGGGATTAGAAAAGGGTTTTTCTCAAAGGAAATTGGGACTAGGCCTCGATTCCTAGTTGTCCTGCATGCAGGAATTATGTATGAATTTTCTGGTATAGTTGTGGGTAATTTCATGAGCTATAAAAATTATATGTTGTATTTAACATCTTAAACTAACTATATGAATTTTCTTGGGTGTTGATTTTAAAGTTACTACCTCAAAAAAATCAAGAACCAAAATGAAGTAGATGCTGTCTTGATTGTTGAGACTGAAGCAATAAACTTGTCCAAATTTATTATCATAGCAATTGATTGAATTCCCTTTGAGATTTTTACACGAAGTTAATGACATATTGAAGTATCATTGTAAATTTTATTATGTATTGGTTCAATCATTTGCTAGGGTGAAAAATTATGAGAACTCTAGTTTGAGCTGAATTGGTAGTCCCTAACCAAATTTGTACAATTTACTGAAGGAATTAGAGGTCTTCTATAGGGTCTTCTAGACATGTTAAAGTGTCATATAGAATTTTTTTGGTACTTGGAATGGCTGTTTGATGTGGTAATTAAATGTTGTGGCTAGGGAGTAAATCTACCATTGTGCTGGAAATGGATTAATGTTGTGAGTTGATGAACTAATGGCATTTTTGGTTCTAGTATGACATGAATACTCGATGTTACCTATTTGGCCATGTGACTTGCGACATATAAAAGTATGCTAGAGGCATGATTGAGATTAATATTGTGAATGAATGCCTGTATATGCATTATGCTTGCATTTGAGAAAGAGAATATATATAAATTTCAGTCGTGCATGTCTGACATATGGACAAAATAGAAACAAGACTTAGGTTGAATGAAGGGAAGGAAATTGAAAGAGAAAACCCCAATTTATAGTCGATAGACGTATGGCTAGGAATAGATCTGTGTATGATTTGGAAATGGAAAAAAATGAAGTTCGATGATCACGTATAGGCTGAGCTCGTCCTGAGAGCTGACTATTTCCCTTGTATGGTGTAAACCACTACAGATACCATTTGGTATAAATTATTTATTGTGGAATTGTCCACGACAAATACCCGTTGGGTATAACTAAGTCTTTTCTATGTCAATGAAAAGAGAAAATGCACTAACTTGATTTCTATGGCCATAAGTGGAACCATGTCACATTGAGATAAGTTCACTGCATGTGTTATATGCCTACTCATCTTACTCTAGATTGGCTACCTTGGAATGATTTATTAATTGTTGAAACATTATGATATATGCGCTCTAAGTGGTTGATTATTAAAGGCTACCCACTTCGGAGGGATGATTTTAGAATCTTAAAATAAATCTTTAGTTTATATTGCATGATCACATTTTCTGATAAACCGAAATGGCTGGGTGATGACAATGACATAGATTTTTCGTATATATTTGGGGATGCCCTACTAGAATTATGTAATTCTCACCCCTGTGTGTTTGTGTTTTCGTGTCGCCTCAGGTTAAGCCAGAGGACTATGACGCTGCTATGTAAGAGGACTCTGAATGGCAATAGTGTAGCAGTGAATGTTTATATTATGCTGTATTTAGTGGAATGGATATGTATGTAACTACATTAGAAAAGTGATATGTACTAAAGCTCATAGATGAGCCTCCTCTTGTACTTAGTTGTGTATTCAATAAAGGTTGTACTTTCTTTGTTATATATATTTCAATAGAATTTCGCTTAGTTATTACACACGTAAATCGAGCTTTCTATAGATACTTAAGAAAGGTCCGCTAATTAATAAGTAACAACTCTCAGTATGACGTCATGACTTAAGGATGGGGTTGTACTTGGGAGGATGTTACACTTCCATCTAATCCAGTTGGTGATGAAGCGTTGTTCACGCAGCAATAATTGAACCTTTGTGTAGCTTGGTTGCATTGCTAGTTCAAGTTGGCTTGATAAGGGAACAACATTCCAAGTCGAAGAAGGATCTGGTTCAGTGAAGAGGAGGAGGAGTAGGTTCTTTAGTAGGAGCAGGAATTGAGTTTGCAGCCAGAGTTAAGTTAGTCTCTAGGGACTACACTTGTCTCTTAATGTCCTGAGGATTCTAACTCATAATCTGAAGACTCAAATGAAGATGCAGATTTTTGCATGTGAGAGCCTGAGCGTTCAGAGGTAAAAGATGATCTTTGTTCTTAACCATCTAACCCTTATCCGGTCGACAATATTTTGCACCTCCATAGGATACTAAGGCCATGCCAAGACTGGGAAAAGTCTGACTTTTCCTCATATTCTTTGGATCCTTCTGAGTTGCTTTCAATCTCAATTACTTTCCTTTTTCCTATTTCTTTCTGTCTCCTTCACATCGCAAGCTGAAAAATTAAGAAGTGCATTATTGATGCTTTGGCTCTGGCTTCTAACACTTGTTGTGGCTGCACCTCGATCTCCTTAAGTCCTGAAAGAGTTGAAGGAGTACTCAATGCCCTCCATATACTCATACCACTCATTAACCAATGGGTAGTTCAAGTATTCAAAACACTTGGTTAGCATAACCCATAAGGAACAGCAACATTTCTTCTTTTCTCTAGGGAGATGGCGCTTAGCATGTAATCAAATATTAGTTTGGGCAGGTTTCCCTTTTTCTTTCCCAGGATAGGAAAGTAACATGAGTCCATTCCTACCAATAGGTGCGTGCTTCCTAGTCTTGGAAGCGTAGAGAACTGGATGAGGGTGAAGACTTGGTGTGCCCTGGAGTTTAATATGGCAGTAGTTATCTCACCAGTTGATGTCTAGGAGAGTTAAGACATCTAGAGACTTCCTCTGAGACTCCAAGACTCGAGAACCAGTTCTAATCTGCGAGCATATGAGTCCTTTATGGGGCATGGATGATGTTGGAGAAGTCAGATATGTTCAACTCCAAGTTAATTCCTCCTATGTAAGAGGTTAGCACAGACTTGGACACCTGCACCATTTAAGAATAGAAGGCGGTAATCATCCCCATGAATGCCCGATAGGAAGTTTGAGAAACCTTTCCTATCCCTAGAAGAAGATAACCTCCGGAGGATGAGGACCTGTGCCATCAGCTCATGTTTCAGCCTCTTCCCTAAAGCCACTAGTTGTTGAAAAGTTCTCGGCATAGTGCTGCTGATGTATAGGTTCATTAAACATGAGAAGAGTTCCCATGTTAGCAATGTGGCCATCATAGTGTTTTCCTTCAACCATTGGTTGATTTATTAGAAGAGAAAGGTTGAAGCTTGAACGGATATGAGAGATAAGGGTTTGAGAGAGGGAATATGAAATAGTTTAGAAGGCGTGTGGAAGAAGATGAAGGCAAATATGTAACATATGAAGCATGGGGAGTTATTAAGCGATGGGACATAACTGACTTATGTAGGAAAGATAAAATTCATAAAAAAAGGGAATTTTCCCGCCTTTCCCATTCTTTTCAGAAATAGTGGTTTTTGGTACTTGAAATTACTTTATGAAGATGTTACTTTCTTAGCTTCACTTTCCACTTTTTGACCCTTTGGAGTATCACCATGTTCTTCACGATTAACTCCTCTTCATATTCTGAACTTCATGAGACCATATATACCCCATTTTCAGATCCTCAACTCTTCTTTCTGATTAACCCATCTTCTTTCTAAGCTTGCAAATGAAATACTTATGTTCACTATGATTTTGTGGTCTTGCAAACTGATGTCTTCATTGAGGCTTTAGTTTAAAGCGGCATAGGGATGCACCCAAAGATGTTTGTTCATGAATGCTTATGCAAAATTAAAAACTTTTAAGCTCAAAAGCTCTTTCAAAACACAGAAGTGATCTTCAGCTAATGGTTTTGTGAATATATTAGACACTTAGTCCTCAGTATTCACAAACATTAACTCAACATCTCCTTTTTGAACATGATCCCGAATGAAATGATGTTTAACAACAATGTGCTTAGATCTAGAGTGCTAGATAGGATTTTTAACAATATTAATAGCACTAGTATTATCACAGAAGATAAGGATTTTCGATACCTCAGGTGATAATCTTCTAACTGGTTCCTTATCCATAGCATCTAGGTGCAGCAATTTGCAACAGCTACATATTTAGCTTCGCAGTAGAGAGTGTAATGGTATTTTGGTTTTTTGCATGACCAAGTGATCAAGCTTTTTCCAAAAGAGGCAACCACTTGGCTCTTTCCTCAACTTTATCTCCAACGAAGTCAGCATCACAGTACCATACAATCTAACAAGATGTACTTTTCTCGTACCACAAGCCAAGATTAGTAGTACCTGATAAATATTTGAAAATTCTCTTAGCAATGTTTAAGTGTGATTGCTTTGGGTTAGATTGAAATCTAGCACAAATTCCCACACTTAATTGAATGTTTGGTCTACTAGCTATAAGATATAGAAGTAAACTAATCATTCTTCTATAATTACTTTTAGATGCCTTTCGCCACTCTCATCAACATTAATGATTTGAGAGGGATGCATGGGGATACTCATAGGTTTGGCTTGATCTATACTAAACTTTTTCAAAAGCTCTTTTGTATATTTTACTTAATGGATCAAGGTTCTTTCTTTTTTGTTGTTTTATTTGCAAACTAAGGAAAAACTTGAGTTTGCCCATCATGCTCATCTCAAACTTACTCTCATTAATTTAGAAAACTTTTCACAGAGAATGATCAGAAGCACCAAATATAATGTCATCTACAATTAGGTATGTCAGAAAGTGACTTTCTACAACGTCAATAACATAATAGTAACAGAAGAGTAAATAAAACGGACTTTAAGCGATAATAAACAATAAACTAGGACGTGAATGTAAGAGAGATAAGGAAGAAGAAAAGTCCTAGATATTTTTACATTGGTTCGCCACCCTACATCCAGTTCTCAACCACTATTGAGTTTCACTAAACTTTTCTCAACCCAAGAAAGAAAAATAGGATAGTCTTTGTAAGAGCTTTCCCAAGCTCTTACCCATGGCCGTATAGGCAAGCCCTCCTGTCACAAACTAAGTAGTCATTCACCAACATCTCCAAGCTGAATTGATTAGTCTTTAACTAACCTCTCCAAACTAAATTGAGGCAGCAAGAACCCTTTATTGTCACGTTGGAAGTAGTTTTATCTTATCCTCTCTCAGCTGTCTCACACTATTCACTCCTGGATCAAGGTTACAAGAGGTTTGTGTTTGGGTTTGCCATTCAAACTAACCTATACTCAAGTTTCTTGAAGATATACAACAAATGGATCTGGGAAAACTCTGAATGACTTTTTTCTAATGATTCTTCTTAGAAGAGCGTAAAATCTATTAAGGATGTAAAAGAAGATTTTACAAGCAAGGAAACTTATTACAAGATATAATGAACTTCACAAAAAAGATGAGGAGAAAATTTTGTAGCATATTAGCACTAAGTAACATTCTTTTCATCCTTTGGAGGCTCAACATCTCTATTTATAGATGATCTACCTTTGTGATCGTTACCCTTTATGAGTTCTCCAAGTGACACGTGTTGATCATCTAAATGTGTTTTGAAAAACGTCTAGAAGTGTAGCTTGTCTTTTGTTAGATCTATTGCAAAAGCCGTTGTGAGATAGAGGTTTCTGAGACTACCTTCAGAAACTACTTTTACTTTATAAACATGGTTTTTGAACACTTCTTTCTAGAAGCTGGAATGGTTGACCAAGTTGGCAAAAGAGATGACATGCTAGTTTGTAACTGGATATGATTTCAAATTTGAATTTCAAATTTTCCCTCATTTTTCAAACAGGTATAGCATCTTCCTGAAGTGTAACATCCTCCCAAGTACAACATCATCCTTAAGTCATGACATTACACTTAGGAGTTATTACTTATACATTTACGGACCTTTCTTTACTATCTATAGCAAGCTCAATTAACGTGTGTAATAACTAACGTAATTCTATTAAAATATATATAACAAAAAAGCACAACATTTATTGAATACATAGTTAAGTGCTAAAGGAAGCTCTTCTATGAGCTTGAATACATCTCTGTTCTCTAATATAGTTACATAGATATCCATTCCACTAAATACCACATAATAAAAGCATTAACTACTACACTATTACAATTCTGAGTTCTTTTGCGTAGCAGCATCATAGTCCTCTAGCTTAACCTGGAGACACGAAAACACAAACACATAGAGGTGAGAATTATACAATTCTCAGGAGGTGTTTCCCTGAATACACAATTCATAATGTCATTGTCATCATCCCAAGCACTTTGGTTTATTTAGAAAATGTAAGCATGTAGCATGTATCAAAGGTTCATTTTAAACTTAAAAAAAAAACAATTCGAAATAGGTCTCTTTTATTATTCAATCACTTAATATACACATGTCATACTACTCAACTATACGTGCCCTTGGTATATCGAAAAGGATCTCATATACATCATTCCTATCTTTTCGTGCCCTTGACATAATAAAAGGGATCTTTCCATGCCTTTATCATACTATAGGGGATCTTTCCATGCCCTTAACATACTATAAGGGATCTCTCCGTGCCCTTAACATACTATAAGGGATCTTTCCGTGCCCTTAACATACTATAGGGGATTTCATTCTTCACTCAACACATACAATCCTCAAGCTCACATATACATGCATCACATTTCTATATGCATTAACATAAATCTCTGATTTCATAATGCTTCAAACCTATATATATCATTCATTCATTCCTCATAAAACAAGATTTAAAGTCCATGGTATGCATTCATACACATCAAACTTGAATCCAAGTCATTATATCATTAATTCAAGGCATTATCACAATTCTAGCACATTGCAGATTTCACCCCATTATAGCACAATTTTATTTGCATACCAAAAAATCAAGTTGGAGGATATAAAAATTATCTAAGATACTTCAATGTGTCCCCAAGGTCTTGTAAAAGTTTCAAAGCAAAAGAGTTCTCTAACTATGTTAAGAAAATTAGACAAATTTGGTGCTCATAAACCACTTAATCTAGTTAGAACCCAAATTCATAATTTTTAACCCTAGCAAATGATTGAATCAATTCAAAATAAAAATTATGGTTGAACTTCAAGATGTGTCCAATACTCTATAAAAAATTCAAGGAAAATTCAATCATTTGCTATGGTAATAAAATTAGACAAATTCATAGCTTTAGTTCCAACAATCAGGCAGCATAGTTACTATCTTGGTTCTTGATATTTTTAAAGTAGTTAAAGTCCTTATTATGCACCATAAAAATTCATAGAGTTTCCTTTGGATGTTAGTTTCAACATATAATTTTTCTAGCTGAAAAAATGCCTACAATAACATCAGAAAATTTGTGAACAACCCTAGAGAAATCTGAAAATCTAGTAGCATAGTCCAAAATTCCTTTTAACAAAAATGATTTCTAACATCATCCAAACACACCACCAAAATTAATACATCAATATATATATATAACCAATCAATACAACTAAAAATATCAAGAAAATCAGTAACCAAACTTAAAAAAACATATTTGAAAACCAAAAAGGTTTAAGAGCCCTACTTTGGTGGCTTTAGGGATCTTGGCTCCAAGGGTAATCCAAGAATGATTTTCTTCACTTCAAAGCCTCTAAACCAACACCAAACCCTTCCTTAGGCAGTAAAGGATGATCTTTCAAGGCGGAAAAGGGTGATGGATTCAAATTCTAATCGGTTAGTTTTGTAGGTATTGATGAGTAGAATAAGTTTAGTAAAGGAAGTTTGAGCTTTTAGTGACTTTGGGATAGTCCTTTGGAGGTTTGAATCAAGATGGAAGCTCTTAAGAAAGGCAACAATGGGGGCTGGTTCTTCTTCCTATTATGGCCAAGAATGATGAGATGATTTGGTCAAGTTTGGTGGCTTTTGTATTTATCTTGTCATTAATGTAGTATTTAGGTAAAAGGTATAGCTTCTTTCTAATTAAAATAAGATGGATGGCTATGATTTAATCTTGTTATTCAAAATTGAATCTTAGCCATTCATTTGATTTCAATGGATAGACATTATCCTTTTGTAAAGATTAAACTATCTTTTAGTGTTAGAAATCGCACACCAAAATTTTACTTAACGGGTAAAATATCGCACCTGTGTAATCAAACATTGCTCGAAATTAAATTTTAGGTATAAAATTCGTATTCCTAACCATTTCTAACCTTAATCTTATAATTTCTTAGTTTTCAGTATTTTCAGGCCCAATTTGAAGCTTTCACGTCTCTGACGGCTTGCAAGCCGCAAGTCACTATTTATTTTTTTTTTACACATCCATTGGACCGTCCTCATCATTGCTAAAATTGTTAGATTTTAAAATTATGACTAATAAAGCTCAAATTAATTTTTAAATAATTTTTTGGGTGTTACATTACCACCTACCTTAAAAAGAATTCTGCCCTCAAAATTCATTTGAAAACGATTTCAAAAGACAAATTTCATAAATCAAACAAAGAATTCACACACGTTCAAATAATTCAATCAAATTCTAAACGTTCCTCCTAGATTGGAGGGTAGGTGGTGATGTCCCCTTAGCTATTAGCAATCTGATGTGGTGGTTTTCCAAGAGGATTTGAATTTCTCTCTGGACACTCCCTCATTATATGTCCTAGCTTCCCACATTGATAGCATACATTCTCCCAAGCCAAGCAAGGTCTACCCACCCCCATGGTTCTTCCTACATTTTGGACAATCTTGTCTCTGGTTGACTGTTATTGTTTACCCTCATGCAGATTGGGTTGAAACTGCTTCTTTAGGGCGGGGTCTTCTCATAATCTTGGTCTTCAAGTGCCAATCTCTTATTAGAAGTTTCCTTAGCAGATTGGATGATTGCTAATTTCTTGTTGGAATCCTCGGCACGGTGGCACTTGTTTACCAAAGTTGTATAATCTCTTATCTTGAGAGTCCCACAACGCTACAATATCCTCACGTAACCTTCCTTCATACTTCATGCATTTCCAACTTTATCAGGAGTCTCCTGGTAGATAGTGGAAAATTTGTAGAGCTCCTCAAACTCACTGTACTCTGCTATATTCATGGACCTTGCTTGAGTGCCATGAACTCCAACTCTTTTGCATTTTTGCCGAAGCAGGGAAGTACTTGTGGTAGAAAGTGTAACATCCCCAAGTGCAATGTCATCCTTAAGTCATGACATTATGCTTAGGAGTTGTTACTTATAAATTAGCGAACCTTTCTTAGTTATCTATAGCAAGATCGATTGAATCGTGAAGTAACTAATACCGATTCTATTAAAATGTATAACAAAGAAACACAAATTTGTTGAATACATAGCTAAGTACAAGAAGAAGCTCTTCTAAGAGCTTTAGTACAATACGTTCTCTATTTCATTTACATACATATAACTCCAACTAAGTACAATAAAGTAAAAATAGCAATTACTAAACTCCTGTAGTCCGAGCTCTTCACATAGCAGCCCCATTATTCTCTGATAACCTGGAGGCGACACGAGAACACAAAAACACATAGGGGTGAGAATTATACAATTCTCAGTAGGGCAACTCCAGTTACACACTCATAATGTCATTGTCATCGCCCAAGCCACTTCGGTTTATTAAGAAAATATGATCATGCAATATAGACTAAAGATTCATTTTAAAGTTCTACAATCATCCTTCCAAAGTGGGTTTATTTTATTATTCAATCACTTAATATATACACGTAATACTACTCCATATCATAGTATTGCATTTTGAAATATATGTGCCCTCAATACATCAAAGGGGACTTTTTGTGCCCATTAAAAGGGACCATAAAAGGGGACTTTCTAATGCCCATTAAAAGGGGACTTTCTCATGCCCATTAAAAGGGACTTTTTGATCCATAAAAAGGGACTTTCTAAGTCCCATTAAAGGGGACTTTTTATCTACTTAACATATACATCATCATCAAACTTATATAAGTATCCGTTCACAATATAATTTTCAATCAGGTCTCATAAACTAATCATTTAGGTTACTAGCATGCATTCACATACATCATACTTAAACCAAAAATGCCATTATTTCATCAATTCAAAGCATCAATTCATTTTTAGCACAATGGCGAATTTCACATATTCATAGCACAATTTATTTGCACATGAAACAATCAATTCAGAGGCTATCAAAATTCTCTAAGACACTTCAGTGTGTCCACAAGGTTCCATAAAAATGTTCAAAAAAAGTTCTCTAACTATGTTAACAAATTAGACAAATTTGATGGTTAGAAACCACTCAACCTTAGCCAAAAACCCGAAATTCATAATTTTTAACCCTAGAAAATGATTGAATCAATTCAAAATAAAAATCACAGTTACAATTCAAGATGTTATCAACACAAAATAAAAATTTCAAAGGAAGATTCAATTATTTGCTGTGGTAGCAAAATTAGACAAATTCAGCTTCAAGACTTGAAATTAAGCCGCACCTATATAGTCTCGGTTCATGATTTTTTCCAAGTAGTAGGAGTCTAAAACAAGGCTCAAGAAAATTCATGGAACTAGCCTAGGATGTTAGCTTCAACATATATTTTTTCTAGCTTACGAAAATACCTACAATTATACCAGACAATTCGTGAACAAATCCTGCCTACTAAAACTGAAATTTCAGCAAGCATGTTTCAACTTCTCTTTAGCAAAAATGATTTTTCCACAACACTAAACTACTCCACCAAAGCAAATACATCTATATATATGAGTAATCACACCATGGAACCAGAAAATATCAATTTCCAACAAGCCAAAACCAGGACAAATAGAAAATGAACAACAAGGTAACAAGAACCCTACTTTTGGTGGCTAATGGATCCTTGGCTCCAAGTTGCTCCAAGATTGATTCCTTCCACTTCAAAGCTCCCAAATCACACCCAAACCCTTATGAAATCAGTGAGGAAGTAAGGTATCAAGGTGAGGATTGATGGATGTAACACTCCAATTTTTACTGTAATTTTTACTGTTGTTTAGAAATTCCGAATTACCCTAGGTAATTTTTCATATAATTTGAGACCGAACAATCCATAATAAAGGAATATAACATTAGAAGAAAGGATAGGAGCAATTCGTGCAAGAGTTGCAAACCCCGATTTTTTGTATGTGTAAAATGACCAAAATGCCCTGAGGTTATTTTACTTAGAAAATGAGGATCGTTGGCCCCACTTGTCCTCAAGGGGATGTTTTAATGATAATAAGGGATTGTTTGTGTTATGTGTGTTAATAGAGGAGAAGAATCCTAATCTTGAGCTCCGACGTGCGAAATGACCAAAACGCCCCTGCTGTGTTTAACAATTTGCATGCCGACTAAGCCGAACCTCACTAAAATGTTTTAAAACATGTTTTTAAGCTATGATTAACCATTAGTTAAGCTCGGTGGTCTCGGGCAATTTTTAAGTATAATTACCATTTTATCCCGTCTTTGTGTAGTTTTGCAAATTTCGAGATTTTTGATTCGTATAGTGAAACCTAAGCAATATTAGGCTCAAATTAAAGGTTATTAGATTCTAATTATTAATCTAGAGTCAAAATTATTTATTTAGATTGATTAGAACTTAAAATTGCTTAAAAACACCCAAATTGCTTACTAATTCACCTAAGCCCTTAATTGCAAATTCTCTAATTTGCAAAGATACCTTACCTACACCTAAATAATACATGGAACACACAAATTTCTCTTCCATGGGCTGCAAATGGCCAAAATAATGGAGCCACAATGCATCAGAAAATTTATCAAATTTGGCACAAAGCTTCATGTAAAGAAAAAGCCAAAAATTCCTTAAAACATGGCATAAAACATGCCTTAAACAAAAAATGATTTTCCACCCTTTGTTCCCCATGAAAAATCCGCCAATTATGCCTCCTCCTCTTGTCCATTTATGAGCTTGAATTCTTCTATAAATAGGCATACTTGAGGAGTGTTAGAAACCTTGAATCATAGTTACACATTTCTAGTTTTTACAAACACCAAAAGCTCTTATTCTTTCCTCCCTTGGCCGAAACTTTAGCATCAATTTTTCAAGGAGATTTTCTTTCATTTCACTCAAAGAAACCAAGTTCTCTTCCTTTCCTTCAAATAAAATTAGGTAGGGAGTTGTTTTTAAGCTTAATTTCAAGTATTGATAAGTGTTGTTCTTGGTTAAAAATGATGATTTTATGTACTTTCTTCTTGCTTCATATTTTGGTTTTCCTTCTCCTTTACTTCTTGTATATTTCGGCCTTATGGCCTAGATTATGATGAGACCATGGTTTGATGATGAGGTTTTTGAGTGTTGGTTGCAAAGCCTTCACAAGTTAGACCTCTAAAACTTGAAGGTTTCATTATTTTCAAAGTTTGAAGCAACTATGCTTTTATGATAAAGGTCTTGAGTTTAGAACTTGAAAATATATTGACACTTATGTTTCATTTCTTGTTAAGCTTTGTTTTTAGTTTAAAACGATGTTTAACAATTTTTCATTTCTAGATGACTCTTGAACTTCTCCTTTTCTTGCCATTTGATTTCCCAAGGCCTAAGAAAGTTTTCTAGGATAGCTTAATAATGAAATCTTTAAAGCTCACTTTGTCTTGCTAAGATATATATTGGGTTGAAATTATAATTCTTTTAAAGTCTTGAAGGAGCTCTAGTAAAGAAATAAAATAAACTTGCATCCATGTTTAAGTTTATGCCTTGCACAATCATGTTTACTTTCAATGTCATCACTAAATTCTTAAGAATGAATAAATGAACTTGCATATTCATGTTTAAATTTCCAAGCTTGCATTTCATGTTTATGTTTCAAGTTGTCACTTAATCATCAAAGATAATAAAGAGGATGCATCTCATATTTATTTTATGCTCTCACTTTATTTTATAATGGCTAAAAGAATCAATGCATGGCATGTTTATTTTATGTCATCACTTTAAGATCCTAGAGTTCAAAGACTTGCCCAAGTATCACAAGCAAAGTTGGAACCATGGTAATAAAAACTCTAAAGCTTCCTTAAGGTTATTGGAGTCAAAGAATTCATTCTTGAAGAAGTCTTGAGTTTGGAGCTTAATAAGATGTAATAAAAATTCTCTTCTCCCTTCACTGGCAATGCGGACTACGCCGCTTCAGTTTCTTGCATATCATGTTTATAATTCCAAGTTATCACCTTATAAAGACAAGATTAAAATGAGGTTGCATAGCATGTTTATGATTCTAGTTATCACCTAAATCTCTAAAGCTCAAGACTTGCTCCTTTTATCTTAAGTAAGAATTTTAATCGTGAAGATGCTTTCAATATATAAATCGACCTCATGATTAAGGTAGGCCTAAGTGATTTTAAATAGCTATTGATTTAGTTCTATAATTTCTTTCAAGATTAATAAAAAAAATTAGTTTCTAAAAGAGTTTTGAGGTTTTGCAAGGATTTTATGGGAAACTAGTATCTTACGTACACTTAAAATGTGATTTGATGCAATTATGTGAGGTTCATGATTCGGTAACTGATATGAGTTTACTACTACTGTATGATGATGATTTAATATTTTTGAAGTTATGATTATTATGTTTAATGATGAGGGAGAAATTCTATGCATGCTAGAAGAAAAACTAGCTACATAAATAAACCGAAAAGCTAGGTTAATACTAGTCTTTGATTCTTTAAGTTGATCCACTACCAAATCTGTTTTAGTATGTTATAATTCTGCCTAAGATTGGTTATTCATGAAAAATTTGGTAACAATTAGTATAGGATTGACCCGAACACTAAAAAATGAAACTAGCAACTAGAAAATCGAAAAAAGTAAGATTTCTAGAACTTTAGAGAATGAAATTTATGCATTCTGTCCAGAGCCTTTAGTGGCCTTAAGAACTAGATTTTATCATGTTTAGATAAGGGAGAATGATTTATAATTGGTTTAGTAATTAATTTTAGCATCATAGGGAAAGCCGTAACGAGAAGGGTTAAAAACGCAACTTCTAGCACAAAACCTTAAGAACAACTTACTGTCTATGCTACCCCATATAGTCTAATAATGTTCTTAAGGCTTATAATTGATGGTAATAAATCCCTTAGATGCATAATTAATTAGTTAATAATTGAGGTTACCCGATTCTAGAGTTTCGGTAGTTTAAGACAGCTTTTCGATAAGGATTTATGATGATGCCTCTTTGATGTTTTAAATGATAAGTCTATGTAGTGATTTGATGCTTATTAAGTATTTGACGTCATTGAATGATTTCCGGGCTTGCAAGTTATAGTTGTTGTTCCAAACAATGAGAATGCTTATGCATGAAATAATGAAATATTATTTGTTATTTAAAAATGTATCCTTGTGGCTGGAAGAAAGTATATTACTTAAAAGTGTAATTTGGAAAGGTTCTACTAGGAAAGACTTGGTATTTAAGCGTGTCCATTTGTGACCACCTCTCTTCCTAGGAATCTCCCAGATGCATGATTATTGATATATATATTATTCTAGAATAAGACTATAAACGAGAAAATGTTATAAATGATTATGAATTGAGAATTGTATTATGATATAACATGCAAAGACTTAATGGTGACTTAAACTTGAGGAAATGATCCTTGGACCCATCAGACTATAGGTGGTGAAAAGGTGATTCTTGCCCCTAAACCGTTCTCTCAAAAAGGTAGAGTCGGGATTTTAACTTATCAAATGGGATAAGTATATGCTAGTGACGATTAGTAAGGTATGAGCTCATAACCTATATTACTCCCAAAAGGGTGGAGTATAGGGTGGCCTAGGAAAATGATAATGAAAGTAACTTTAAGTCACCTAAGGAACTAAGTAACGTATTATGTGAATATGATGTTCTTCTATGCATAGTATTTATGATATGATGATGAGGAATATGATGTGGTCTCATGCATAGCTATGTTATTATGATATGCTGATGAGATATATGATAAGAAAAGTTCATTATAAATATGACATGCTAAGTTTATGATGCATTACAAGACACATGATTAAAACTACGGACCTCGATAAAGTATATTTTCGAACTTAATGAATGAATCTTAGCATGTTCACTATTTCATAATAACCCTGAGGTTCCTGAGGACGATGATGATGACACGATGCATATGAGGTGAGTACCCTACTGAGATTCTTTTATAAGTTTCTCACTCCCTCTTTCTTTCTTTCTTTCCATCTCGTCTTCAAAAGTAAAGGTGATGTTCGTGATTTGTTGATGCTCTCATCCTGGTAGATGTACTTGATCTGGTGAACCAGCTTATTATCCTTGAGGAACGTATCGCTAAACTTTGCGCGTGAGCTTGGATATCTATTCCTATCTCTGAAGTGTTATTAGTAGGTGTTGTTTATGGATATTTTTTCATCCATATACTATTTATGTTTTGTTTGATTGACTACACCTAGCCTAACTCTATTGGCAGACAAAATATCTATGTGTTATGTAATTATGGATGTCATATGATGGAGCCAATATGATGTGTTTTTCATGATATGCCCATTGGTTTTCCGCTTTATTCGATTATCGTTCACGCTATGCGAGGCTCATGTTTTCAATCATGTTTTAAAAAAAATGGCTCGTAATTTCATTAAGTATTTTCAAAGTATGGTTAAATAACTAAAGCAAAGAGTAAAGTCTAGTAATTAATCAAATACGACCTAGGCATATTGGGTTAATTATTAGGGTGTTACAATGGAGATTTGAGATTTTAATCGGTTAGATTGATAGATTATGAGGAGTAGAACAAGTTTTGTGAAAGGATCTTGGTGTTTTAGTGATTTTGAGCTAAGGTTTTTGAAGCTTGAAGTTTGTTAATGGAGGTTTGAGAGGAAGAACAATGGAGGGCTGTGTTTCAAATCCTCTTGGCCAAAAATGATGATGGTGGGATGATAAGGTTGGTGGCTTTGTATTTATCTTGAATTAGATGTCATAATTGTATAGTCAAAGTATGTATTTCTTTCTTTTAAAAGAAAATAATGAGATGGATGGCTAGAATTTGATTGGATAGTCAAAGAGTGAATCTTTTCCATCCACTTGGCTGAAGATAAGTGGCTCACTTTAACTTGGGGAGCAAGTAGCTTTTCTGTGTTAAAACCACACGAAATTCTATCGAACGATGAGATATTGGCTCCCGAGTAAAATATAATAAACAAAAGGCCATGATCAAAACTTACTTTTCAAGTTTCAATCCTTGCCATCCACTTGGCATAAAATGGTTGGTAAGGGTTACTTGGCCACCAAGTAACTTGTACGGTGTCAAAAACCACACATCGAAACTCTACCGAATAGAAAACACCGTACCGGGTAATCAAATATCGCTCGAAAATTAATTCCAAGTACAAAATTATTATTCCTACTATTTCTAACCTCAACCCATTCTTTTCTCAATTGGCATTTCTTGGTTTCTTGATCTCAGGGTTCAGCCTCCCAATTTTGGGGCCCACAAGGTCACTATTCACCCTGACCCAAATTTTTTTTTTAACATGTCCGTTGGGCCATCCTCATCATTGCTAAACTGCGATTTTTGAAATTATGACTAATAAAACTCAAATTAATTTTTAAATAATTTTTAGGGTGTTACATTACCACCTATCTTAAAAAGAATTTTGCCCTCAAAATTCATTTGAAAATGATTCCAAAAGATAGTTTTCATAAATTACACAAGTAATCCACGCACAGGCAAACAAAAGACAACGATCGAATCCTAAACGTCCTACCCTTAGATCGGATTTTTGGGTGGTGACGTCCTTCAGCATTTACGGAAACTCGGTGTTGTGGCTTGTGTTCTCATATCGGCAGCCACCTTATGGAGAGTATTCATCATGTTGTCTGGTTCAGCCTTCCCGTTCCTAGTACGTCTATGGTCTACCTTTAGTTCTTGAACACACCAAACAAATATATTGAGTTGATCAGGCTCAATACTCGCTAAGTGTGATAGCAACCAACTACAACACCACTAGGTCATGCATATCTAAACCCTATATCCTATCATATAGATAAGATTCAAGGCATGACTTATCTACATTTTGGAAGCATAGTAGTCCATTCCTCAAGGTCTTACAAGGATGAATCTCTACCATAATGTAACATCCTCCCAAGTGCAACATCATCCTTAAGTCATGACATTATGCTTAGGAGTTGTTACTTATGAATTAGCGACCTTTCTTAGTTATCTATAGCAAGATCGATTGACTCATGAAGTAACTAATACCAATTCTATTAAAATGTATAACAAAGAAACACAAAATTTGTTGAATACATAGCTAAGTACAAGAGGAAGCTCTTCTAAGAGCTTTAGTACAAACGTTCTCTATTTCATTTACATACATATAACTCCAACTAAGTACAATAAAGTAAAAATATCAACTACTAAACTACTATAGTCCCGAGCTCTTCATGTAGGCCTCATTATTCTCTGGATCAACTTGGAGGCAACACGAGAACACAAAAACAGGGGTGAGAATTATACAATTCTAGGAGGCAACTCCCTAGTTACACAATCATAATATCGTCATCGCCTAGCCATTCGATTTATTAAGAAAATGATCATGCAATACAGACTAAAGATTCATTTTAAAGTTCTAAAATCATCCTTCCAAAGTGGGTTTATTTTATTATTCAATCACTTAATATACACACATAATACTACTCCATATCATAGTATTGCATTTTGAAATATACGTGCCCTCAATACATCGAAGGGGACTTTTTTCATGCCCATTAAGGGGACTTTTCCGTGCCCATAAAAGGGACTTCTCGTGCCCATTAAAGGGACTTTTGTCCCATAAAAGGGAACTTTCTATGCCCATGAAAAGGGACTTTCTCTGCCCATTAAAGGGGACTTTTTATCTACTTAACATATACATCATCATCAAACTTATATAAGTATCCTTCACAATGTAATTTTCAATCAGGTCTCATAAACTAATCGTTTAGGTTACTAGCATGCATTCATATGCATCATACTTGAACCAAAAATGCCATTACTTCATCAATTTAAAGCATCAATTCATTTTCAGCACAATGGCAGATTTCACATATTCATAGCACAATTTATTTGCACATCAAACAATAAATTCAGAGGCTATCAAAATTCTCTAAGACACTTCAATGTGTCCACAAGGTTCCATAAAAATTTCAGAGAAAAAAGAGTTCTATAACTATGTTAACAAAATTAGACAAATTTGGTGGTCAGAACCACTCAACCTCAGAAAAACCTGAAACTCATAATTTTTAACCTCAGCAAATGATTGAATCAATTCAAAAGAAAAATTACAATTATACTTCAAGATGTTATCAAAATTCAGTAAAAATTTCAAAGGAGGATTCAATCATTTGTTATGGTAGAAAAATTAGACAAATTCGCAGCTTCAAGACCTGAAATTCAAGTAGCACCTATATAGTCTTAGTTCATGATTTTTTTAGGTAGTAGGAGTCCAAAACAAGGCTTAACTAGCCTAGGATGTTAGCTTCAACATATATTTTTTCTAGCTTATGAAAATACCTAGTTATACCAGAAAATTCATGAACAAATACGTCTTACTAAAACCAAAATTTCAGCAAGCATGTTTCAATTTCTCTTTAGCAAAAATGATTTTTCCACAAAACTAAACTACTCCACCAAAGCAAATACATCTATATATATATGAGTAATCACACCATGGAACCAGAAAATATCAATTTCCAACAAGCCAAAACCAAGACAAATAGAAAATGAATAACAAGGTAACAAGAACCCTACTTTTGGTGGCTAATGGATCCTTGGCTCCAAGTTGCTCCAAGATTGATTCCTTCCACTTCAAAGCTCCCAAATCACACCCAAACCCTTATGAAATCAGTGAGGAAGTAAGGTATCAAGGTGAGGATTGATGGATATTTGAGATTTTAATTGGTTAGATTGATAGACTATGAGGAGTAGAACAAGTTTTGTGAAAGGATCTTGGTGTTTTAGTGATTTTGAGCTAGGGTTTTTGAAGTTTGAAGTTTGTTAATGGAGGTTTGAGAGGAAGAACAATGGAAGGCTGTGTTTCAAGGCCTTTTGGCCGAAAATGATGATAGTGGGATGATAAGGTTGGTGGCTTTATATTTATCTTGAGTTAGATATCATAATTGTGTTGTCAAAGTATGTATTTCTTTCTTTTAAAAGAAAATAATGAGATGGATGGCTAGGATTTGATTGGATATTCAAAGAATGAATCTTGTCCATCCACTTGGCTCAAGATAAGTGGCTCACTTTAACTTGGGGAGCAAGTAGCTTTTTCTGTTAAACCGCACACAGAAATTCTATCAACGGAGAGATATTGGCTCCGAGTAAAATATAATAAATGAAAGTCCATGATTGAAAATTACTTTTCAAGTTTCAATCCTTACCATCCACTTGGCATAAAATGGTTGGTAAGGGTTACTTGGCTACTAAGTAACTTGTACGGTGTTAAAAACCACACATCGAAACTCTCCAAACGGATAAAACACCATACGGGTAATCAAACATCGCCCGAAAATTAATTCCAAGTATAAAATCCTTATTCCCAACTATTTCTAACCTCAATCCTCTCTTTTCTCAATCCCGAATATTCCTGGTCCTGATCTAGGGTTTTAGCTGTCCCAATAGGCCGTGAGGCCCGCAAGGTCACTATTTACCCCTCGACTTTTTTTTTTACACGACCGTTGGGCCATCCTTATCATTGCTAAAACTGTCAAATTTTTGAAATTATGACGAATAAAACTCAAATTAATTTTTAAATAATTTTTAGGGTGTTATAGAATACTTCCTTGAAGATATCTCAGATGACTTTAGTTTGAGAAGCTTCGAATAATCCGTTGGTGCTAACCACAGAATTCAACATCTACTTCTAACATGTAGGTAGCAAAAGCCACTTTCTAAATCTCAGTGCAAGGAAGAATTGAGAAAAAATTTTCCATGGCCTTAATTCATTCTTCTGCGTTACTTGGATTGAAGGCTCCTCAAAAAGGTGAGGGGTTTGCTTTCCTGAACTCTATGAACTTCTAGTATTCCATGTCCACTTCTACTCCTCCAAGATTCCCAACTGGATTTCCTTTGGTATGACGATCCAACCTTTCCATCATCTTGTTGGCTACTACAACTTGTTCTCTCATAGCTGTCATTATCTCATGGAAGGTGTCCATCATACAGCTTCATCTCAAGCACCATTCCTAGTATGCCGATTTGAAGTCATCGATTCCTATCACACCAAACAAGAAATATTGAGTTGATCAGGCTCAATACCAAGCTAACTATGGCAGCAACCCACAACATTCTAAATCAGTAGTCAGACATATATAAAATTATAATGCATGACATTTACTAAGGAAGCATAGCCAGTCCATTCTTCGAGGTCCTACAAGGATGAATTGCTCTTATACCATAATGTAACATCCTCCCAGTACAACATCATCCTTAAGTCATGACATTACACTTAGGAGTTGTTACTTATAAATTTACGGATCTTTCTTTACTATCTATAGCAAGCTCAATTAACACGTGTAATAACTAAGCATAATTCTATTGAAATATATATAACAAAGAAGTACAACATTTATTTAATACATAGTTAAGTATAAAAGAAAGCTCTTCTATGAGTTTGAATACATATCTATTCTCTAATATAGTTACACACATATCCATCCCACTAAATACAACATAATAAAAGCATTAACTACTACACTATTGCTGCTCCGAGTTCTTTTGCATAGCACATCATAGTCCTTTGGCTTAACCCAGAGATAACATGGAAACACAAACACATATAGGTGAGAATTATACAATTCTTAGGACATTTCCATGAATACACAATTTAGAGGCTATAAAAATTATCTAAGACACTTCAATATGTCCCCAAGGTCCTATAAAAATTTCAGAGCAAAAAGAGTTTCTAATTATGTTAACAAAATTAGATAAATTTAGTGCTCAGAAACCACTTAACCTTAGCTTAGAACTTGAAATTCATAATTTTTAACCCTAGCAAATGATTGAATCATTCAAAAGAAAAATCATGGTTGAACTTCAAGATGTCCAATACTCTGTAAAAATTTCAAGGAAAATTCAATCATTTGCTATGGTAATAAAATTAGACAAATTAATAGCTTCAATTCCAACAATCCAAGCAGCATAGTTACTATCAGTTCTTGATTTTTTTAAAGTAGTTAGAGTCTTTATCATGCACCACGAAAACTCATAGAGTTGCCTCAAGCTGTTAGCTTCAACATATAATTTTTCTAGCTCATAAAAATATTTACAATTACACCAGAAAATTCATGAACAATCCTTGCCCAGGAGAAATCGAAAATCCAGGCATAGTCCAAAATTCCTTTTGACAGAAATGATTTCTAACAACCTCCAAACACACCACCAAAATTAATACATCAAAATATATATATATATATATATATATATATATATATATATATATATATATATATATATAACCAATCAATAAAACTAAAAATAACAAGAAAATCAGTAACCAAACTTAAAAAAATAGATTTGAAAACCAAAAAGGTTTAAGAGCTCTACTTTGGTGGCTTTAGGGATCTTTGCTCCAATGGTGATCCAAGAATCATTTCCTTCACTTCAAAGCCTCTAAACTAACACCAAACCTCCCTTGGGCAGTATAGGATGATCTCTCAAGGCAGAAAGGGTGATGGATTCAAATTCTAATCGGTTAGTTTTGTAGGTATTGATGAGTAGAATAAGTTTAGTAAAGGAAGTTTGAGCTTTTAGTGACTTTGGGCTAGTCCTTTGGAGGTTTGAATCAAGATGGAAGCTCTTAAGAAAGGCAACAATAGGGGCTGGTTCTTCTTCCTATTATGGCCGAGAATGATGAGATGATTTGGTCAAGTTTGGTGGTTTTTGTAGTTATCTTGTCATTAATGTAGTAATTAGGTAAAAGTATAATTTCTTTCTAATTAAAATAAGATGGATGGCTAGGATTTGATCTTATTATTGAAGATTGAATCTTAGCCATTCATTTGATTTAAATGGATAGACATTATCCATTTGTAAAGATTAAACTATCTTTAGTGTTAGAAATTACATCCTGAAATTTCCTGAACGGGCAAAATATCGCATCTATGTAATCAAACATTGCCCGAAATTAAACTTCAGGTATAAAATTCTCATTCCTAATCATTTCTAACCTTAATCTTATAATTTCTTAGTTTTTGATATCTCTGGGCCCAATTTCAGGATTTTAACTGTCTTGTACGGACCTGGGCCCGCAAGTCGCTATTCATTTTTTGTTTACACATCCATTGGACCGTCCTCATCATTGCTAAAATTGTTAGATTTTTAAAATTATGACTAATAAAGCTCAAATTAATTTTAAATAATTTTTCTAGTGTTACATGAAGTGCACTTTCTGAGGTGCGATATCAGTTCCTTGATATGTCCTTGGTCTTCTAGTCTTCAATTCGTGCTTGTTAATGATAAACTGATTACGATCATAATGATTGAAGATGGTAGAACACGTTGGCTTCAAGGATGGATAGGTATCTTCAATTTAAGTCTACTTTCTAAAGTCCAATGCTTCTTTTTGAAGACCCATGCCTTGGTTTCTTGTACTTGTTGTAACACCCTAATATTTAACCCAACACGCCTAGGACGTATTAAAATTAATTATTAGTTATTACTTCCCTTTAAAACTCATTTGTAAAATTACTTAACGGAAAATACAGGCAAATTTTTTTTTTGAAATATGTAAAACAAAGTGCGAGCCGTTGAGTACTACATAAACGAAACATAAAGCAAAAGAGAAAATAAATCATGCAATACAAAAGTAACAGAGAACACCTCAACCATAGAAACAACCATCATAATATTAAATATCATAGTTGGGTACATCAACTAAAATATAAAAGGCATAAAGTCATACCTATATAAGTGGGCAAAGCTTGCAATATAGGAAACATAAGTAGGAAAAGAAATAGGAATCATAAACAGCAAATACATGGAAAGCCCTAAAAGATCGATCCCAAGCCATGGCTACCCCTCCCTCAAACTCCTGATGACGCTCTCCTCGTCCCTCGAAGGTGCATACCCATGAACTGGGCAAGCTCCTTCGGTGTGTGTAAGCGGAAAGGTGGACGGACATGACCTCCTCGTGGGCGCATCTCCTGCGTCGGCTAGCCTACGCTACGTCACCGTATCCTCGCCTCCCGATGTCCATGGGAGCTGGAGGGCAGATCCTTCCAAAAGACATGAGTAGAGGATCCTCCACGACAGCCTCTGAATGCCTCTGGCGGGAACGTACTCGGGGAGCGCACCGCCGAAGTCGAAGGGTGGGCACCACGAGTCTGCTGTCATAAGGGCGTGTCCTCTCAAAGATCAAATCGTCGCCATAGGAAGAGGTCGGGGAAAACGAAGCTTGAAAGGGAATGCAAATGGACGTCCCATGTATGTAAAAAGGTGCACGACACAATGACCCTCAAAATGGTAAGACTGATGGTTGGGTCGTAGTACACCTCCCACATGGGCGTATCAATGAAGATCATGAACAATGCCATCGGAATCTAAAGACGTAACAAGAAAAGAAGAAAGAGGGGTGAGAATCTTGTTAAAGAATCTCAGGAGGAATCCTCTATCCTAGTGTCGTCGTTTACGTCCCAGGAACCTTGGGTTTATTATGAAAAGGTTAAACATGCAAAAGTTCATTATGAGATTTTCATAAAAGATAATTATCCAAGGTTCATGTCTTTTATGATAAATCTTAATGCATGTATGCAAGCATAGCAGAATATGAAAGCATGGCAATACTTTATGCAGCAAACCAATAAAACATCTCATCAATAATTAATTCTCATACAAGTGGCATGTACTTTCTCATAATCAACACCTCTCTTTCATAAGCAAAATGCTTTACATATTTTCTCGTTTCTCAAACTTGTGACATCATGGTATAAAAATTAGTAACTGACCCCTGATACTAGGCTATGAGCTTATACCTTAACTAGTCATCACTAGTTCTTACTTATCCTCTTGATAAGCGTATCATAATCATAAAAATAATCCCGACTCCCAAGTATGCGGGGGCCTAAGGAATCACCCATCATGGGACCTTCCTTCTTCTGAAACGCATCAACTAGTTAAGACCTGTGACTTTGTCTTTTGGCAAGCTAATGTCGATGCCCTCACGGTTTTACCTTCTCCACCGTAGTAGGAGAAGTACGTCTTAGTCTGTAAAACACATCATCTGGTTAAGACTAGTGGACATTGTCTGCTTTGGTATGGCTCCACGACCATACCCCTCACGTTTCCTTTTCCCTATTAGTAGGAGAAATGCGTCTTGTAACACCCTAAAATTTAATTAAAAATTAATTTGAGCTTTATTAATCGTAATTTCAAAAATATAATAGTTTAGCAATGATGAGGGCGGCCAACGACCTGTCAAAAAAAAAAAAATTTCGGGCCGGTGAATAGTAACCTTGGGGCCACGCGGACGCTGAAACCCTAGATTCAGGCCCGAGGTGCTGAAATTAGGGAAACATGGGAATGAGGTTAGGAATATCTGGGAATGATAATTTTATACTTAAAATTAATTTTCGGGTAATATCGGTTTAATTGGGTACAGTGTTTACCCGTTCGGCAAGATTTCGGTGTGCCTTACACAAATGAAACTGCAGAGCAAGTTGGCACCTAAGAAGGACAAGTGTGTGGCTTGAGATGTGCCACACAATTACACCTTTATGACTAACCAATAGGAATTGCACAAAATTACAATAATTATCTTCAAAGAAAACATTTTTGGACTTGAAAATTCTATGTATTTTGCCCTAAACTCAAAATATCAACATCTTATCATTTCCCTTCATCACAATTTCGGCCAGACCTCTCTAAGAACCATTCCTCCATTGTTCTTCCTCTCAAACTCCATTAACAAGCTTCAAGCTTGCAAAACCCCAGCTCAAAGTCATTAAAACCACAAACTCTCTTCACTAAACTTATTCTATTCATCATAACCTACAAATCTAACCGATTATAATTTGAATCCATCACTTTTTTCCAACTTTGAGGGCACACAATCAGAGGTTAAAGGAAAGGTTTGATGTTGGTGGGGAAGCTTTGAAGTGAAGCAAAAGCATTCTAGAGCATCCTTTGGAGCATAGAGCTCAAGAGCTCTCAAAGTAGGGTTTTCTATGGTCTCTTCTCTTGAAATTTTTACTGATCTGTTCTTCTTGGTTTTATTCTGAAATTTTCATTTTATTTGGTTGATGTTATATTGTTATTGATGTGTGAATTTTGGTGATGGGCTTGGATGGTGTTAAAAATGAGTTTCCACCAAAAGAAAATTGAACTAGGCTGCTGGATTTCAAGCTGTCCTGCAAGTAATTGATACCAATTTTTGACATATTTTTGGGTGGTTTCATGTCCTACAAAAATTATATGTTGTATTTGACATTTTAAAATAACTATATGAATTTCCTTGGGTGTTAGTTTTAATGTTTGATGCCTCAGAAAAATCAGAAACCGAAATGAGGTGATGCCTGATTATTGAAATTGAAGCAATAAAGTTGCCTGATTTTATTAACATAGCAAAGAATTGAACTAGCCTTTGAAATTTTTACACGAAGTTAATAACATATTGAAATATCACTGTGAATTTTATTGTGCATTGGTTCAATCATTTGCTAGGGTAAAAAATTATGAGAACTCTAATCTAAGCTGTGAATTGGTGGTCCCTGACCACTGAATTTGTACAATTTATGGAAGGAGTTAGAGAACTCCCTTTGTATTGAAATTTTTATGGGACTTGTGGACACACTGAAGTTTCTTGGGTAATTTTTATAGCCTCTTAATTGACTATTTGAGGGGCAACATAATTCATGTTACAATGGTGTAAAATCTGCCATTATGCTGGAAATGCAACAATGCTATGAATTGATGAAGTAATGGAATTTTTGGTTCTAGAATGACATGAGTACTTGATGTTACCTTTTTGGCTGTATGTCTTGTGACATATGAATGCATACTAGATAATTTAAAAGGTTGATTTATAAGATACAAATGAGAATTTCGTTGTGAATGGATGCCTGTATGTGTTTTATGCATGCAGTGAATGATGTCTTGAATTAAATTCTACGATCCCAAGAAACTTGAGATCCTCTTGACTTGTTAAGGGCAAATAATGAAACATGAGATCCTCTTTGGCTTGTCAAGGGCAATTAATGACACACGAGATCCTTTTGACTTGTCAAAGGCAAATAGAGTGAGTGAGATCCTTTTGACTTGTCAAAGGCAAATGAAGTGGATTGAGATCCTTTTGGCTTGTCGAAGGCAAATAGAGAGGATGTAATACTTTTGATTCATCAAGGAAAATCAAAGATGAATTTCATTACATTGGGCATATACATATTTGTGTATATTGGTTCTTCTTGGTTGCCATAACTTACTATGAGTAGCTGACGGTAGAGGAGATTAAGTGATTGGTTTTTCTTAAAAGTAACCCACTTCGAAAAGATAGATTTTGAACTTTAAAAATGAATAGTCATTATGTAATGCATGATCACCTTTTGTTAAATAAATCGAAGTGGCTGGGCGGTAACGATGACATGAACTTCAGTATATTCTCACCCCTATGTATTTGTTTTTCCGTGTCGTCCCCAGGTTGATCTAGAAGACGGTGAGGCTCAGGAGAAGATCAAGTGGATTTTGCAGTAGTTAGTAGCAGAACTTGTGTTTTTTGTACTTAAGTGCATGTATATGTAAAACATAAGAGATAACAGATGTACTGTAAAGCTCTTAGAAGAGCTTCCTTTTGTACTTGATTTGTATTAAATAAATAAGTTGTTTCTGGCTATATATCTCGATAGAACCACGAGTTAGTTAACACGCAATTCGATCGACCCTTATTATAGATAATTAAGAAAGGTCCGCAGAATATAAGTAACAACTCTTGAGTATGATACCATGACTTAAGAATGGGGTTGTACTTGGGAGGATGTTACACGTCTCGGCATGTCACATATAAAAATCTTTCTTTTCAAACTTTCTTTATTCGGTAGCACAACGACTACACCAGAATTTCCTCAAATTTGGGTTATGCCACATAACTCAAATCACACATATTGTTCTCATGAAACTTCTCAATTAGTGAATCTCTTAATCACAGGAGCATACCCTCCTAATTCATTCATATTTCACATTCTTATGCATCTCAAGCATAGCATACCACATCATCATAACAACATGGCACAAATACACATATAGTCTGATATTCATGGTATTAACACATTCACATTCATCACGAGTATACCCACTCGGTCTCATTCTCACATCAGACCTCCTATCTCATGGTGTCTTATGCTTTGGCCCTTATGGGTCTTAAACTTGTGTTCTAATTATCCTAACTTTCATTATGGATTTTTATTTCACCTAAGGGATCATTACCTATAATTTCCTCTAATGTTTGTGCTTACTAACATAACCAAACAGCCTTTCATCACTTGGGCAGAAAATTATCATATGATTACGGGGTCCTAGAATTCTCTTTGACCCTTTCTAAGTTCCGTCTTCGCCTAAGGCTCCATAATCAACTCCTAAACCAATTATGAGGGATTCCTACACATATCCACTAATTATAAACCATTTTTCTTAAGGCCATTTATGCTGTAACAGAATTTACCATTTGTGCATCTAAGTGTTCTAGAATTTTCATTTTAAGTCCTTTTTAGTTACTTGTTCTTTCCTAACTTCCCTAAATCGATCCTTGCTTCACTCAAACATAATTTTACACATTTTAACACCATAAAACAGAATTTATACAGTGGCCAAGTGCACAAGGCAGAACCAAAAATACAAGCATCATATAATCACATAGATTCATGATTTAAATGCATAAAGTTGCTAGTTTTCTCTTGCAACAATTTTAGGAACTCAAAACTCTTTTAGAAACCAATTCCTCTCATTAAAATCATACAAAAATGGGTAAGGTCAGTAGCTAAAATATTTAGTTCATGCATTAGATTTAAAACACAAAATCTTGTTCACAATGTTCTTTAAGTTCACCTAAACTTAGAAAAATTCCAAGACATAGGCTATGGGCACTTATGATTTGATGAACTCATCTCAAGTCCATCATCATCATCACAAGGCCGAAATGGCATTCTTGATGCCTCCATTTTCTAAAACTTTACTTGTAATACTTGGGCAAGTCTTTGAGCTCTAGGATATTTAGGTGATGGCATAAACTTAAACATGCTATGCACTTGTTTTACTCTTCATTATAAAATAAAGTGAGAGCATAAAATAAATATGAGATGCAACCTCATTATTATCTTTAAAGGTTAAGTGATGACTTGAA
This sequence comes from Dalbergia oliveri, assembly GCA_030441495.1. NCBI lineage: Eukaryota > Viridiplantae > Streptophyta > Magnoliopsida > Fabales > Fabaceae > Dalbergia > Dalbergia oliveri. Next base: position 28,481,222 of record JAMLFY010000011.1, read on the forward strand.
ATATAAACATGAAATGCAAGCTTGAAAATTTAAACATGATAATGCAAGTTCATTTAGTTATTCTTGAGAGCTTAGTGATGGCATCAAAATAAACATGCTATGCAAGGCATAAACATAAACATGTATGCAACTCATTTTATCTTAACTAGAGCTCTTACAAGACTTTAGAGGAACATTATAACCTTAACCCAATATGTATCTTAACAACATAAAGTGAGCTTTAGAGTTCTTAGCACCAAGTCTTCAAAGAAGCCTTTGGTTTTAAACTTCATCATCAAGCTCAAGAAAATGGACACAAAACTCAACACTTGATCTAAACAAGCATACAAAGAACTAATCATATTCTTTATTTTATTGCTCATGGGCTTCAATCTAGAGTGAACTCTTAGAACGGCCAAACAACTTTAAGGTTGGCAAGGGTAAGCTTAGAGCTCTTTGAAAACATATGATTAATTTTCTTAACAAAACTTTTAGTGATCTACTTAACATTTTTATCAAACTTTGTTCAAATAAAGGAAAAGGAAACTGAAACCATGATGAGGAAAAAGGAAATAAAACCAAAACTTGAGCAAGGAAGGAAAAGGAAAACCGAAACTATGTATGGTCCAAGACCAATATTTCAAGCTTTAGAGGTTTCTCACATGACAACAACAAAGCCATTATCTTGAAACCTCATCATCAAGCCAAAGTTTTTCTCATAAAAAGGCTCAAGGCTAAAAAAGAAAAAGAGAGGGAAAGGCTTGAAAAACCAAGAGAAAACTAGAACCTTTCTTGAAGAAAACAAGTAAAACTTTGAAATAAAACCCCTACCTAAGGAAGTCTTGAGAGAAATGAGAGGAAGCTTATGTTCTTGAAGGAATGAGAAGACAAAATCTTCTCTTGGAGGAGGGTATAGGCTGAACCAAGGGAAAACTCAAGGAGGATGAATTTTCCTTGAGGTTGTAAGCTTGGAAATGGAAAGTTTGAGTGTTTAAGAGGTGGTTTGAGATTTTTTGTGGTGGTGGAAAGGCTTCTTTGAGGGAGGAGGAAGAAGAGCAAGATGAAAAGAAATTGAGAGCAAATGAGAGAAAATGCAAGAAAGCTCAAACTTGGCAAAGCTTCTAAAGTGTAACAAGGTTCTTCAAAGCTTGGTATTTATAGAAATTTTGCAACATGGAGGCTAATGGGAGGGAATGGCCGACGCCAAAGAGGAAGAAAAGTGAGGAAAAATATCTCCTTGATTGGTATGGGCTTAAGCATGGTCAAGGCATGGTGAGGTATTGTTCCAAGTATGGCTTAGGCATGGCTCTTTGAGTGAGAATTAAAACAACATGTGACTCAAAAAGGGAGGGGGCATTCGGCAAATTTTACAACCAAGGGGAGGAAGAAATTGTTCATGTAATTGTAGTTTAGTGATGTGTTTAGGTGTTTCTTTGATTAAGATTTTGATTAGGAGTTTGTAAGAAAGTGTTTAGGTAAGGTAATGGTTAATTAAGGTTGTCAAGACTTGATTAGGGGAGTGATCTTGCTAGATTAAAAATTTAAAACCATTTTCTTAGTCAAATGAAGGTATGGGCACAATTCCTTAATTTAAAGAATTGGGAGAGAAAACACTATTCAGATTCCATGACTAGGAATCTTGAATCAAAGATGTAATTAGAGTTTAACCAAGTAATCTTCGATTAGAGCCTAATATTGCTTAAGTTTGCTTAATTACGTCATTAGGCTCACTTACACTGTTCTATGAGCAAAATGGTAATTTTGCACTAAACCTTGGGACCTTCTGGCACAATAACATCAAAAACCACTCATAAACATCATTCCAAACTTCCTAGAAAAGTTTCGAGCTCAAAGCACCTTTACCCGCGTAAAACATCAGGGGTATTTTGGTCATTTTGAGCTGAAAGTTTGAAAATGAGATTTTCACCTTGGATATCAAACATAACAGATATAACCCCTTCAAACATTGAGTTGACCCATTCGAGGACTGGGTCGGCTATCCTGAATTAGAGAAAAAATGACCTTAGGGGCATTTCGGTCATTTGTACTCAAATAGAAAATTGGGGCGTTACATTACTCCCCTCCTTAGAAAGAATTTCGCCCTCGAAATTCGTTACCTTAGAAATCTTGGATACTTGTCGTCGGATTCCAACTCCCACGTATACTCTTCCATCTTATTGTGTCACCACACCACTTTCACCAAAGGAACGGACTTGTTCCTCAACTACTAACACCACGGTCCACAATCCTCATTGGTGGTAGATTGAAAGTTAGGTCCTCCCTCACTGCACATGCTCTGGCTCTAATATATGGCTAGGATCGGATTGGTATTTTCTTAGCTGGGAGACGTGAAGACGTCATGAAGATTAGACAGGTTAGGAGGTAGGGCTATTTTGCAGGCTCCTGCCGACTCTCTGAAGAATTTCAAAAGGACAGGAATCAGGGACTTAACTTTTACTCGCATGGCTCTACCTATGCCTGTAGTGGGGGTAATCCTTAAGAAAACATGTTCGCCCTCTTGAAATTCCAACAGCTTTCGCCGCTTGTCCGCATAGTCTTCTGGCTTTCAGTCAAGATTCTATCCTTAATCTTTTTTATTTGCTCCATGGTTTCCCTCACTACTTTCGGTCCTAGCACGCTTTGTTCTCAGAGTTCATGCCAATACAAAGGCGACTAGCACTTCCTTCCATACAAGGCTTCATACGATGTCATATCGATGCTCGCATGATAACTGTTGTTATATACGAACTCGATGAGCGGCAGGTACTTATCCCAACTTCCCTTTCTATCCAAAATGCATGCCCTCAGCATATCTTCCAATGTTTGGATAGTTCTTTTCGATTGTCCATCTGTTTGAGGGTGGTAAGACGTGCTTAAACAGGCTTGGAACTAAACGCCCTTTGAAAGGCTTCCCAAAAACGCGACGTAAACCGCAGATCTCAATCCGAGATCGTCGATGGAACTCCATGTAACCTCACTATCTCTTATATGTACAATTGGGCCAACTTGTCTAAGGAAAAAGTTATCTTGATAGGTAGGAAATGGGCCGACTTGGTTAACTGTCCACTATTACCCAAATAGCATCATGGCCGGCTTGGGTCCTAGGTAGGCCGGTCACAAAATCCATGTATATGCTATCCCACTTCCACTCAGGGGATAGAGGGGTTACAATATTCCTGAAGGCTTTTGGTGCTCGATCTTCACCTTTTGACAGACCAAGCACTTACTAACCCAAGCAACTACGTCCTTTTTCAATCCTGGCCACCAAAACATCTTCTTTAAATCCTGATACATCTTGGTAGAACCAGGATGAATGGTGAAATGGCTTTTATGGGCCCTTCCAAGATGCTCTCTCAAGGTCACCATCCTTGTACACAAATCATCCTTCAAACCTCCACAAACTATCGGGTCCTTACTCAAAACCCTTTAGTTTGCCTACCTTAATCGCCTCGAGGGTCTCTCTAAACTCCTCATTCTCCACTTGTGCCACAATGACCTTCGTTAACCTACCTGGTCACCTGAGGTGACACATCTTCATACTCCTATCAGACATTGACATTCCCAAATTCAAATCCTTAAACTTCTCTATCAACTCAACTTGTTTAACCATCATGTGAGATAGGTGCAGTGATTTTCAACTCAAGGCATCGGCAACTACATTAGCCTTGCCGAGCTGTAACTTAAGCCAAAATTATAGTCCTTTAGAAACTTCATCCACCTTCTTGCCTCATATTTAACTCCTTTTGATCAAAGAGGTGCTTAAGACTCTTATGATCGGAGAAAACTTCAAACCTTACTCCATACAAGTGATGCCTCCATATCTTCAAGGCAAACACTATGGCGGCCAACTCTAGGTCATGGGTGGGATAGTTCACCTCGTGAGGCTTAAGTTGTCTAGACGCATAGGCTACCACTTGCCTATTTTGCATCAACACACAGTCTAAACCCTTATCCGAAGCATCACAATACACCTTGAAAAGTACATTGAGGTCGGTAAAACCAAAACTGGGGTCGAGGTCAACTTCCCTTTAGCTCTTGAAAGCTTTTCTCACACTCGGGATTCCATGAAAAGGTGTTCTTCCAAGTGAGCTTGGTTAGGGGAAGGGCGATATGAGAAAATCCTTTTATAAACCTAGTAATAGCCTGCTAAACCCAAAAAGCTCCGTATTTCATTACGGTGGTTGGTCTATCCCAATTCATTACGGCTTCTATCTATTGGGATTAATAGCTATACCTCCTTTTGACACTACATGTCCCAAAAACTTCACTTCCTCTAACCAAAATTCACACTTAGAAAGCTTTGCATACAACTTTCTCCTTCAAAACCTCTAAAACCAACCTTAGATGACGTTCATGCTCCTCGTAAGTCTTTGAATAGATGAGTATATCATCTATGAAAACGACCATGAACTTATCTAAATAGGGTCTAAAGATCATATTCATATAGTTCATGAACACGGCGGGTGCATTTGTCAATCCAAAAGACATCACGGTGAACTCAAAGTGTCCTCCGTGTTCTAAAGACTTTAGGTATATCCTCATCTCTTACTCTAATCCTGGTGGTATCCTGACCTTAAATCAATCTTGGAGAATACCACTGCTCCTTTTAATTGGTCCATGAGATCATCAATCCTAGGCAAAAGGTATTTGTTTTTCACCGTCACTTTATTTAATTGCCTATAATCTATACACAACCTCATGCTCCCATCCTTTTTCTTAACAAACAACCGGGTGAAGCACGGTCTTATAAACTCTTTTCTAAAAGTTCCTCCAACTGGGTTTTTAACTCCTTCAATTCCAAGGGTGACATTCTATAAGGGGCTATGAGATAGGTCAATTTCCTGAACCAACTCAATGGAGAACTCCACTTCTCTCTAGGGAGGGAACTCAGGTATATCTTCCGAAATACCTCAGGAGACTCCTTACCACTTAGCATAGTGTTGAGTTGACCAACTCAATATCTTTTGTTTGATGTGTTTAGGAACTAATGAGAACTTGTAGACGTACTAGGAATGGGAAGGTGAGTGGACGACATGATGAGACTCTTGGAGATGGTAGGATATGAGAGCACAAGCTACAATGGCCAACTGGATGGTGGAAAGATTAAATGGAATGCAAAGGAGCTGGAGTTCATAGCACTTAAGCAAGGATCCATGAGTGTAGCGAGTACACGGCAAAATTTGATGAGCTCTGCCAATATTCTACTATCTGAGCATAATCGGATGAAGCTTGGAAGTGCATGAAGTATGAAGGAAGGCTACGGGAGGACATTGAAGTAGTCGTAGTCTCAGAGATCAAAGATTTTGCTACTCAGTGAACGAGTTCAGCTTGTAGAGGAATCCATAAGAAACTAGCAATTGCCAAATATGCTAGGGACGATTCTAAGAAGAGGTTGGCGCATGAAGACCAAGATTATGAGGATGTCCACCCTAAAAGAAGCATTTTCAACCAAATTCGTATGGTGATAAACTACAACAACGGTTACCACGAGGCAAAGCCCAAAGTGTGGGAGGAACCATGAAGGTTGCTTGGCTGGATAAAATGTATGCTACCATTGTGCAAAGCCAGGACATAAGATTTGGGAGTGTCCAGAGGTATGGGAAATTCCTGAGAAGCCCAACAGGAACACCAAGAGCTAAGGAGACCTCACCACCTAATAATCTGATCAAAGGTAGGAACGTTTAGGATTCAATCGTTCTTTTTTGTTTGCCTGTGTTAATTCCTTGTTTGACGTATGAATTTGTCTTTTGAAATTGTTTTCAAATGAATTTTGAGGGCAAAATTCTTTTTAAGGTGGGTGGTAATGTAACACCCTAAAAATTATTTAAAAATTAATTTGAGCTTTGTTAGTCATAATTTTAAAAATTTAAAGTTTAACAACGATGAGGGTGGCCCAACGGACATTTAAAAAAAAAAATTTCCAAGCCAAGGTGAATAGTAACTTTGCGGGCTCACAGGCCGCTGGGAAGCAAAACCCTAGATTCGGTCCGAGATGCCAGAAATTAGAAAAACATGGGAATAAGGTTAGAAATAGGTGGGAATGATAATTTTATACTTAGAATAAATTTTCGGGCAATATCGGTTCAATCGGGTACGTGTTTACCCGTTCGTGAGATTTCTGTGCGTTTCTACACCGAATGAAACTTGCAGTGAAAGTTTGCCACCTAACTAGACAAGTGTGTGGCTTAGAAGAAGCCACACCATTTCCACTTTATTAGGACCAATAGGATGTTTACAAAATTTCCATATTTATCTTTAAGAAAAGAAAAGATTTTGTACTTGAAAATTCTATGCATTTTGTCATAAACTCATAAGATCAACATCTTATCATTTCCATGCATCAAAATTTCGGCCAAGACAAGGGAGAAGAGGCAGCTACCATTGTCATGTCTCTCAACAACTCAAACTTGCTTTCAAATCCCAAAACACTAGCTCAAACTCACTAAAACACTAAGATCCCTTTATAAAACTTGTTCTACACCTAATTCTCTACCAATCTAACCGAACAAAATTTTCATTCCTTATCAAAACCTTGTCTTGTACCTCACACATCACTGATATCAGAGGGGTTTGAAGTTGGATTGGGAGCTTTGGAGGAGAAGGAAGCAAGCTTGGTTAATCTTGAAGCCAAGGAGCTAATAGGTTACTCAAAGTAGGGTTTTTGCTGCCTTTTCTTGTCAAATTTTTCTGATCTGTTTTGGCATGACCTAGGTCTGAAATTTCTAGTTTTATTGATGGATAATATGTTGATATTGATATGTGAATTTTGGTGGTATGTTTGGATGGTATTAGAAAATGGTTTTTATCAAAATAAATTTAGACTAGGATGCTGGAATTTCTGTTTTCCTCCAGCAGTTGTTCACGAATTTTCTGGTGTAGTTGTGGGTATTTTCATGAGATATAAAAATTATATGTTGTAGTTAACATCTTAAAATAACTACATGAATTTTATTGGGTGTTTATTTTAATTTTTACTACCTCAAAAAAATCAGAAACCGAAATGATACTAATGCTGCCTGAAATGTTGAAACTAAAGCAATAAAGTTATCTGATTTTATTACCATAGCAAATGATTGAACTAGCCCTTGAAATTTTTACACGAAGTTAATAACATATTGAAATATCACTGTAAATGTTATTGTGCATTGGTTCAATCACGTGCTAGGGTTAAAAATTATGAGAACTCTGTCTAGCTGTGAATTGGTAGTCACTGACCACTGATTTTTTACAATTTATTGAAGGAGTTAGAAGCTCCGTTTGTGTTGAAATTTTTATGGGACCTTGTGGACACATTGAAGTGTCCTTGAGAATTTTACAGCTTCTGAATTGATTGTTTGATGGGCAAATAAATTTGTGCTACAAAGGTATGAAATCTGCCATTGTGCTGGAAATGGATTGATGTTGTGAATTGATGAACTAATGGCATTTTTGGTTCTAGTATTAAATGAATACTTGATGTTACCTATTTGGCCATGTGACTTGTGACATATACATGCATGCTAGAGGAAGTAAAGAGTGGCTTATGAGGCATGATTGAGATTTCATTGTGAATGAAATGCCTTTATGTGCTTTATGCATGCATTTAGAAAGAAAAGAGAATGTACAAAGTTTACGTGCATGTTCTGACATATGACAAAACAGAAACAAGACTTAGGTTGAATGAGGGGAAGGAAATTGAAAAGAGGAATCCCCAATTTATAGTTGGTAGACGTTTCTAAGAAAGATCTATGTGTGATTCGAAAATGGAAAAAAATGAAGTTCGATGATCACGTATAGGAATTAGTCTTACTTGCAGTCTATTTCCCTTAAGTGGTGTAATCCACTACAAATACCATTTGGTATAAATTATCTATTGTGGCATTGTCAGCAAATACCCGTTGGGTATAAACTAAGTCTTTCCTATGTCAATGAAAAGAGAAAAATGCATTGATTTGATCTTTGTGGCCATAAGTGAAACCATGTCACTTTGAGATAAGTTCATTGCATGTATTATATGCTACTCAACTTGCTTTGAATTGTCTGCCTAGGATGATTTACTCAATGTTAAAATACTATGAATACATTTAAGTGATTGAATGCTAAAAGAAACCCACTTCGGAAGAATGGTTTTTGAACATTAAAATGAATCTTTGATATATGTCGCATGCTCACATTTTCTTAATAACCGAAGTGGCTCAGGCGATGACAATGACATTATGATGGTGTAACTGGGGAGTTGCCCTACTAAGAATTGTGTAATTCTCACCCTATGTTTTTGTGTTTCCGTGTCGCCTCCAGGTTGATCCAGAAAACAATGGAGCTGCAACTTGAAGAACTCAGAACGTAGTACTTATTAGTTTATGTTTTTACTTTATGTGCTTAGTTGAAGTTATGTGTATATAAATGAAACAATATGAATGTAGTGTAGTAAAACTCTTAGAAAAGCTTCCCTCTGTACTTAATTATGTATTTAAATAAATGTTTTGGTTTCGTTATACATTTTAATAGAATTACGCTTAGTTACTTCACGAAGCGATCAATCTTGCTATAGATATTTAAGAAAGGTCCCTAATTAGGAAGTAACAACTCTTAAGTATGATGTCATGACTTAAGGATGGGGTTGTATTTAGGATGTTACACTCCCTTCCTTAAAAAGAATTTCACCCTTTAAATTCATTACCTTAGAAAAGCTTGGGATACTTCATTCCGCATCTCGATTCCAACTCCCACGTATACTCTTTCGTCTTGTTGCGCCCCCACACCACTTTCACCAGGAACGGACTTGTTCCTCAATGCTGACACTTGTCCACGATCCTCGTTGGTGGTAGATTGAAAGTTCAGTCCTCCATTAACTGCACGTGTCTGGTTCTTAATACATGGCTACGATCGGATTGGTATTTTCTTAGCTAGGAGACGTGAAGACGTCATGAAGATTAGACAGGGTTAGGAGGTAGGGCTATTTTGTAGGCTCCTGTCCCTCTCTGAAGAATTTCAAAAGGTCGCCAAACGGGGACTCAACTTTTTGACTCGCATGGCTCTACCTATGCCTGTAGTGGGGGTAATCCTTAAGAAAACATGTTCACCCTCTTGGAACTCCAATGGCTTTCGCCGTTGTCCGCATAGCTCTTTTGTCGGCTTCAGGTAAAAGATTCTATCCATAATCTTTCTTATTTGTTCAATGGTTTCCCTCACTACTTCTGGTCCCAACACGCTTTGTTCTCCAGTTCGTGCCAACACAAAGGCGCTGGCACTTCCTTCCATACAAGGCTTCATACGGTGCCATACCAATGCTCGCATGAGACTTGTTATATGCGAACTCATAATGGCAAGTGCTTATCCCAACTCCCTTTTCTATCCAAAACGCACGCCCTCAGCATATCTTCCAATGTTTGGATAGTTCTTTTGATTGTCCATCTGTTTTGAGGGTGGTAAGCCGTACTTAAGCACAGCTTTATACCAAACGCCCTTTGAAAGGCTTCCCAAAACGCGACAAACGCGAATCTCGACTGAGATTATCATCGATGGAACTCCATGTAACCTGTATATCCAGCGGGCTAACTTATCTAGGGAAAAGGTTATCTTAATAGGTAGGAAATAAGCCGACTTGGTTAACCTATCCACTATTACCCAAATAGCGTCATGGCTGGCTTGGGTCCTAGGTAGGCCGGTCACAAAATCCATGGATATGCTATCCCATCCCACTTCTACTCGGGAGATAGCAGGGGTTGCAACATCCTGAGGGCTTTTGTGCTCAAACTTCACCTTTGACAGACCAAACACTTACTAACACAAGCAACTACGTCCTTTTCAATCCTGGCCACCAAAACATCTTCTTCAAATCCTGATACATCTTGGTAGCACCAGGATGAATGGTGAAGTAGCCTTTATGGGCCTCCTCCAAGATGCTTTCTGGAGGTCACCATCTTGGTACGCAAATTCGTCCTTCAAACCTCCACAAACCATCGGGTCCTTGCTCAAAACCCTTTAGTTTGCCCACCTTAACCGCTTCGAGGGTCTCCTAAACTATTTATTTTCCATTTGCGCCATAATGATCTTTAAACCCATCAAGTGAGGTGACATATCTTCATACTCTTTTCTAACACAAACATCCCCAAATTTAAACCCCTAAACTTCTCTATTAACTCAACTTCTTTAACCATCATGTGAAATATGTGCAATGATTTTCGACTAAGGCATCGGCAACCACATTAGCCTTGCCTGGTGGTAAGCCGAAATCATTGTCCTTTAGAAACTCCATCCACCTTCTTTGCCTCATATTTAACTCCTTTTGATCAAAGAGGTGCTTAAGACTCTTCTGATCGGAGAAAACTTCAAACCTTACTCCATACAAGTCATGCCTCCATATCTTCAAGGCAAACACTATGGCGGCCAATTCTTGGTCATGGGTGGGGTAGTTCACCACATGAGGCTTGAGTTGTCTAGACGCATAGGCTACCACCTCCCTATTTTGCATCAACACACAGCCTAAACCCTTACCCGAAGCATCACAATACACCTCGAAAGGTACATTAGGTCGGTAAAACCAAACTTGGGGTCAAGGTCAACTTCCCTTTAGCTCTTGAAAGCTTTTATCACACTCGGGATTCCATGAAAATGGGGTGTTCTTCCTAGTGAGCTTGGTTAGGGAAGGCGATCTAGAAAATCCTTTTATAAACCTACGGTAATAGCCTGCTAAACCAAAATGCTCCGTATTTCGTTAGTGGTTGGTCTCTCCTAATTCATTATGGCCTCTATCTTACTGGATCAACAGCTATACCTCATTTCGACACTACATGTCCCAAAAACTTCACTTCCTCTAACCAAAATTCACACTTAGAGAGCTTCGCATATAACATCTCCTCTAAAACCTCTAAAACCAACCTTAGATGACGTTCATGCTCCTCGTGAGTCTTCAAATAGATGAGTATATCATCTATGAAAATGACCATGAACTTATCAAATAGGGTCTAAAGATCCTATTCATATAATCCATAAATACGGCAGAGCTTTCGTCAATCCAAAAGACATCAAGCGAACTCAAAGTGCCCATCCGTGTTCTAAAGGTAGTTTTAGGTATAACCTCATCTCTCACTCTAATTTGGTGGTATCCGACCTTAAATCAATCTTGGAGAATACCACCGCTCCTTTAATTGGTCCATGAGATCATCAATCCTTGGCAAAGGGTATTTGTTTTCACCGTTACTTTATTCAATTGCCTATAATCTATACACAACCTCATACTTCCATCCTTTTTCTTAACAAATAAGACCGGGGCTCCCCACGATGAAGCACTCGGTCTTATGAAACTCTTTTCTAACAGCTCCTCCAACTGGGTTTTCAATTCCTTTAATTCCAAGGGTGGCATTCTATAGGGGCTATCGAGATAGGTCCCGTTCCAGAACCAACTCAATGGAGAACTCCACTTCTCTCGGAGGGAACTCGGATCTATCTGGAAATACCTCGGGATACTCTCTCACTACAGGTATATCATCTATATTCTACTCAAAGTCTACCTCGCTAGCGGCTAGGAGGACATATCCCTTAGTTTTCTCCCCACTCAGAAGCCATCTCCAGAATTCACATAGAGTTTCAAGGTTTGACTAGTGTTGCTAGGGGATGACGAAAGATGATGGTTTTGGTATACAGTCTAACAACACATGGTTAGCGTAGAGCCAATCCATGCCAAGAATTACTCCTATGTCTTTCAAAGGTAAACAAATCAAATCTATGATAAAAGACCTATTGTTAACAACAAGATGACAATTTAAACAACAATTGCAATATATAGGACGATTTGTAGGAGCAGAGACAATAAGATCAAAAGGAAGCTTAGAAACTTTCAAATTCAAAGACTCGACACTAGCATGTGAGATGAAAGAATGAGTAGCACCAGAGTCATATAGTCCAGTTAAGGTTCTACTATCTAATTTGCACTTACCTTTGATGAGGTCGTTGATCTACGCCGTCTTCCGCATTGAGGGTAAAGACCCTCCCTTGGTGTTGCGGCCTAGGGTTTTGACTCGATGACCCTCCGCTTCCAATACTTGGCACGTGGCGGCTTGCCACATTTGAAGCAGCTCCTTGCCCGCCTGGCAGGGAGATTGCCATGACTTCTTGTAACACCCGAAAATCATTTAAAAATTAATTTGAGCTTTGTTATTCATAATTTCAGAAATCTAGGTACAACGATGATGAGGGTGGCCAAATGGAAAAAAAAAAAATTTCAGCCCGTGAATAGTAACCTTGCCCTGCAGGCCTCTGGACAACTGAAACCTTATTCGGGCCCAAGAGGTGCCCGAAATTAGGAAAACATGGGAATAAGGTTAGAAATAGGTGGGATTGATAATTTTATACTTAAAATTAATTTTCTGGGCAATATTCATTCAATTGGGTACGGTGTTTACCCGTTTGAGATTTCAGTGTGCGCTTCTTACATAATGAAACTTCCAGTGAAAGTTTGCCACCCATAGATAAATGTGTGGCTTAGAAGAAGCCACACCATTGCCACTTTATTAGGACCAATAGGATGCTTACAAAAAATTTCTACATTTATCTTTAAGAAAAGAAAACATTTTGGACTTGAAAATTCTATGCATTTTGTCATAAACTCATAAAATCAATATCTTATCATTTCCTTCATGAAAATTTCGTCCAGACCTCTCTAAGAACCATTCCTCCATTGTTCTTCCTCTCAAACTCCATTAACAAGCTTCAAGCTTGCAAAACCCTAGCTCAAAGTCACTAAAACCACAAATTCTCTTCACTAAACTTATTCTATTCATCATAACCTACAAATCTAACCGATTATAATTTGAATCCATCACTTTTCCAAATTTGAGGGCACACAATCAGAGGTTAAAGGAAGGGTTTGATGTTGGTGGGGAAGCTTTGAAGTGAAGCAAAAGCATTCTAGAGCATCCTTTGGAGCATAGAGCTCAAGAGCTCTCAAAGTAGGTTTCTGCTGCCTTTCTTGTGAAATTTTTCAATTCTGTTTTGCCTTGCCCTAATTCCGAAAATTTTGATGATATTGATGGTTAACATATTGATATTGATGTATGAATTTTTGTGTTGTGTTTGGATGGTTTTAAAATGGGTTTTCTCTCAAGTGAAATGGAACTAGGTTGCTGGACTGATTTCTGTTCTGTAATCAGAATTTTTCACGAATTTTCTGGAAATTTTGTGGGTGGTTGCATGAGCCATGAAAATTATATGTTGTACCTAACCTCTTATACTAGACACACGAATTTTCTTAGGGGTTAATTCTAAGGTTTGATGCCTCAAAAAATTAGAAACCGAATTGTAACTGCTGCTGTCTGAATTGTTGAGACTGAAGTGACAAACTTGCCGAATTTTTAATCATAGCAATTGATTGAGATAGCTCATGAAATTTTTACACAAGACTAATAACATGTTGAAATATCTCTATGAATTTTCTTGTACTATGATTCCATCGAATTCTAGGGCTAAATATTTTGAGAACACAAGTCTGGACTATGAATTTGTGGCTTTGACTACCAGACTTTCCTATTTTATTGAAGTGGTTATATAACTCTGATTGCCCTGAAATTTTTACAGGTTGTCCTAGACACATTATAGTGTCATACATAATTTTTGTGGCTCTTGGAATAGTCATTTGATATGGTAATTAAATGTTGTACCCAGAACAATAACTCTGCCAAGGTGCTGGAATATGAGAATGGCTAGAAATTATGATAGTTTGATATCTATTCCAAGTCTATGGTGTATGAATGCATGATAGTGACTTTAAGGTTTGGTTTATGAGAAATGAATGAGAGTCATTTGTGATTGATTGTTTATATGTGAACTTGATGATGGTATATGTTCTAAGTAGAGAAATGAAAGTCCCCTTTATTATGTGGAGGGCACGAGAAAAGTCCCCTAAATGTGTAAAGGGCACGAGAAAAGTCCCCTTTTATGGGCACGAAAGGTCCCCTTTTTATGGGCACGAAAAGGTCCTCTTTAATGGGCATGGGAAAGTCTCTTTTAATGGGCATGAAAAAGAAAAAGTCCTTTATGTACTGAGGCACGTATATTTCAAAATGTAATACTATGCTATTGAGTAGTATTATGTGTGTATATTAAGTGATTGAATAATAAAAGCTACTCACTTGGAAAGATGATTTTGAAACTTTAAAATGAATCTTTAGTTTACATTACATGATCATATTTTTCTAATAAACCGAAGTGGCTGGGGCGATGACAATGACATTTATGATTGTGTATCTGGGAGTTATCCTACTGAGAATTGTGTAATTCTCACCCTACGTTTTTGTGTTTCTGTGTCGCCTCCAGGTTGATCAGAGGACTACGAGGTTGCTACACTAAAGGAATCGGATCGCAATAGTTTAGTAGTTAGTGTTTTTATTATATTGTACTTAGTGGTGTGTATATGTTTGTAAACGAAGTAGAGAACATGTATGTATTCAAGCTCATAAAAGAGCTTCCTTTTGTATTTACTTATGAAATAAATAAATATTTTGTGTATTTGTTGTATATATTTAGTAGAACCACGAATTAGTTACTACTCGACTCGATCAATATTGCTATAGATAACTAAGAAAGGTCGCTAATTTATAAGTAACAACTCCCAAGCATAATGTCATGACTTAAGGATGACGTTGTACTTGGGGGGATGTTACACTTCTTCCGCATCAGGCACACCGCTATGCCGAGTTCGAGGAAAGCAGCAGGGGCTCCTTGGGTGCTTTGTTCTTGTTCCCATTGGGCCCTCCTTGGTTGTTGTTGCCAGGACCGCCCAATCTTCCTTGTTGATTGTTGTGGTTCCTGTGGCCATCGTGGTTAACGGCGGCCTCGAGTGTTGCAGGAACGGTTGTTTGGGTCCTCTTTGTTGTTGTTGTTGATGTTGTTGATGCTTGAATTGGTTGGCTTGGTAGGGATGGTAGTAGCTCCTTGACTAATTCTGATGTTGCAACTTGAACCTCGGGGCTTGAGGTCCCAACCCACGGGACGATCCGCCCGCGACGCTTAACTTCTTGTGCCTTCCTCTATGATTCGGCACTTGTTGACTAGGGGTGGAAATCCCTAATTTCCATGTGTGCCACCCCCACGTTAAGTTTACCCTGAACTCTGCCTCGAACTTAACACACTTCCAAACTTCATCAGGATTCCTTCTGGAAAACCCAGAGAACTAATCAGCTCCAACTTCGCCATGTACGGCGTAAGATCCGTCTTTGCTACATGAACTCAATGTCCTTCGCATTCATTACGACTACGAAAATACTTCTCATAGAAGTAAGTCTTGAACACTTCCCAGTTGGTCCGTGTCGTAGCTTCTAGCAACCTCTTGGTTCCGTCCACCAAAATTTCGCGAGATTCCATCATGTAAGCGCAAAGGTGACTTTCTACTCTTCGAACATGCGACCAGAGTAGATCTTTTCCATGTTCTTGATCCATTCATCCGCCTTGTCGGGTTCAAGGCTCCACGGAAGGTTGGGGATTGGCCTTGCGGAACCCAAAACGGGCTTGTTCCAGCCTCGCGGGGACCTTGAGCGCATCCTGGTTGGTTCATACGATCGAACATGTGTTCCATTGCTCTCGCCATCTCACGTACAATAGCCGGGTCTCGTTCCCTTGTTCTCCTTCATTCGCGTTCCTATTTTGTCAGCGATGTGTCATTGGTCCCTAAACACACAAGTCAACAAACACTGAGATGATCAGGCTCAATATTCCAAGCTAGATGAGCTAGTTACCATGACACAAGCAAGCAGACAAGGTCATGCGTGTCTATCCTATAGCTTATCTCTATTAGCTAAGCTCTATACATGACATACTACCGTAACATGCCTATAAAGCATGGTGCTCCAATCCTCAAGCTCTAGAACGAACTGCTCTAATACCATAATGTAACACCTTAATATTTAACCCAACACGCCTAGGACATATTAAGATTAATTATTAGGTATTACTTCCTTTAAAACTCGTTTGTAAAATTACTTAGCGAAAATACAGGTAAAATTTTTTTTTTTTGAAATATGTGAAACAAAATGCGAGTCATCGCGTACCACATAAGCGAAATGTAAAGGCAGAGAGAGAAAATAAATCATGCAATACAAAAGCAATAAAGAACACCTCAATCATAGGAACAACCATCATAATATTAAATAACATAATTTAGTATAAGGTTGGATACATCCACTGAAATAAAATATAAAGTCATACCCACATAAGAATAGGCGGAGCTCCAGTACATAACTCATAAGAAAAATAACATAACAACAAATACAAGGGAAACCCCAAAAGAACAACTCCCAGCTATGGCTACCCTTCCCTCGAAGCTACTCCTTGATCTGATCCTCGTCCCTCGAAGGTACATACCCAATGAACTGTGCAAGCTCCTCGGGTGTGTGCAAATGGAAAGGTGGATGGACATAACCTCCTCGATGTGGTCGCATCTTTGGAAGTCGAGCTAGCCACCATCATCACCGTATCCTCTCCTGCCCCTCCCGATGTCCATGAGAACTCAGGGGCAGATCTTCTAAAGGGATGAGTAGGGGAATCCTTCAATGGGTTGGTCTTGAATGCCTCGGGAAAGAAATACTCTGTAGCCGCACACCGAAGACGAAGGTCAGGACTTGCTTCCTCATTTAGGGCATGTCCTCTCAAAGATCAAATTGTCTCATGTATGCAAAATACGCACGGCACAACGACCCTCAAATTGGTATAATGATGATTGGATCGTAGTGCACCTCCATATCGGTGTGTCAACGAAGATCACAATCGTGGCCTCTGAGAACGAAAAGAGAAAACAAAGAGAGGGGTGAGATCTTGCTAAAGAATCTAGGAGAAAACCTCCTAACCTAGTGTCATCATTAACGTCCCAAGAACCTTGGGTTTATTATAAAAAGGTTAAACATACAATGGTTCATCATGAGGTTTTCATAAAAGATAATTATCCAAGGTCCGTGTCTTTTATGATGAATCTTAATGCATGCATGCAGCATAGCAGAACATGAATGCATGGCAATACTTTATGCAGCAAACCAATAAAACATCTCATAAATAACTAATTCTTGTATAAGTGGCATGTACTTTCTCATAATCAACTTCTCTCTTTCATAAGCAAAAAGCTTCACATCTTTTCTTTTTCTCAAGCTTATGACATTAAGGGTATGTAAAAATAGTAACCGACCCCTGATACTAGGCTATAGCTGATACCTTAACTAGTCATCACTAGTTCTTACTTATCCTCTTGATAAGCGTATCATAATCATAAAAATAATCCCAACTCCTAGAGTGCAGGGACCTAAGGAATCACCCGTCATGAAACTTTCCTTCTTCGAAATGCATGACTGGTTACAAGACGATGACTTTGTGTAACATCCTCCAAGTACAACCCCATTCTTAAGCTATGATATCGTACTTGAGAGTTGTTACTTGTTAATAAGGACCTCTCTTAATTATCTATAGCAAGCTGATTTACGTACGAGATAACTAAGCGTAATTCTATTAAAACATATTACAAGTAAACATCAAGTTTATTAAACATACAGCTAAAATACATAAGAAAGCTCCTCTATGAGCTTTAGTACATATTTGTCTTCTAATACATTTACATACATACTCGTTTCACTAAGCGGAGAATAAAACAATAACGCTATACTACAGCAATCCTACACTCCTTTGCATAGCAGCATCCTCATCCTCTGGCTTAACCTGGAGGCGACACGGAAACAAACACATAGGGGTGAGAATTTTAAAATTCTCGTAGGGCAACTCCCCAATCACAATCATAATGTCATCGTCATCGCCCAGCCACTTCGGTTTATTTGGGAAATGTGATCATGCAATATATTCTAAAGGTTCATTTTAAGGTTTCAAAATCATCCTTCCGAAGTGGGTAGCTTTTAGCATTTCATCACTTCAAACATATATCTCATCACATTCCAACAGACATTTCAAAATAAGATAAGTAGCATATAATACATGCAATGAATTTATCTCAAGGTGACATGGTATCACTTATGGCCACAAAGATCAAATAGTGCATTTTTCTCTTTCATTGACATAGGAAAGACTTAGTTTACCAACGGGTAATTTGAGTGGACAATTCCACAATAGATCCGTTTATACCCATTTATGGTGGATCACACCACACAAGGGAAATAAGCCTTCGAGGACTCATTCCTATACGTGGTCATTGAACTTCATTTTTTCCATTTTTGAATCCCACATAGATCTATTCATCCGATTATCTACGACTCAAAATAAATTTTGGGAAGTTACTACTTTCGCCTTCCCCTCATTTAATCTAAGTCTTGTTTCTATTTTGTCCATATGTCAGAACATGCACAATTTAAATTTATACATCCTTATAATGGCATCATACTTTTCTCTTTTCTCAAATGCATACATAGGCCACATATAGGCAATCATTCACAATGAAATTCTCATTCTTTTCTCATACCTCAATCTTTAAAATCCATAGCATGCATTCACATGTCATAAGTCACATGGCCAAACACTTAATATCAAATACTCATGTCATATTAGAAGCCAAAGTGCCATTACATTCTCAATTCAAAGCATTGTTCCATTTCCAGGACAATGGGCAGAGTTCCTGTCCTAGGCACAACATTTCATTATCATATCAAACGGCCATTTCAAGAGACACAGAAAATTCTGTATGACACTTCAATGTGTCTAGAATAACCTGTAAAATTTTCAGGACAAACAGAGCTCTATAGCTACCTCAGTAAAATGTACAAATTTAGTGGTCAGGGGCCATCAATTAGAACTAGAACCGAGTTCCCCTAATTTTTTAATCTCAGAAAATGATTGAATTAATTCACACTAAAATTCACAGTGACACTTCAATATATTAGTAACTTCGTGTAAAAATTTCAAGAGCTAGTTCAATCATTTGCTATAGTAATAAATTCAGACAAGTTTACTGCTAGTCTCAACAATCAGGACAGCATCTGCCTCATTTCGGTTTCTGATTTCTGAGGCATCAAACCTTAAAACTAACACCCAAGAAAATTCATGTAGTTATTTTAAGATGTTCTCTCCAACATATAAGTTTTATAGCTTATCAAACACCCACAAATATTCCAGAAAATTCGTGAACCACTGCTGCCTCCAGGACAAAGAAATTCCAGCAACCTAGTCCAAACTTATTTTGACGAAAACCATTTTCTAACACCATCCAAACACACAACCAAAATTCATACATCAATTTCAACATAATATCAATCAATTTCATCAAAAATTTCGGACATATCAACCCAAAACAGAACAGAAAAATTGGCAAGAAAAGATAATAAAAAACCCTACTTGTAGTAACCCATTAGCTCCTTGGCTTCAAGATTAACCAAACTTGATTCATTCGCCTCCAAAGCTCCCAATCTAACTTCAAACCCCTCTGATATCAGTGAGGTGTGAGGGAGAAAGGTAAGGATTGATGAGTGATTGAGATTTTGTTCGGTTAGATTTGTAGGGAATTTGGTGTAGAACAAGCTTAGTGAAGAACTTTTGATGATCCAACAACTCTAGCTTGGAGTTTTTGGGCTTGGAACTCAAGAACAAGCTCTTGAGGACAAAAATGGTGGCTGCTCTCTTCTTCCCTTGCTGACCACGAAATTGCTCTTATCTTGGAGGAGAAGTTGGTGACTAGGCTTGCTTTAATAAATGAAATGGAGATATTTAGTAAAAAAATCATTGTTTATGTAATAAAGTAACAATGGATGGCTAAGATTTAATCTTAGATTCCAAGATTAAATCTTGGCCTTCCACATGTCCCTAGTAGGTGGACATCATCCATTTGTGGTGATGGAAATACCTTTTGGTGTAAAAACCGTACACCGAAACCACCGAACGAGTAAACGCCGCCCAAAACTAATATTCTCGAAAATTAATTTTAAGTATAAAATTATCATTCACACCTATTTCTAACCTTATTCCCATGTTTTCCTAATTTTGGGCACCTTGGCCCGAATCAGGTTTTAGCGTCCTGGGGGCCCGCAAGGTTATACTATTCATCGCTAGAAATTTTTTTTTTTTGTTTTTTTGAGGTCCATTGGGTTCATCATTGCTAAACTATTAGATTTTTGAAATTAAGATTAACAAAGCTCAAATTAATTTTTAATTAAATTTTAGGGTGTTACACTTTGTCCGCTTTGGAGGCTGATGTCGATGCCCTCACGGTTTTACCTTCTCTCACCGTAGAAGAGAAGTACGTCTGGGTCTACGAACACATCATTTGGTTAAGACCAGTGACATTGTCCGCTCGGTATGGCTCCACGCCATACCCCCCACGGTTTCCTTTCTCTTCACCGTAGTAGAGAAATGCATCTGGCATATCACATATAAAAATCTTTTAAGTCCCTTAAATTTTATGGAAATTTCGGAGCATGACGACTACATACCGAATTTCCTCAATTTTGAGTCATGAAGCACAACTCAAATAACACATGTTGTTCTCATGAAATTTTTCAATAAAGTAAATCTCTTAATCACAGGAGCATACCCTCCTAATTCATTCATATTTCGTATTCTCATGCATCTTAAGCATAGCATATCACATCGTCATAACAACATGTCACAAATACACATATAGTCTCATATTCATGGTATTAACACATTCACATTCATCACGAGTATTCCCACTGGATCTCATTTCCACATCACACCTCCTATCTCATGGTGTCTTATGCTTTGGCCTTACGGGTCTTAAACTTATGTTTTAATTATCCTAACTTTCATTATGGATCTTTATTTCACCTAATGGATCATTACCTATAAGTTCCTCTAATGTTTATGCTTACTAACATAACCAACAGCATTACATCACTTTGGGCAGAAAATTATCATATGATTATGGGGTCCTAGAATCTCCGTCTTTGACCATTTCTAAGTTCCGTCTTCGCCTAAGGCTCCGTATTCAACTCCTAAACCAATTATGAGGGATTCCTACACATATCCACTAATTATAAACCATTTTTCTTAAGTCCAATTATGCTGGAATAGAATCTACAATTTGTGCATCTAAGTGTTCTAGAATTCTCATTTTAAGTCATTTCTAGTTACTTGTTCTTCCTAACTTCCCTAAATCGTTCCTTGCTTCACTCAAACATAATTTTACACATTTTAACACCATAAAACAGAATTTATACAGTGGCCAAGTGCACAAGGTAGAAAACAAAAATACAAGCATCATATAATCACATAATCTCATGATTTAAATGCATATAAGTTGCTAGTTTTCTCTTGGAACAATTTTAGGAACTCAAAACTCTTTTAGAAACCAATTCCTCTCATTAAAATCATACAAAAATGGGTAAGGTCAGTAGCTAAAATATTTAGTTCATGCATTAGATTTAAAACACAAAATCTTGTTCACAATTTTTTTAAGTTCACCTAAGTTTAGAAATATTCCAAGACATAGGCTATGGGCACTTATGATTAGACGAACTCATCCAAGTCCATCATCATCATCACAAGGCCGAAATGCCATTCTTGAAATGCCTCCATTCTAAAACTTTACTTGTGATACTTGGGCAAGTCTTTGAGCTCTAGGATATTTAAGTGATGGCATAAACTTAAACATGCTATGCACTCATTTTACTCTTCATTAGAAAATAAAGTGAGAGCATAAAATAAATATAGATACAACCTCATTATTATCTTTAAAGGTTAAGTGATGACTTGAAATATAAACATGAAATGCAAGCATGGAAATTTAAACATGATAATGCAAGTTTATTTAGTTATTCTTAGAGCTTAGTGATGGCATCAAAATAAACATGCTATGCAAGGCATAAACATAAACATGTATGCAACTCATTTTATCTTAACTAGAGCTCTTACAAGACTTTAGAGGAACATTATTGTAACGCCCAGAATTCTCCTCTTTAGAGTACAAATGACCAAAATGCCCTAAGGTCATTTTACCAGAAATTAAAGGACAGTTGCCCGGCAACCCTCGAATGGGTCAACTCGATGTTTAAAGGGGATTATGTTGTTATGAATGATGTTCGAGGTGAAAATCTCGTTTCTAAACTTTCGGCTCAAAATGACCAAAATACCCTTGCTGTCTACACGGGTAAAAGGTGCCGTTGAGCCAAACTTTTCAGGAAGTTTAGAATGATGTTTATAAGCAATGTTTGATGTTAGTTGGCAGGAAGGTCCCGGCAGTTTAGCACAAAATTACCATTTTGCCCCTAGAACAATGTACAGAAAGCCTAATGACGCAATTAAGCAAACCTAAGCAATATTAGGCTCTAATCGAAGATTAATTTATTTCGATAATTAATCTAGAGTCAAAATAATTTATTAAGGTTAATTAGAACCTAAGATTGCTTAGATAAACTCTAATTGCATTCTTTAATTCAAGATTCCTAGTCATGGAATCTTGAATAGTATTTTCTCTCCAATTCCTTAAATTAAGGAATTGTGCCATACCTCATTTGACCAAAAGAATTATTTTAAATTACTAATCTAGTATGATCACTCCCTAATCAAGTCTTGACACTTCCTAATTAACCAATTATCTCACCTAAACACCTTCTTACAAACTCCTAATCAAAACCTTAATCAAAGAAACACTTAAACACATCCTTAAACCACAATTACATGAACAAAATTCCTTCCCCCTTGGCTGATGTGTTGGCCAAAATTCCCCCTAAATGGTGCCACATGTTGATTTTTGTTGCACTCCAAGCCCATGCCTTAGGCCATACCTTGCCCATGCTTCCAACCATGCTTGCCATGCCTAAGCCCATGCTTTTGTAAGAGATATTTTCCTCCTCCCTTGGCCTTGAAAACCATCAGTTCCTCCCTAAATCAGCCAACATGTCTCATTTTTCTATAAATACCAAGCCTTTGAAGACTTGGTTGCTCTTTGGATCATTTGCCAAGTTTAAGCATTCTTGCACTTTCTCTCATTTCCTCTCAAACTTCCTCACTTTAACTGATTTCTTCCTTCAAGTTTCAAGAGGATTTTCCTTCTCCATTTCATCAAGAACTCAAGCTTTCCTTCCTCTCTTCAAGACTTCTTTAGGTAGGGGTTTGTTTTAATGTTTTTGCTTGTGTTCTTAAGAAAGTTCTAGTTTTTCTCTTGGTTTCAAACTTTTTTCCCTTCCCTTTTCTTTTCGGCCAAGAGGCCTTTTCATAAAGAAAACATGAGCTTGATGATGAGGTTTCAAGATAATGACTTGTTGTTGTCATGTGAGAAACCTCTAAAGCTTGAAACAACTTGGTCTTGGACCATACATGCTTGGATTTCTTTTCTTTCTTGGCTTAAATTTCGGTTTTCCTCTTCCTCTTTCCCTCAAGGATTTCAGTTTTTCTTCCTTGGGTTTGAACAAAGTTTGTAAAATATGTCAAGTAGATCACAAAAGTTTTGTTAAGAAAGTTAATCTTATGATTTCAAAGAGCTCTAAGCTTACCCTTGCCAACCTTAAAGTTGGTCGGCCGTTCTAAGAGTTTTACTCTAGATTGAAGCCCATGAGCAATAAAATAAAGAATATGACTTAGTCCTTGTAGTTTTGTTTAGACAAAGTGTTGAACTTTGAGTCCATTTCCTTAAGCTTGATGATGAGTTCAAACCTTAAGATTTCTTTTGAAGTCTAGGTGCTAAGAACTCTAAAGCTTGCCTTATGATACATAATGGGTTGAGGTTTATGTTCCTCTAAAAGTCTTGTAAGAGCT
Source organism: Dalbergia oliveri (assembly GCA_030441495.1). Taxonomy (NCBI): domain Eukaryota; kingdom Viridiplantae; phylum Streptophyta; class Magnoliopsida; order Fabales; family Fabaceae; genus Dalbergia; species Dalbergia oliveri. The sequence continues at coordinate 28,504,868 of JAMLFY010000011.1, forward strand.
CTAGTTAAGATAAAAACAAGTTGCATTCATGTTTAAATTTATGTCTTGCATCTCATGTTTATTTTGATGCTATCACTAATTTCACAAGAGTAAATGAATGAACTTGCATTACCATATTTAAATTCCCAAGCTTGCATTTCATGTTTATATTTCAAGTCATCACTTAATCCTTAAAGATAATAATGAAGTTGCATCTCATATTTATTTTATGCTCTCACTTTACTTTCTAATGAAGAGTAAAATGAAGTGCATAGCATGTTTAAGATTATGTCATCACCTAAATACTCTAGAGCTCAAAGACTTGCCCTAAGTATCCTAAAAAGGGAACTCTAGTCAAAAAGAAATGGATGAGTTTTAGTATGATTTTAATAATGGTTTGATTTTGTAAAATGTGAGAATGATTCTAAGAAAATGTTGGAAAACCGTTTTATGAGGTCTCAAGATGTTTAAATAGTTTGGAATGTGTCAAAAATCATGTTTTCTCAAATTGGAGGTTTGGTAATCGATTACCATCCATGTAATCGATTACCAGAAGGTTTTCGAAGGACTTTTGGTTCTAGTAATCGATTACCAGAGGCAATGTAATCGATTACATGGGTTTCTTCATGCCCAGAACCTTTGGAAACCTTGTAATCGATTACCTATAGTGTAATCGATTACTCTATGTTCTTTATTTTAGAAACAAATTTAACCCTAAGTAATCGATTACCATTGTATGTAATCGATTACCATTGTTTTTAAACCCAGAATGAATTAGCTCCTGGTAATCGATTACTAGGAACATGTAATCGATTACCAGAACACCTTTTGTTTTCTAAAAATGTCCCAAGAGAAAACTAGTAACTTATATGCATTTCAACCCAAGAGATTATGTGATTTTATGGGTTCATGATTTTAGTTCTATGTTTGGCTACTGTATAAATGCTGTTCTAAGGTGTTAAAATGTGTAAAATTATGTTGAGTGAAGCAAGGATCGATTTAGAAAAATTAGAAAGAATAAGTAACTTAAAAGGGATTAGAGATGAGAATTCTAGAACACCTTAATGCAAGAAATACAAATCTGTTCTAGCATGATTAATTCAAGGATAAATGATTCATAATTAGTAAGACATGTACAAGACCCTTCATAAATGATTAGGTGTTGATTTCTAAGTTTAAGGTGATGATAAGAGATTAAAATGGCTATAACTTAGAGAACATGCCTAGGAATCCCTCATAATTGGTCTAGGAATTAATTATGGAGCCTTAGGCGAAGATGGATCTTAAAAAGGGCCACGAATGGAGATTCTAGAGCCCCTTAAGCAAATGATATTTTCTGCCCTTTCATGTGCAGTGCTGTATGGAATTGTAGTGGGTTCAAATCTTAGAGAACAAGTCTAAGTGTTAACCTTTTGAAGGTGATAAAGATGCAAATACAAGTTTAAAGCCCGTAAGGGTCAAAGCATAAGATACTATGAGATAGGTGGACGAGAGAGTATAATTATGATGATGAACCTCGTGCACACCTATGATGATGTGATTATGTTAGTTCCTTGAGCATGAAACTTTATGTGTATGATTGGCATGTTGATATGATGATGTATTATGCCTTAATTTAAGATGCATAAGGTTTCGAAATATGAATGAAATTGAGAAATATGCTCATGTGAACTAGAAAGTTATTGAATTGAGAAAGTTCCATGAAAATGATGTTTAATGATGACATGCCGAGACGTTTCTCCTGCTTCGTAGGAGAAGGTAAAACCGTGAGGGCATAGGCATTTGACTGCCAAAGCGGACAAAGTCACTGGTCTTAACAAGTCGATGCGTTTCGAAGAAAGAAAAATATATGATGTTTAAGGTGACACACCGAGACGTACTTCTCCTGCTCCGTGAGAGAAGGTAAAACCGTGAGGGCATAGACATTAGCCTGCCAAAGCGGACAAAGTCCTGGTCTTAACCAGTCGATGCGTTTCGAAGAAGGAAAAAGTCTCATGATGGGTGATCCTTAGCCCCCTACCCGTACTCGGGAGTCAGGATTATGATGATTATGATGAATATGATTATGTTATGATTCGCTTATCAAGAGGATAAGTAAGAACTAGTGATGACTAGTTAAGGTATGAGCTCATAGCCTAGTTTAAGGGGTGCGGTTACTATTATGATTGGTGTCACAAGTATGAGAAAAGAAAAGATGTTAAAGAGAAAGTTACATGCCACTTATATGTTGTTTGATATTTGTTTGATTTACCTAAAGTCCTGCCATGCATCCATGAACTATTATGTTGCATACATGCATTAAGAATCATTATAAAAGACATGGACCTTGGATAAATATCTTTGTGAAAACCTCATAATGAACCTATGCATGCTTAACCTTTTCATAATAAACCCAAGGTTCCTGGGACGTAAACGATGACACTAGGATAGAGGATTTCCTGAGATTCTTTAGCAAGATTCTCACCCCTCTTCTGTTTCTTTCCGTTACGTCTTCAGACATCGATGGAGTCGTTCGTGATTTTTGTTGCGCACCCGTGTGGGAGTGCACTACGATCCGGTCATCAGTCCTACCACTTCGAGGGTCATTGTGCTATACGCATTTTTGCATACATGGGACGCCCTTTGCCTTTCGGTCTCCAGCTTCAATTCACTCCAACCTCCCCTTTGGCGACGACATGATCTTCGAGAGGACGCGACCTCAAGACGAGCGAGTCGTGCCCGACCATTGTCCTCAGCTGTGCGTGACCATCGGAGTTCATATCCCTCATACGCCGCTCCAGAGGACCTCTAGGAGACTCACCGATCCGTATTGGAGGATTCCACCCCTCGGTACCTTTGGCCGCTAGGGGTAGCGAGGAGACAGTCTCCAGCCGAGGCCTATGAGGCGTGTACGTCAGCCGAGAGACACCCTGGCCGAGGTGGTCACGTCGCTCCGCCGATTCGCATGCCCACGTCCCCTCTTCGATGGGCCACATCCGAGGAGCTTCGGCAGTTCATAGGCTACATATCTCCGTCAGGAGGATTTGCATCGTCCGTAGGTTTTAGAGGAAGGTTGCTTTGTGGGGAGTATCCTTTGGGGTTGTTTCATGTATTTGTCTTCATGTTTCTTATTTTATGTTATTGTACTACAAACTCTGCCCACTAGTATAGGTAAGACTTTATATTTCGTTATATTTCTATAGTGATGTACTAAACTATGTTATCTAATGTGATGAGGAATGATGTTTATGATGGATGTGTTCTTTAATGCTTATGTTCTGTATGTTTTATTTATTCTTCCGCTTCACATTGTATATGTTACGAGCAAGGCTCGCACTTTGTTTTATAAGAATCGTTTCAAAAAAAATTTACCTGTATTTTCCGCTAAGTATTTTGTAAATGAATTTAAAGAGAAGTAACAACTAATAATTAGTCTTGATACGTCCTAGGCGTATTGGGGTTAAATATTAGGGTGTTACAATTATAACCTTAACCCAAAATGTATCTTAACAACATAAAGTGAGCTTTAGAGTTCTTAGCACCAAGTCTTCAAAGAAGCCTTTGGTTTTGAACTTCATCATCAAGCTTAAGAAAATGGACACAAAACTCAACACTTTATCTAAACAAGCATACAAAGAACTAATCATATTCTTTATTTTATTGCTCATAGGCTTCAATCTAGAGTAAACTCTTAGAACGCTGACCAACTTTAAGGTTGGAAAAGATAAGTTTAGAGCTCTTTGAAAACATAGGATTAATTTTCTTAACAAAACTTTTAGTGATATACTCAACATTTTTTATCAAACTTTGTTCAAAGGAAGGAAAGAAACCGAAACTTTGGCAAGGGAAAGGAAAGGAAAAATCGAAACTTGAACAAAGAAAAAGGAAAAGAAACCAAGAGCATATATGGTCCAAGACCAAGTTTTTCAAGCTTTAGAGGTTCTCACATGGCATCACAAGACCATTATCTTGAAACCTCATCATCAAGCCAAAGTTTTACTCATGAAAAGGCTCCAAGGCCGAAAAAAGAAAAAGAGGAGGAAAGGCTTGAAAAACCAAGAGAAGACTAGAACCTTTCTTGAAGAAAACAAGTAAAACTTTGAAATACAACCCCTACCTAAAGAAAGTCTTGAAAGAAATGAAGGAAAGCTTGAGTCTTCAAAGAAATGAGAAGACAAAAATCTTCTCTTGGATGAGGATATAGGTTTGGCCAAGGGGAGAACTCAAGGAGGATGAATTTTCCTTGAGGTTGTAAGCTTGGAAATGGAAAGTTTGAGTGTTTAAGAGGTGGTTTGAGGTGAGGAAGTGGTGGTTTAAGGTGGTGGAAAGGCTTCTTTGAAAGGAAGAAGAAGTAGAGAAAGAACTCTTGGAACTTTAAGAAAGGAAATCTTTGAAGCTTTGAACAAATGAGCAAAACATCACAAGTTTTCCTTGATGCCTATATATAGAAATTTTGCAACACATGGAGGTGCATCCATGGGGAATGGCTGGCGGCCTTTTTGGCAAGGAAGAAAGAAAATATCTCTTACAAGGCATGGCTTTAAGTATGGGTTAAAGCATAGGTGAGTATGGGCATAGGTATAGGCAAGACATGGCCTAAAGTATGGCCTTTGGAGTGGATTTAAAAAAATCAACATGTGACACCAAATGGAGAGCATAAATTTGGCCACATTTCAGCCCAAAGGGAAAGGATGATTTGTCCATGTAATTGTGGTTTAATGATGTGTTTAGGTGTATATTTGATTAAGATTTTGGTTAGAAGTTTGCAAGAAAGTATTTAGGTGAGGTAATGACTAATTAAGATTGTCAAGACTTGATTTAGAGGGTGTTCTTACTAGATTATCAAATTAAAAACTCTTTTCTAGTCAAATGAAGGTATGGGCACAATTCCTTAATTTAAGGAATTGGAGAGAAAATATTATTCAAGATTCTATGACTATGAATCTTGAATTAAAAGATGTAATTAGAGTTTAACCAAGCAATCTTAGGCCCCAATTAACCTTAATAAATTATTTTGACTTGAGATTAATTATCGAAATAAATTAATCTTCGATTAGAGTCTAATATTGCTTAGGTTTGCTTAATTATGTCATTAGGCTCACTGTACACTGTTCTATGGGCAAAATGGTAATTTTGCATTAAAACCTGGGACCTCCTAGGCTGACTAAACATCAAATACCACTCATAAACATCATTCCAAACTTTCTGGAAAAGTTCTGGGCTCAAATGGCACCTTTACCCGCATAAAACACTCAGGGGTATTTTGGTCATTTTAAGCCGAAAGTTTGGAAAACGAGATTTTCACCTCGGATATCAAACATAACAGATATAACCCCTTCAAACATTGAGTCAACCCATTCGGGACTACTAGGTCGACTGTCCTTGAATTCGAGCAAAAATAACCTCAGGACATTTCGGTCATTTGTACTCAAAAGAAAATCAGGGCGTTACAACTTATTTCCTATCATTTATCGAGGTAATTTATTTTTGTAAAAACAATGTTTTCAATTAGGTTTTTCCTTTGTTACCTCATGGGTACCGGCACCCTTGTGTAATTAACTATTGTCATTTTATCTTTAATTTTATAGATTCATAAACTTGAATTAGTGAGACATGTAACTCATTCTTAACTACAAATAACTCAAAGATATCAATAACCTTCAATTTTATGCAGGTATGGATGAAACCCCCTTTCAATTATTTTAAAATAAAAAATTACCAGTTGGTTAACCATTCATGAATATTAATAATTTCTTTACTGCTTGTGCCTCCTAACAAAAGCACACACGTACCATGGGTTTACGCCTCTTCTCCCAATGTATCACATCCATTGACCTTTGATTGCAACATAACAACCACCGTAGAAATATGGTCTTTCCAAGGCCAATATTCGGGTACGAAAATTGAAGCAATGGAAATAGAGTTCTATTAAATGGTCATTTTATCTATTACAATAGCACCAAACTATTCAAGTCATACCAAAATAGCAAGAAGATAAGAGGAAAAAAAACCCCTTACATTAAAGATCCGAGTCTAAGATTTAGATCACAATCAACAACAAAATATACATGAACAAGTCCTGTTCATCAATATAATTTCCTTACCTGCTTAAGTGCCTCCTAACCAATGAAAGAAAACTAGACCGACTGGCCGGCCGTCCAAATTAATCAAACGGACCTTCTTCCAATCCGGTCAAGGGGTAAAAACCACCTATCCCAAAAACCGGTCAAAAACCGGAAAATTCGAAAAAATCGGTAAACCGGCTAAAATGGAACTGTTTAGTGGTGTAGGCAGTTTGACTAAAATTTTGAAAAAAATAAAGAAAAGAAGAAGAAAAAAGATGAGGCGCAGTTATCATGTCCTCTTTGTAGCTCAACACCACTTGAACCATTGCTTAGAAAAGGATGGTTACCACTGGGAGAAAACTGCACTTTTGCTGCTGATCCTCAAGCTAATTGCCAGCGCTCCAGTTGATTCACATGGGGGGAGATGAAGGGTGAATGACTTGATTTCATTTTGTCTGTTGTAGTAGGTTGGCGTATGGGGGCGGCGGCAGCATTGTTTTAACAAGAGGAAGAAAACAATTTTAGTGTTTTGTAGGGGAGGATGGACTATTGGACAGGGCCAGCCAAAATGGGTTTAGTTTTTGTTTCTTTCTTTGGTTTTTCTTTGGAATATACGTATAGCCTAGTATCAATTTTATAGTATATATTAGCATGTAGGATAAAAAAGCGAAAGACTAGTTAGCAGCACATTAATTGGCTTAATATAGTTATTTATTTCAACAAAAATAAAATATAGTTATTTATATATAAGATATTAGTAGAATTTTAAAATACCAATATTCCTATGTATATAAAAAAATACCACCATTAATTAATCTTTTACTTTTATTCAAAAAAAATCATTTAGACCTTTATAAATAATCACATGCATTTATATATTTATATAAATACATATTTACTTCCTTGGCACTTAATGTTTGATGTATTTTTAGTTTTTTTTACATATATTTCATTTTATGTTTTTATATATTTGTATAAATATGCTGTTTTATTATATCCAATTATATTCTGATTCAAACGATAAAATGGTTCTTTAACCTCAGAACTTATAAATTTGATGTTGGTCAATTTTCTCGTCCTTGCTCCTAACACACGTACCATGGGCTCACGTCCCTACCTGCCTATTGCATCACATCCATTAGTTGTCGACTGCAGCATGGCAACCCTACTAAACGAGCATTTATCTATGACAATAGCAATAGAAACTGTATTCATAGACATACCAAGATAGCAAGAAAATAGGAGGAAAAAAATCCCTTAAAATTGAAGATCTGGGATTGAGATTTAGATCACATCCGCAACAAAATATACATGAACAAGTAACAGTTTTCAATACCCCAAAAAAAACAAAAAACAACACAATATATATATATATATACACACACACACACACACATAAACTAGAGACCATTCGATGAAGCTATGCAACCCTACAAGTCTACAACTATGCACAACCTATAATACTTCCACTATATAACAAAATTGATAAATGTACAGTTCTTCCCTTCAACCAGTGCAATTACACTTTAATCAAGTATTCAGCAAGATATAGAAGCAGCTCTCTTTAAAGGACAGAGTTATCACAACGATCATTTTGCCACTTTTGCTGAATCTCCAGCTTTTTTTATACTTCAGCAAAGAGAATGTTTCAAACAGAATGCTATGATGCTCTCCAAGCTTAACTTCTTAATTTCCCCCACCATGTCCTGCGACTTTTTCCACTTCTGAATTCCCTTTATGAAGCTTTGCTTTTGTCTCCCGTAATCTAACCTTGTATTGTTTCTTCCATCCCTCAAATCTCTGTTTAAGTTTCCAAAGTTCTCGACAGAATTCGTGCTGGCAGACTGCCCTGGTTTAACGTCATTGAGGACTTTTACTTCATTGTCGAAGTTCTGCCTTCGCTGCTCAAATTCCTTCATAAGATTGCCAACTGTAGTCAAAGTAATGTTAGCCTCTCTAGCAGCATCAGAGACAGAGAGAGTGCTAGAAAACTTTATCGGAGTGCTCGCACCAGTTGTTTGAGATCCAACAGAAGTAGCATCTTCAGAATCGCAGTAGCGAGGCGACAGGACATTGTGTCTTGCAGGTTGAGTAGTGCCATTCTCAGAAGCAAGGTTCTTTTTAGCAGCAACAAGACTCATCTGCATTCAAATTGCAATTAGAATATTCCAGGAAGTATGGGATTCCAAATCAAATTTAAAACCCTTCTGCAAGCTACTAGCCTAGTAACTAGTGCAAAAAATTCATGGTAGATAAGAAAAATGACAGAATAATTTCTCAGCAACAGTCATTCTTATTAGCAATGACAAATTAACCAGATCCAACTTGACATCAAACTTGCCTGTCATAACACTTCCTGCTAATTCTTATTTAAGAAGATTGACACAAGTGGTCCAAGGTCAGATTTTTTTTGGAATAAAAATCCTTACGAAGTGTCATTTGGAACATTTTTTTGGTTCCATATTACAAGTTTTGGAAACAGAGGGAGTATTTGTTTCCCTATATGATACCCAAAGAAATGAAGGGAGCATTTGTTTACAGACTAGGGAACAGCAGGAACTCGTTCAAGTAGACTACAGCCAAATAAAGAAGTTAAGGGTATGCTTGTGAGTTTAGATTTTGGAAGGAAGGGAAGAGAAGGAAGGACATGAAGTGTATGATTTTAAAATTTTACACTATAATCACTTTCTTCTCCACAAAAATCCAAACTCACAAACATATTATAAAAGATTGGTTTGATCAGACCAATCAACTGCATCTGTTGCATTAACATTTATGAGTATGTCAAAACCTAGGAACTTGTCTGAACTTGAAACTTACCTGTAAAGATGCCCTCTGTTTTTGCCATGCCTCCTCCATTGATTTCATCTTTGCCTCATAGTCAACCCACTTTCTCTGAGATTGTTTTAGCTGTTCTCTCAATTCAGCATTTTCCTCTTCTGTTTGCTCCACAGTTGCTTCAGCCTTGTCAACTCGCCTTTGGAGCTCTGCTAACACTGAAAGTAGATTCTGAACCTGATCTTTGGATATATCCTGCTAAACCAAAAAAATAAAAGAGTGCCTTATTGTCAGTGTATGGGAGATTTTATAAAGTCAAGAAAAATACTGCATAACAATAACAATTAAACCGTGTCCCACTAAGTCGGGTCGGCTACACGAATCTAGAGACACCATAGAGTTATGACACTGTAGCTTCCTTATGTTTGCCTTATGTTTGTCCCACTACATCTTTGCCTCGTGTTTAACTTATTAACATTTAAATCTCTTCTAATTGTTTCTTCTATAATTTTCCTATGTCTTCATCTACCTCTAGTTATGACACTATCCTCAATCTGATTCACTCCCCTATTGTGGCCTCTACAAGTCTCCTCAAAACGTGTCAAAACCACTTAAGGCGAGATTTTACTATCTTTTCTATAATAGGTGCTACCCCAATTTTCACTCTGCACTCATTCCTATCCCTATCATGTTTAGTGTAACCATTTATCCATCACAATATCCTCATCTCTGCAACATGTAGTTTATTTTCATGTTTATTTTTTATCGTCCAACATTCAGTCCCATACAATAACATCAGTCATATCATTATGCGGTAGAATTTACTCTTAAACTATAGTGGTACTTTTTTTATTGTAGATAAAATCCAAGGCACTTCTCCACTTTGACCATCCCACTTAAATCCTATGAATTACATCTCACTATATCTCCATCATTTTGGATGATAGAACCCAAATACTTAAATCATGTGACTTGTGGTATGATATTACCCCCAATTTTCACTTTAAAATTAGAATGTGTGAATCTCTAGCCATACTTGCACTCTATATACTCTGTCTCACTTATATGAAAACCTTGTACCTCTAAAGCCTCTCTCAACAACTCAAACTTCTTATTTATTTCTTCTCTTGTTTCTCATACCAAGACTATACTTTCAAAAAGTATACCCCATGGCATAAGGTCTTGAATATATTGAGTAAATATATCCAAGATCAATGTGGAAAGATATGGGCTCAAAGTTGACACTTGTGAAATCATATATGTTGAGAAACAGAGAAAGTTATGAGGAATTCTGCGTCTCAACTACATAACAGAGAGAATATATAGACGCTTTGCAATAAATACACAATAATTACAAATATCTATTTTCCCTAATTAGATATAATATTCTTAATTACAAATATTTAAGATTCTAACACTCCCCTAAGCTGGACATATAGATCATATGCACCTAGCTTGTTATATAGGTAACTTATTTTAGGACCTCAATGATTTGGTGAGAACATCTGCCAATTGATCATTTGAATTGACAAAGCTTGTGGTGATGTCTCCAGACAAAATCTTCTCTGATGAAGTGACAATCAACTTCAATGTGTTTGATCCTCTCATGAAAAATTAGATTTGAAGCAATATGTAAGGCAGCTTGATTGTCACAAACAAGTGCCATGTGCTTGGTCTCCCAAATCAAAGTTCTTTGAGGAGTTGCTCAAGCCAGATAAGCTCACATGTGGTTGAGGCCATAGCATGATACTCTACCTCGGCACTAGACCTCACAACTACAATTTGCTTCTTACTCTTTCAGGATATGAGATTGCCTCCAATGAGTATACAGTGTCTGGAAGTGGAATGCCTATCAGAAGGGATCTTGCCCAATCTACATTAAAATACCCAACTATCAGGATGCACCTTATCTTCGTAAGTAAGGCCCTTCCCTAGTGCTCCTTTGACATACTTCAAAATTCGTATCACAATATCCTAGTGAGCTTCACATAGTGAGTTTAGTAATTGACTAACCACACTTACCGCGAAAAATGTCTGGACGAGAACCTGAGATAGTTCAATTTCCTAACTAATCTTCTATATCTTCCAGGGTTAGCAATGGCTCCCCCCATTAACAGGAGCTTGACATTAGGATCCATAGAAGTATCAAGAGGTTTTGCAGCTCAGTAAACCTGTTTCTTCTAGAATATCAACAGCATATTTTCTTTGAGAGAGGATTACGCCATCTTTGGACTGTGCTACTTCAATGCCCAAGAAGTATTTGAGTTTGCCAAGATAAGTTATTGCATAGGTGCTATTTGATCTATGCTATGTTATGAGTGTCACTCCTGTAATGACAATGTCATCAACATACACAACTAGGTAGGTGCAACCTCTCTAAGTATGATGATAAAACACAGAAGTGGTCAGCTTCACTCTGAATCATACCAAATTGCTAAACCACAGTGGAGAACCTTCCAAACCAAGCTCGAGGAGACCTTAGGACCATACATGATTTTCAAAGATGACAAACAAGAACAGAAAACTCCCTTAGCAACAAACCCAGGAGGTTGCTCCATATAAACCTCTTCCTCAAAATCACCATGGAGGAAGGCATTCTTAATATCCAACTGATGAAGAGGCCAATGACACACAGGAGCCATAAGAGAACAGATAACCGAAGCCATCTTGGCAAAAAGGGATAAAGTATCACCATAATTCAAACCGAATATCTGAGTGTACCCTTTGGCAACAAGACGAGCATTAAGACGATCAATTTGGCCATCAAGACCCACCTTAACCGTAAAAATCTATCGAACCAACTACGGATTTGCCAGAAGGGACAAACACCAGTTCCAGATACCACTGTCCCGAAGTGCACACATCTCATCAATCATAGCTTGTCTCCACCCAGGATGGGAGAAAACCTCACCTTTAGTCTTAGAAATAGACACAAAGACAAAGAAGACAGACAAGCATAATGCATAGAAGATAAACGGTGATAACTCAAAGCAGGATAGTGAGGAGGCGGGTTATGAGTGGAAGAATACCTTTACAAAGGGCAATGGGAAGATCAGGTGCAATGGGCAGGACCCAAGGCAATGGAGGATTGGGCACAAGAGGTGTAACATCTCCAAGTACAACATCATTCTTAAGTCATGACATCATACTCGAGGAGTAGTTACTTATAAGTTTGCGGACTTTCTTAATTATCTATAGCAAGAATCAGTCAACGCGTATTAACTAACTCGTGGTTCTATCAAAATATATAGCAAGAAACAACGTATTTATTCAATACAAGTCAATTACAAAAGGAAGCTCTTCTATGAGCTTTAGTTGACATCTATTCTTTACTACATTTACAGACATATATATATTACTATGTACAATAGGTACAAGTTCTCACAACTAAACTATAGAAATTACAATTTAGTCTATCTGTAGCTGATTCACTATCCTCTGGAATCAACCTAGACGACATCTAAACACAAACAAGCAGGGGTGAGAATTCTGAAATTCCAGTAGGTATCCCGAAATATATAATCATAATGTCATCGTCATCGTCATCGTCAGCCACTGTTTATCAAGAAAATGTGATCAGACAATACATATTAAATATCCATTTCAAAGTTCTAAAGTCGTCCTTCGAAGTGGGTAGCTTTTATTATTCAATCACATATCATACTACTCAAGCATATAAACCCTATACCGCTAAATCAGACTAAAGATTGGCCTCAATATTGATACCAAAGTTCTTCACTTAGCAGACTACTTTAGGGTAATAGGCTGCATTTTTAGGATTTAGCCATTCCTATACATAATCATTGGATTTACTTTCTCCAATTCTCATAGAGACCTATTTAGTCAGATTTACTTTCCCTGACTTAATTCAAAGGTAGTCAGTTTACTTTCCCGACAACGATTACTTTCTTCAGCCAAGAATTATAAACCTTATGCTTTCTTGGTAGTCAGGTTTACTTTTTCAACAACGATTTACTTTCTCCAACCAAAGAAACATAATCTTATGCTTTTCTTTCGCATATGAGCAATTGTAATAAGCATTCATACCTATGTGTGGCTAACCTCATCAATAAGTTCACATGCTCAATTATTTATATTCATATTCTTGTGCTCATGCCATACTAGTACAAGATGTCATTATTTCATCAATTTCAAGCATCAATTCATTTTCATACAATCACAAATTTCACATATTCATAGCACAATTTATTTGCACATCAAACAATCAATTCAGAGGCTATAAAATTCTCAAGGATACTTCAATGTGTCCACAAGGTCCCATAAAAATTTCAGATGAAAAGAGTTCTCTAACTATGTTAAAAAATTAGACAAATTCAAAGGTCAGAAACCCCTATTCAGCCAATAACCATAGTTCCCAATTTTATTACCCTATCAAATGAACATGTCACATCATACAAAAATTCACAATTGGACTTCAATATATCCTAAATACCCTAAAAATTTCAGGTGATTATTCAATCATTTGATGTAGTAATAAAATTAGCAAATAGGAATCCGAAACATAGTTCACTTCAGTTCATGATTTTTTTCAGCTAGTAGGAATCCGAAACAAGGCTCAAGAAAATTTATGAACTAGCAATGTTAGCTTCAACATATATTTTTTCTAGCTCATGAAAATACCCACAAATATACCAGAAAATTTGTCTTCAGTTCCTCCATAGCAAAACCAAAATTCCAGCAACATGCTTCAAAATCTCTTGACAAAAATGATTTTTAACATCATCCAAACACTCCACCAAAATTCATACATCAATATCAATATATTATCAACCAATATAGCCAGAAATTTCAGACCAAGATCAATCAGAAATGTTAAGAATAAATTTGAGAAGAAAGACCAAAGAAAACCCTACTTTTGGTGTCTAATGGATCCTTGGCTCAAGTTGCTCCAAGATTGATCCTTCCACTTCAAAGCTTCCAAATCAACCTCAAATCCTCCCTAAATCAGTGAGGAAACAAGGTATTAAGGTGAGGATTGATAGAGATTTGAGATTTTAATCGGTTAGATTTGTAGGTATTGAGGTGTAAAACAAGTTTAGTGAAAGGATCTTGGTGTTTTAGTGACTTTGAGCTAGGGTTTTGAAGCTTGAAGTTTGTTAATGGAGGTTTGAGAGGAAGAACAATGGAAAGCTGCTTTTCAAGGTCTCTGGCCGAAAATGATGATGGTGGGTGATAAGGTTGGTTGTGTTGTGTTTATCTTGTGTTAAAGTGTAGATATCATATAATATAAATGTGTAATTCTTTAAAGAAAGGAAAACAAATGGATGGCATTTAAGTCTTGGTTACAAGATTAAATCTTAGTCTTACACTTGCTTGAATGGATATACATTATCCATGTATAATGATTAACTATCTTTCCTAAAGGACACGGAAATTTTACCGAACGGATAAGCATATTCAGAGTAAAATATAATAAATGAAAGGTAAGATTAAAAGTTTTAGAGTTTAATCCTTGCCATCCACTTGGCATAAGTGGTTGGTAAAGGTTACTTGGCCACCAAGGAACTTGTATGGTGTTAAAACCGTACATCAAACTCTACCAACGGATAAAATACGTACCTGGTAGTCAAACATTACCCGAAAATTAATTCTAGGTATAACTTCTCATTCTTTATCATTTCTAACCTTAACCCTCTCTTTTCTCATCTACATTTCTCTTGATTAGGGTTTTGGCTGTTCGACGAAACCGGGCGCAAGGTTGCTATTCACCCCGGTCGGAATTTTTTTTTTTAATACGTCTGTTGGCCATCCTCATTATTGCTAAACTTAGATTTTTTAAATTATGACTAATAAAGCCAAATTAATTTTTAAATTATTTTTTTTTAGGGTGTTACAAGAGGAAAGTCCACTTCAGCCAAAACGTGCTCAGAGGAAGGAGCAGGAGCGAAGGCGGCTGACGGTTAGGTGCAATGGGTGTCAAGGTGGAGGTGAAGCTAAGGGATGGGGCGTAGGTTCAGGGATAAGGGATGGCAAAGGCATAAAGATGGTAGGAAGCGAGTTCCTCAAAAGCAAGAGAGGGGGAATGGTTAGATGGCTCAAAGAAGGGAACAATGTCAAAAAAGATAACATTTATCGAGACGAGGTAACGACCAGAGTAGGATAAAAACATCGAAACCCTTTGAGACCAAGTGTAACCAAGAAAAACACATTTAAGTGAACATGCAGAAAGTTTGTCTAGACAGGAAGTGAAGTTGTGAACAAAACAAGTTGACCCAAAACGTGTGGGGAAGGGAATGCAAGGGGTCATGGGGAAATAAGATGGTGTGGGGAATTGGTTACCAAAATGAAGAGGTATACGATTAATTAAATAACATGTAGTTAAAACAGGTATCCCAAAAATGAAAAGGTACATGATTATGAAGAAGAAGAGTATGTGTTGTTTCAAACTTTCAATGAGATGACGTTCTTGCGTTCGGCAACCCCATTCTATTGAGGTGTATGAGCATGGATGTCCTGGTGAAGAATGCCATGAGAAGCTAAACATTGCTGAAAATCATGAGATATCACTACGTAAAGTGCGAATAGGAACACCAAAATGGGTTTTTATTTCTTGAAAAAAATTGGTAAAAATAGAAAACAACTTAAACCGTTTTTTAGTAAAAACAACCAAGTACAACGAGAATAGTTATCAATAAACGTAACAAAATAACGAAATCCTAAACTAAACACTGTGTAACTAGGACTCCAAATATCTGAAATAAAGGGAGATGCAGCTCAACTACTAACACTCAGGAAATGACTTCGCGTGTGTTTCCCAAGATGACACGATTCACAAGGCAAACTGGATAGCTTGGACAGGCTAGGCACCATGCATGCAAGTTAGCAAGGCTGGGATGACCCAACTGAGCATAGAGGGTGAGAAAGTCATGAGGAATGTGTTTCAACTACACACGGGAAAGAGTATATATAGATATTGTGCAATAAATACACTATAATTACAAATATATATTTTCCCTAATTAGATATAATACTTCTAATTACAGATATTCAGAGACTTCTAACACTCCCCCTCAAGCTGGGGCATATAGGTCATATGCACCTAGCTTGTTACATAAGTAACATATTCTAGGACCTCTCAATGACTTAGCGAAAACATCTCCATTGGTCATTTGAATTGACAAAGCTTGTGGTGATGTCTCCAATAAAATCTTCTCTGATGAAGTGGCAATAAACTTCAATGTATTTGGTCCTCTCATGAAAAATTGGATTTGAGGCAATGTGTAAAGCGCTTGATTGTCACAAACAAGTGTTATGTGCTTGGTTTCCCCAAATTGAAGTTCTTTGAGGACTTGCTTGAGCCAAATAAGCTCACATGTGGTTGAGGCCATGGCACGGTACTCTATCTCAACACTGAGACAGCGCAACTACAATTTGCTTCTTACTCTTCAGGATATGAAATTGCCTCCAATAAGTACAGTCCGGAAGTGGAACGCCTATCAGAAGGGGACCCTGCCCCATCAGAATACCCAACTATCTCAGGATGCCCTTTACCTTCGTAAATAAGGCCCTTCCCTGGGGCTTCTTTGACATACTTCAAAATACGTATAACAACATCCCAGCTGAACTTCACATGGTGAGTTTAGGAATTGCCTAGCCATACTTACCGCGAAAGAAATGTCTAGACAAGTAACTGAGATAGTTCAACTTCCCAACCAATCTTATATATTTCCTCCTGTTAGATAGTAGCTCCCCTGATTTGAAGGAGCTTGACATTAGGATCCATAGAAGTATCAAGATGTTTTCCAGGAGTAAACCTGTTTCTTCTAGAATGTCAACAGCATATTTCTCTGAGAGAACTACGCCATCTTTGGACGTGCTACTTCAATGCCCAGGAAGTATCTGAGTTTGCCAAGATCTTTGGTCTGGAAGTGATTGCATAGGTGCTGTTGATCTATGCTATGACATGAGTGTCACTCCCTATAATGACAATGTCATCAACATACACAGAGTGGTCAGCCTCACTCCAGTCATACCAACTGCTGAACCACGGTGAGAACCTTCCAAACCATGCCCGGAGGACTGCTTAAGACCATAGATGATTTTCCGAGACAACAAACAAGACCAAGACTCCCCTCAGCAACAAACCCAGGAGGTTGCTCCATATAAACCTCTTCCTCAATATCACCATGGAGGAAGGCAATCTTAATATCCAACTGATGAAGAGGCCAACGACGCATAGTAGCCATAGAGAAACAGACGAACAGAAGCCATCTTGGCAACGGGGAGAAAGTATCACCATAATCCAAACCAAATATTTGAATGTACCCTTCGAACACCAATGCAGCGGCTCTAGTCATTTGACACTATAATTGAGCTATATAGCACATTGCTTCTAGGCAACAACCTAGATCACATCTTTGATCCATGTCATAAATATTTGACAAAATTTTTACCTAGGCTTCAGACGGCTATACCAAGCTTTGCAATAAACTTAGCATAGGCAGATGTGCATTAAATAAGAAAGACGTGTATTGTAATTGCAGAACAAATAGCAATATGTTGAGGGGTAGTCCGAACAAAAGATTCGGGCTACACCTTCATGCAATGTACTTGGTGCCAGTCAGATAGAAGACTCACATAATGGTTAGCACACTAAACACAAAAATGAAGACAAATGTACTTCCACTCATGTTTAACTTCTTTATAGGTAGTTATCTGCTGTCATGCTGCCACAAGCAATTAAGATACCCAGGAATGTTAGAGCAATTAGATGAACAAGTCATCCTGATTTGCTTTTTGAATCAAAAACAGCAAAACCGCAAAGCAGTCTCATAGTATGCTAGCATCCTAAAACTCAAACTTCATCTCATCTAGTTTAACGTCTTCAATACGTTTTTATATGCTATCATCTTGACAAGGGCATGTAAAATATCCAGGAATGTTAAATTCCAGTAGATGTATATGTTCGGTAAGCTACCATATTTAAACATGGGAATAAGATGCCCGAGAATCAAAAAGATCCCTTTAGTCTTGGACACTCCACGCCTTCCAAAAACATGGAAGTCAAACATAACTGAGAATGCAGAATATCTAAATACACTCTAAAGAGAAAATTTAAGGGTTGACCTCTTAGAATTTTATATGCTACCAAATATGGATAACAAGCAACAAATATGGATATTAAATGATTTTCAATTATCATACAAAACACTAAAATCTTAAACCCTATACCTTGTCCTGGGTATTCAAGATACCTGGGAATCTTCAATTCCCACATACTCAGACCCTTGTCTAACAAAATAACGATGTGTCAGAAATGAACTGAAAGTTACATGAACTAAGGAATGGAACTCTAAATTGCCACAAGTTTTATTCAGAACGATAAGATGGGAAAAAAGCTGTTTAGTTATACAACTGCAAAACAACCACTTAGAGGGAGTTATCTAAGTTAAAACACTGAAAATAAGAACAGAAATATACCTCTACTTCTGGCATCTTAACACGTGACTTCTGCCTAGGTTTTGCAATTTCAGGATAATTCTTCAACTTATTCATTCCACTAGCATCCCTTCGAGCCAGCCACCCACGAATTACTGCATGAAAATGAAGTGGGTATAATAAGAAAATAACATGGAAGATCCATGCTGACAGTAAACTTGCCAAAAAAGCAGAACCATGCTAACCAGATTGTAGTAGTATGACTGCTTGGACCTCCTCAAGGTTTTTTGAGTGAATTATCATTGAAGACTTCACCATAACACCATATTTCCTTCTTGTAATTTCTCCACGAACAACTGCAGTGTAACCAAACTAGGAAATAAGATACAAACCTAAACCAAGGTTACGAACAATAACTACAAATAAGAATTGTGATGAGTACTCCATCAGTTTTGGCGTATAAAGTTCTTCAAATTAGATGTTGAAGAGTTTAAGCCAAAGTGCATAGAGGTTTCTTTTCAGATCAATATCAATTACGTTCTTTTGAAAATTATTTTACTTGACAAATATGCATAAAGATTAAGAAATATGTGTATAATGCCTAGAACTAGTGCATAGTTCTGCCCAAAATGAAGCTAATATCAATATTGGATGTACATGATTGTAACGTAGCCACTCCATTCTTAAGGTCAAAGAAATAACTCCGAGCTTGATGGCCACGGAAGCATTTTTGAACCCCAAGTATTCCAAGCAAAACGTGTTTTCTCCTAAGCTCCAGTGCACCAATCTACAAATCCAACCAGAGTACAAGAATAACTAAGGCAGAGAAATCAACATATGAGTGTATATAAACTCAAGCGAAAACAAGACATAGAAGATTCAGAACATAATTTAATATTTTTACATGCAAAACAAATTACAAAATACTAATTTAGTGGAACAAAAGGTTGACAAACTTTCCAAAGCATGTCAATCATTATGTCACAAATCAAGCAACCTTGACCTCACTCTCTGCCTTTTAACTAAATACAAGTAATCTACACCCACAGCTCTTTAAAGTACAATTTTGAGAAGTGGAAGCATGAAATGTCTCCAATACCAAAGTATGGACAGGTAAGTATAAATCTAACCTACATGATTCAAAGTGAGAAACATACCCAGAAAAATAAAAAGAGAGAAAGTAGGACCTCCAGCCCCACAATGAAAACATAGACATATACCTTCCCTGCTCGAAGATACAGTTTGGTAAAGCCAACTTGGTACATTTCAGAAGGGATACTAAATTGTTGCAAAACTGCAACTGAAGTGCTCAATGGATCCTTAGATTTGTGAGCCTCAGAAAGCAGAAACCCATACCTACTCACATAAAGGAACAGAAATCAACCCACCATTCAAGATAATCTAAAATTCATAGGAGATTTCTCTGCTACCTTGTGGAAAACTCTTGATGAGTCATTTGAGCAGAATACCCAGCCCTTGAAATTCTAAGAACTTCAAGTACACCACAACACCTGAGCTGTTGTAGAACAAGGTCTTCATCATAAGTGCCAGGAAGCTGCTTGGTATTTGGCCTTATGCAGTGAATAAAGTGAGGTGTGGTGCACTCCAACTGGTGCATCAACTTGAACAATTGATCCTAAAAGTATGAAATTAGTTAGATTCAAGTCCCACAATTTTATGGCATTTCACTTATATCTTTGTATACTCCTAAAATCCATGCACTGTGTTATTAAACCATGTAATTTTCAGGACCCATGCACCGTGTTATTAAACCATGTAATTTTCAGGATAGAGTTCACTGTCCATAATCATCTCACCCACACCATGTCCGAATCTTCTGTAACAAACAATAATAATCATTTCTTTCCAAATCTTGGAGAAAGTAGAAACAGCTCAAGAAACTACAAGATTACCTTTAAGTTTGTAAGAACACTCTGCTTCTGTGAATCCAGTGCACCAATGTCAAACGAATTTGATTGTTTCTGATACTGATTAAACTTTTTGGAAAACAATGGCAGCAATTCACAATTACATGATGACAGGAATAGAATGGAATCAAATGGCAGGGAATCTCTGTTCTTCTCTAGAAAGCCATTTGTATCATATAAAACCTGAAAGAGTTCAAGGTATTAGTAAATTAAACTAAACAAAATTGACTCCCATAGTACACATTCTACATTTACCTAATGGCTCAGACAGAAAATTAGGAAGAAGTATGCAACCTAACAGTAAGAACTCCATCTATAAACATTGCCCAGATGCATAATTGCATGCTTAACATCTGAAAGTCATCGTATCAAAATGTTTCTAGTGTATGAATTTAAGGACCCAATATGCAGTGTTAGATGTTATCATATTACAGGAAAAGAAAAAAAAAAACTAAAATAACAACCTCTTAAAGAAAGTAGGAAGTAGGAACAGAGCAAGACACCATCTAATTTTGGAGCAAGTAAATGATCATATTCAGAACTCTGGCCATAGCAAATCATATGGTCCATAAGATTACACTCCAGATAATACAAGAAGCAAATTACTGTTACAGATCTTATCACTGTCATGGATCAAGCATGTTTGCACATTATAATCCTCTATATCTGATATAGTGGAAAAGAATGCAAAACTAAAACAAGTAAACTGAAGGATTAATTCAAATTTTAAAAAAAGAATAGAGTAAATTCTGTAACAATTAACTTCCAAAGCACCCTAAATAATGAGCAGGCAACTAACCTCCCCTGCATAGTGATGAACATTGAAAGCTCTTCCTTTCTCCCCTTTGAAGCAAGAATTTGTGTCCAGGTGCTGCTTAAGTTTGATTGCTAATGTTAGATCAGAAGACTTGGGCAAATTTGATTCCTCATCCAACAAAGAGAGTAGACCAAGAGGTTTCTGCAAATTTTGCAACAACTTACAATTACATAATTTCACTAATCATAGACAAACATGTGAACCCATCCAAATTGGGACCTGAACGCAGAATAATTTTAATAGAAAATCTACTTTAGAGAAAAGCACGAAGTCTAGAAATGAATGAAACTTCAACCATAACAATGGCACAATTTCCAAGGGAAAGTGGACTAATCCAAAACATCCGGAAAACTAAATTATACCTTCTCAAATAGATCCAAGCACTCTTGATTGTCCTCAAAATCTACTTTAGTCCACTCAATGCCATCTGACTCACAATCCTGAAACAAAAAACATAAATCAAAATATTGTTGTAATGCATATCAAACCTTATGAAGAAAACATGCTTAGTTGTGATAATAATGTTATGCAGGAACAAAAATAGTATAAATGGTCAATTTGTAGCTCTAATATAATATCACCACACACTTTGAGAACATGTCCTTAACTAACTATATTTTTATGGTTTGTTTCCACCATTTCATCACCATGAATGTATTTCAACTACAGAATCAACAAGCTAGACTATGACCTTACAACAGTTAAAATGTTCAAAATAGGATGTCTTTCAACAGTATTTGACAATAATTCTTGGAATACTTAATAAAATCTCTTTTCCAAAGGATAGCAGATATTTTAATACTTTTAAAATGGAAAGGAAACAGTTCCTGGAATTCACACTACTGCATCCTAACATACCTCAGCATCTAAATAGCATTGTTAAAACATAAATGTACATAGGGAAAAAAAAACTCATGGAATCATATCACACTATTGCATTCAAACTGATAATAACTGGCATCAAGATGCTCAGCAAACAAACAATTAAAATAGTTACTGACCTTCTGCTCCAACTTAAACAGATGTCGATTGAGATGCTGTTGAAGCCTCTCATTGGCATAATTTATACACAACTGTTCAAAGCTGTTTTTCTGAAAAAGAGAAACAAGAAACAGTTAGATCACATACAAGAAATTATATGAAAATAAAAATATTATTTGAAGCATAAGTAAACTTATCAATCCAATGCACACCTGGAATGACTCAAAACCATACATGTCAAGGATACCTATGGATTTCCCAGTACATTTTTTACCCATTTCAAGTGCCTTGTTAACTTGTTCTACAAGCCAGTCAAACAAGCTTGTGTAGATAAATTTTGCAATTGTGTCTCTTGTACCAATTGCCTGAACATAGAAATTAAAAGGAAAATTGATTACAGAGCATGTAGGATCCATAGAAAAAAGAACAATTGAACTGTTTAAGTAATAAAGACACCTGCTGCAGTGTCAACTTTTTGGCAATATTGTCCTTGTCAGATTGGATTTTATGGGTAGATAATGCTGCCATTAATTCCTGTGAGCTGCAACCCATCAACTGGGAAGCATTGGTTACAGCTGCCAAAAGAAAATAGATAATTTCAATTTTATGCTGTAAGTGAAATTTCATATAATAATCTTAAGTTAATATTTTAGAGAGTCAACTGAACTACTTCAGTATCCTCTTGTACATAATACAAAACAAAATATAATTTGGCTCTGCACAGCATGTCATTGTAAAAAAATCCAAGTGGGTCCTAACTTTCTTTGAGAATTCAATGACACTGAACTAGCGTACACAAAACAGCACAAGGTTTAAGTAGTCCATCAAAAGGCATGACACGTACGCTATGAATCTTACCTTCATCATCCACAACCTGAACCTGATTAGCACTGCCCGTAACTTTGAATGATATATTTCCCAGCCATAATATTGCAGAAACCATCTTAAAGATGAGCTCTTGATCCTCTTTGGAAATTCTAACAGTATCCAGTGCATTCTGGGGAAAACACAATTCCAGAAGGGAAGACATGAGATTTTGGGAGGCCATAAACAAAGTTAAAGGGGTTAAAGCTGAATAAATAAACAGTTAGTTATTTTACCACCATCTGATGAAATTTTTAGCATCGTCAACACCATCAATTGTAATGCAGTCACTCTGATTAAGATATTTGTATTCACTCGCTGCTCTTAGATTCAGTCTCTCTGCAGGAGAAATAAAATGGTTCTATATGAATGCAAATTTCTACAATATGATTAAGTTGATGAAGAAAACACAAAAAAAAAAATACAATGTACAACTGCACACACATCCCACAATACAAGGTAAAATCAGCATATAAAACTCAAAGGGCAAAAGAGGTCTGTTGATAGAAACTGCCACTCAAACTTAAGGGAAAATTTCAACACACAACTATTAGACTTACAATGTTGTCATGGGATTGATTGTTGGGCAGTAAAACACCAACAAGAGATTAAGCTCAATATAATTGAGATAAAAAAGATGTTATGCTAGAATAGTCTATACTCTAGACAAGGTAAGATTACAAATGAACACATTAAAGAAAAAATTTGGGCTAGCACAATACAGCAAAAAAGAAAAATGGTTGAATCAATGCCATAAATAGTGGTCATGTGAGGAGAACACCTAAGGAGTAATATCAAACAGATGATAGACAAATAATTAGACACTGGAGACCAAGAAAAACTTCAAGTGAAACCATCAAGAAGAATTTAGATTTGAATGTCAATCTAAATACATGATCTATATGATAATACACTATGGTGTCGATGTAGCCGACCACACCTAATGAGAACTGGAAAAAGACTAGCTTCTTCTAGTTGTTGTAAATGAGATCTACAAATCATAGTGGAATGATCATACTTTCAATGTTACAGTAAAGATATATGGTCTCAAGACTAGCAATTAAGCACATTAGTGTCAAAAACAGTTATACGGTGAAAAAGATTGAATCAACTTATTTTCAATAGTTAATTTTCATATCATAACTATGTTATTTCTAATATCTAAATAGAATAAATCCAATGACAGGTCATGTTATCATATAGGCACATTCTTTTGTTCAATTTGCTCAGAATGAACAAAAGAATGGGCCATTTGGCTTTTAAAATTAACACTATGATCCTTGCCATTTCAATATGTTTCTAATAAACCCATACATGGAAACAAATATGTCATGAGGAATGATTATGTGACAAGAGTAAAGTATTAAAAAAATTTGACAGATTGCTCAGAAGATACACCTTTAAGACCATATGAAGATCCCGCACAAAGTTGATAAAATATGTGGTACGACCTTTCACCAGTGCCCAGATGAACAACTCTAGACTGTTCACAGTAGACATGATTATTTCAGAAGTAACAAAAGACAAACATCACAATTCTACACTTAAGTTCAAATAGGGCATCACAAATTACCTTTTCTAACAGAACTGGTTGAGTCATCATATGTTTAGGCACATGAAAAACACAAGGCCATAAAACAAGTCAATTCGGTAATTGCATTAGAAATGGATGTCACCCAAAAAAAAAAAAGAAACTCATTTACAGTAACATATACAGCTCCAACAAGCTTACAGGTTTGAATTGTAACCCCACATATTTTGCCCATTGTGCTGAAATGAATTTCAATCAACTTTCCCTGCAACAAATTAAAATTATCTCAACGAATTTCATCCAAAACATGCTGCATAGCCCTAAAAACCAAAAAGGAAGAATAAAACTGGAAAAGATTATGGACATACTTGATATCAAGCTATAGAAGTCTTGTAAAACAATAGCAGGAGTAACTCTCATTATACTGAAAAGAAAAACAAACTCACAAATCTGCTAGAGTTGTCATTCCTAGATGTTTTTGCATTCCCAAAGCTTCTAGTACATAGTTTGTTTGGAGAACTTTATCTTCTATGCCACTACTGCCACCACCAAGAGCAGCTAAGTATTGCATAGCAATTTTTGCTGTCTCTGTCTTCCCGGATCCACTCTCACCACTGCAAACAAAATTCAACAGTGATTATGAACAATTGCACTAGATATTATATCTAAATGCTATTGAGCTCATATATATATATGTGTGTGTGTGTGTGTGTGTGCCATGCATAAAACAGAAGCTCAAAATGTGCTAAGGTACGGACCTTATGATAATGGACTGATTTACTTCATCTGCAAGATACAAAAGGCAAATAGAAAACCTTTTTAAACACATCATCCAAATAGACTGAAAAGATTTTAAAGGATGAGAAAGAAAAGGAAAATTTTAGTTACCTCTTATCATCTCGTTGAAAGCAGCACTAGCGACAGCATAAACATGAGGACTATCAATGAATTTGCCCCTATAAGCTGAGACATAATCATTTCCATAAATCTGGAGATCCTTGATGGGATTCAGCGCAATTAAAATGGGCCCTGCTTTAGTCTATGTAAAGAAAGCACGGGCAGAAGTCAAGCAAACAAGAGCATATAGATGATCGGTTAAGTAAAAGAAAAAACCAGAGCAGGCATACGAACATAAATCATATCATGAGAATATCTAAACTTAAGGTTGTGAAGAACCGATGGCTCATTCAAATAGCTGAGCTTCATAAGATCATCTACGCCCTCCAAGATGTCTGGATTAGCCGGTAGGATCTCTGATCTGTTCACTTTCATAACCTGAAGTAACAACTCAACGGCACAAGCAACCTGTTACCTTGCATACTCAAGATCGAACTCTATCTCTCTGAAACGTGAAAAGCTTAGAGACTTACATTCCCATTCAAGAGTGAAACAGATGCCTCATCTCCCATAGTTGACTGTATCATCGCTAGTTCCCACTGCCCTCTTTGTCGTCTACACCAAACACGAAGTTTCTGATGGAACAACAAAGACAAAAAATAAAAACTACAGATAAAAAACGATGCTCATACACAACTCGAAACAGATAACAGCAGCAAGCATAAACCTTATCAACAAAAAGCATATTTTGCAAATAACTTGTATATCTTTCAATAAAATCGCCCTTTCAAATAAGCGAACAACAAAGACGCTCCGGGGATCAAGAATACTTGACAAAACTGAATCAACAACCACCAAAAGTCACAATTTCCTTTTGCCAAGTTCCCAGTTACCTTTCTGATGAAGTAAGAGATGCTATCTTCCTCCAATTCTCTCATCTTCCCTGATGAAGCAAAACAATCAGTTGATGCTGGAAGTCCCATGCACTCTTCTGATGCTGCCACGTAAGGCAACTCCACATCCATCTTCGCCTTCTTGCTTCCAAAGCCACTTCTTGTTCTCTTGTGTTGTCGCTGTCCCGAGTCATTCTCCTTCCTCTTGGCATCAAATCCATTCGGCAAGCACTCCGCCTTGGCGGCGGCGCCACCGCTACCATCGCCGACCTTGAAGTTATTCGGCAACGACCGCCGCGCCGGAGGCAGCCTGGCCCGGGACGCTGGCCGAGCCGGCAATGCCGGCGGCGAGTCCTTCGGCTTCGCTTCTTCCTCCTCTCTCCGGCGAAGAGAATCAAGCATCTCTTCCAGCGAGCTCTTCGTCAGAGAGGATGGCGAAGCCGATAACATCATCTTCTTAATTACACACACACACGACGAAATTAAAAAATTAAAAAAATTGGAATTTCACAATTTTCCCCCTCAAATTCACGTTCCTAACTCGAAATTCACCACCACCACTGCATTGCTAAAAGACGCGAAGTTGATGAGCACTTTCGAGATTCAACGTAGAAAGGAAAGAAAATTAGAAAAAAAATGATAAAACCAGTTTTGAAAACGGTGAGGTGTGAGAATTGGTTTCGCTCGTTGCAGGATTTAAGAGCATTTGACAAATCGAAGAGAGTGGCACGGGTTTCCAATTAGTGAAAGCGTGAGTTACGACGTTTGAAGAGAGTAAAGAAGAAGAGGAAGAGAAGGAGGAGGTTAAGGTTGTTGTCGTGCTTGTTGTGAGAAACAAACCTCCTCAGACTCAGAGAAAAAAAGGGAAGGACAAGGAATAAACGAAAAACAGGAACAATTTGAGAAAATTGCTGTTGTTGCTGTTGTAACAGTGTTCTGTTTTTTCTGTTCTGCGTTTTCGAAACCAAGATTTAAACAAATTTAAAAAAAGGTTTCTTATTAGTTTTCCGCTGTCTCTCTCTGTATCTCAAAACCTTAAGAAATGAAATAAATACAATAAAATAATGTAACAACTAATTTGAATTTAAAATTGTTGGTCGTGGTATTAGGTGATGGCGTTTGCTTCTTTCTCTGCCCAGAAATTCAAATCTTCGTCGTGGAGGTGGCGACTCACTACTGCAACATTCAGAGGACTGTCTGGATCTGATATGGGTAAGAATATTATTTTAAGAATTCTTCGAACACGAGGTTATAAAAAAATTTATATGAATATGGTATTTTACTTATCTCGTTATATTGAAAAATAATAGTTTATTATTCAAATACGATATTATATTTAAAAAATAATATTTTATTATTAAAATAGTATTATTGGCAAGATTTTATTTAAGAAGCTATATTTTATCATTTAAATTTTATCATTGAAGAGCTTTATTTTTTGAAATATTACATTCTTATAAATAATCATAAAAATTCATATTATAACAATTTTTTGCTGCAAATTCATATTAAAAAAATGACCCACATAAATTATGGAAGAAAAAAAAAGTGTTACACTTTAGGTGTGAATTTTTTTTTTATTGAAATCAGAATATTCACTATATCGATAATAATAATTAATTTCTTTGCGATCTACCAAAGAAATAAATAACTAACCACAAAAGAATGAGCATAGATCGAGCCTTAAGATTAGCATGCATTGTCATTAATTGGAGTGGGAGCTAAAGCTGAACGTTGTACCAAAAAGAGGAATGATATTGAAATGGGCTGTGCGTATGATCAAATTACATAACTGGGTCTTTCACTTTTTTGCAACTGGCGAGTGACAAATAATTTAAAGGTTTAATTAACATGCACTTCCATTAATTTTACTCAATTTAAAAAATATTTAACTTGAAGCTATAAAGAATTACTGTTTCAGTAATACAATAATATCTTAATAATTTTTTAAGTTTAATTTTAGCATACTATCAGTGAAAAATTATTTTTATAATGTTATTTAACTCTTTCATTTATATAACTTCTCAAATAGTAGTATAAAATTCAACTATCTTTTCTGATATAACAATATATGATCGGAATTTGTGTAAATAAATTTTATAATGACAATAGCATTGCCCGTGTTCAGTTTGATTTCGTTTTAATAAGGTAAAAAAATAATTATTCAAAACTTTATTTCCATTTAGTTCGATTATTTTTTAAAAACCAAATCAAACCAATTAAAATCAGTTTGAATTGATTTATTTTTTATTTTTTCTAAAATTTTATAAAATATATAAAAACAAGCAACAACTAACAACATTAAATTAACTTATCGCTATTATATACTATATAATTATAAAATCTAAGCTAATTTTTAAAATTATGCTAATTTATAAACACTATTAACTAATAAGTTAAACAAATAATAAAAGAATTGACAAAAAAGCATGTTTATTAAATTAAAAAAATTAATATATAATTGAAAATCTAAAATATTGAGTTAAAATATGATATAAATATAGACATGGATAAGAAATTTTAATAAACAATACATCTAATCTAATTAATTAATATATATAATTTTATAATTATTAATATAATATATTATCGGTTCGGTTTGGCTTCATTCTATTTTGGAAATGAGAAAAGCAATAGGTTGGAAACTTTCACAAATTAAAAAAACCAATTCAAACTGATTTATTTCAATTTTGATCGGTTTTTGATTTATCGGTTTTCAATTTTAATTCGATTTTAAACACCTCTAATTGATAATGGATAGAAATTAAAATCTAATTTTTATAGCATGTGCTTGTAAAGTATATGTTGAGAATTTAGAAAATAAATAAAATTATTTAATATTTTAGGAATTCAAAAGTTATTTGATATTATTTTTAAAATAAGTAAGTAAATAACAATACATATTTTTTTATTAGTTAATGTGTGTCTTTCTTTTTTTATTTTTTTTGGTTTCCCTCCAATCAAAGGAAATACTATTCAAGTATTGGAGATTTTATAGGAGGTCATGACTCTCTTAATACTGATTTTTTCATGTCTAGGGCTCCAACTCAAAATCACTGAATAAGAGGACTAAACATGTGTCTTTAAGTGAACCAAAGAATTTTCCTAATACTCAAATCTATTTAATGATAAAGAAATATAAATGTTGGTTAAGCTGATTTGAGTATTTAATTAATTTGATTGAAAATTCAATTACTTTCCAATAATTTCAATAAAAATCAATTTTCAAATATAGCAGAGAATAACTTGAATTTAGAATGGAATCACTAGAAATTGCAGTATAAAATCAATAGTGAAAATAGTCTACCAGAATGTCATTTCTTTCCTCTCGCACATAATGGTTTCAGCTTTCACTTAGACGGCAAGAGACAATATGGTATAATACCAATCTACGAATCGAGAATATAAAGTGCTATGATTAATTTTCGAAAATAAATAATAAAGTGCTATGATTATTTTTCAGAAAAGAAAAATAAAGGAGTTAACAATCTTTTTTAGGGACAAGACAAATTTATTATAGGTATAGTAGGTGGTGGCTGAATTGAGACGAGAAAAAATATACTCATCGTAATGTGGCTATATCTTACATAGATGTTGTTCATTAATTAATTGTTATAATTAGATATAACCACTTACCAAAGTGGCTTCCAAAAACAGATTGAAGGACCAGCAAATTTAGCCAAATACCATGAAATGTTATTCTCTTTCTCTTATATACCTTAAATTTACGTTAATGGATATCACATTCTGGATAAGCACCAAAGAAAAGGGAATGGGTAATGCAATTTCCAAAGGAGGAGCAATAGTTTGGCCTGGGCGTATTGGCCCCAGCAATAATTGCAATGAAAACAACAGTCACGAACGCATCATCCCGAAGGGTAAATTGGTTAATCGATTTACGTTTATGTATACATAATGAGAGCTTCAAATGGAATATAAAAGGATAACTATGCTCTTCGCCTTGTTGAAAAGGACATGACCAATTTAAAATGCTTTTGGCCACCAACACTTTTGAATTTCTTGAGGGCCACACACACAACTAAAACTTCGAACTTCATGTCACACTTGATCGAGGACGTTACAACGTGTACCAATTTGTCCATTCCACTCATCTACCTCATTTGCATGTGTATCATATTTATTTTTTTTAAATTATTTTTTAGGTCAAGGTTAGTTAGAGATAGTGACATCAATATATTGGAGGGAGTTTCGAATAATTCATCTCTCTGGGCATACCTGTCCATTGGTTCTCAATTTAGCCCTTGCATTATATTTTTTTCATGAAGAGAGAATTGAAGAAAGGGGTCTAATTAATCAAACTAAATTAGCTATCAAGAAAAGAAATTATCCACATATACATGTGTATAGGCGGTTATGACTTTCTCGTCCCTTCTAAGGCAAAAGTGATAAATTAACAGCAAACTAAATCTAAAAGGTACATTGGAACATGCATGGCTTTTGAAGAAGAGGAAACGTACAATCAAACATCGAAAGCAATGATTCTCTGGGAGTCTTGTCAGTAATCTTACTTTTCCATTTTATTTTATTTTATTTTATTTTAGTTTTCCGATTTAGAATCTCATGACAAAGAAAGTTTTCAGAATGTGTCTTTTTAGGTACAATTCACTAGGATGTTCACAAGTAGCTATTTAATTTGGCCGATAGTGGATGAGTGTAGGGGTGACAAAATCCCACCGTCGAGGATCCTTGCAGGAACCTCCCATTCGGGCCCTGAGTTTGGGTGTTTTTTTTCCTATGGCCTGGTAGAAAACCCCCCAAGACATATTCGAGGACAAACAGAGCATTCTCCCCAATCCCCAACAGCCCACAAACATTAAAAACATTTTCCTATTCCATTTGAAACCCTAAATCTCACTCATCTTTTTCTTTCTACTTTCCTTTAGCCGCCACCAACCCATCACCCTTCACCCAGAGATCTAGTTCAACTAGCACCACCGTGACCTCATCGTTGGTAGCCTTCCTGACGCTCTTCCTTTCATAACATCAACACATCACAATTCATTGTCGTGCACCGCACTGGACACACAAGTCTTCTTCTCCTATGCGACTATGATGCCAAGTTGGACATGATGTACCTATCTTCACCAGCATTGATCTCAACTCTCCTTGGCTTTGAAAATCTCCAAACCTAGACTACATGCAAGCCACAGTGCCACCATTAAGTTCTTCCCAGGCATGAATCCCCCAATCTCCGTAGATCTGTGTTGATGTTGTCATTTGTGCTTTTTGTTGTTATTGTTGTGGGATAAAGCCATAAACTTACTCAATTTTAGCTGTTGTGGCTTCTTTTCTTGTCTTGTTCATTGTTTCTTTTTTCCTTTTGGGCAATATGACTTATCACTGTTATGTTGTTGTTTCTTTATTTTTAGCCCTTGATTTGTTATTGATGTTGATTTGTTGCTGCTCCGTTATTGTCATGAGACCAATTTTTCTTATAATGTTTGGGGACCCAGCAGGACTAAAGGGAAGCGAGGAATGAGGACGGGTGGAAAATCACCCAGGCGGAGGATCGGGGACGAGAGGGGAGGTTAGGTGGCAGGAATGGGGAAGGGAGGATTCCCGCTTGGCCCCACGCGAGTGCCACCCATATATGGGAGGGAAATATCATAATAAATTTGGGTAAAAGATGCTGAATTTCTTTAAGATTAGATAATATTACACGTGATATTTTTTAGGGTAAATAATAAGAAACACCCTTGAGGTTTGAATAAATACCCTTCTTAATTATGTTATTTGTGATTAATCCTTATACACGATATTTACACATAATTTTTATTTTTATATACATTAATATTTTAAAATTAAAAACTAAGAAAATACATAATTTTTTATTCTTCATAAAATAATTATTACAATTCATTACTACTATTAATGATTTGTTCTCTTAATTTACTGAAATTTTTAAAATTAAATTGAATGTATAAAAAGATATTATTTTATATTATTATAACACACATATTTTATTTTGTGAAAATTTTATATATAAGTATTAATAAATGATATATTTTAAAAAGTAATAAATATTAGTCATATTTTACCTTTTTTATAATATAATAGAAAATTAGTTAATATAGTTATTAGAGACATTTCCAACACATAACGAGAGTGGAGTGTTATATTGGAATAAGAAAGGGGTAGAGTGCTTTTTCTTCAAACCTTAAGAGTATCTCTTGTTATTTAGCCTATTTTTTATTTGTAAAATTATAAACTAATTAACATCCTTTGAGATTATATATATATATATATATATAGGTTGAAAAATGCATGAAAATGGGAGGTTGAATCATGCTTTAACTTTTCTTTCCCTTTTTGATTTTGAAAATCTTAAATAGATAATATCAAGTATGAACTTGAAATGCGAGGAAATAGTGTTAGTAAGTATTAGAAAGTAACTTTCTAAACTAAAACAGATGTAAGAAACGCAAGATTAAATATGTTTTTCATAAGAAAAAATACAATAAGCACAAAACAAAATAAAGGAGATTAAGGGAGAGAAAGATACTCCACAAGAGTTTTTATATTGGTTCGTCCACCTTGCATATTTAGTTCTCAATAACCATTAGTTCCACTCAAAAAACCTTTTTCAACCTTGAGAAAGTTAGATAGTCTTTCAATAGCCTTCTCAAGCTATCTCCCGTGATCAGTAGCTCATTCTCCTGTCACCTTCAAGTAGTTTTTGACTAACCTCTTCAAGCTATCTCACAACGATCACGGATCGGTTACAAGGATTGTGTTTGAGTTGGATCACTCAAACTATCAAACACTCAAGTTTTCTCAGAATAAACAATGTTAGAGTTGAAAAGTTAAATGACTTCTTTCTATCTATTCTTCCTAGGAAGAAGATGTTATCTAATGAAAATGTAGAAAGAAGAATTTTACAAAGATGAAACGATTACAAGTTGTAATAGTTTTATAGAAGATGAGAGGAAATTTCATCGTGTTTCAAACACTTGATCAATAAAAAGTCTCTTCATTGTAAGCACAACATCTTCTTGTGTACCTTATCTTTATTTATAACCATTGCCCTTGATTTGTTTTCCTAGTGCCATTTGTTGATTTTTTGTTTTTTGTGTCTTGGAAATGAAGTCTAGAAAGTAGCTCTACGTGTTCAGAGTTACCTTTTGCAATTGTAGAAGTCATTGTCTAATAAAAGTTTCTGAGTCTACCTTCAAAAACTACTTTTTGCTTTTTGAATAAGGTTTCTGAACTTTTCTTTTCAGAAGCTGGGTAGTTGACTAAGTTGAAAAGATATGTCACTATCAGTCCTGATTGAGTTTGAATTAAAATTTGAATTTCAAAGTTTCCTTCCATTTCTGGATAGTGCACCGATTATAGTAAACGTGCTTTTGAAGTGTTGTTTCAATTTCTAGACAATCCTTAGTCTTCCTTTCTTCAATCAGCTCTTGTTGTAAAGGATATAATCACGATTATGATGATTAATGTAACACCCTAAAATTAGTTAAAAATTAATTTGAGTTTTATTAGTCATAATTTCAAAAATCTTCAGTTTTAGCAACGATGAGGATGGCTCAACGGATTTGTTAAAAAAAAAATTTCAGGGCGGGGTGAATAGTGACCTTACGGCCCCCAGTCCTATAGCCGAAACCCTAGTCTGAAGGGAGAAATGCCAGGGACTAAGAAAAGAGAGGGTTAAGGTTAGAAATGATAAGGAATGAGAAGCTATACCTAGAATCAATTTTCGAGTAATATTTGATTACCTGGGTACGTGTTTTACCTAGAATGAGAAGGCACAGACCAATCTGGAACACCTTGTTTGAGATGTCCAGGAACTCCTCCCAAGCCTTGGAAGGTGAAGACTTCCTTGACAATGGGAACATGGTTCATTAGGTGGTTGCTTAATCTTCTCCAAGAGCAACCTTCCCTTGAGAAGTTGTCCATATAATGCTCTTGCATTAGAGGCTTGTTGTACATGAGGAAAGGTCCCCTCTTAGCAATGGATTGGTCAAGTTGCTTTCCTTCTACCATGGTAAGGTTTAGTATGAGAGGATTGAACGAAAAAGGTTAGGTTTTGAGGAAACAATGAAGGTTGTAGAGAGGAGAGGTTTGTGAGAGAAGATGAAACAGTTTTGGTTGAGGTGAGAGTGTTTGAGGTTGAAGATGAAAGATTTATATGTGGCGTGAGAGAAGTGGGAAGTTATAAATGTGATGGGACATAAAGTCTAGAGGTGAGGCGACGTGAGAGAGAAACTCAAAGAGTGGAAATTATCCCCCTTTTTACACTCTTCCAGGATAAGTGGTTTTCTGAACCTTGGAACCACTTTCTAATCCTTAATATACTTTTGAGCTAGCATTCTTCACAATAACACTATTTCCTCATATATGAATGGTCTTCTATATTCAGCATGTATGCCTTTCTTACCTAATTCTGATCTTCTGACCTAGCACACTGACTTTTTGGTCTTGCAACTGATGTCTTCGTTTGGGCTTCAGTTTAAAGTCATGATGGGGAGTGTCCAAAGATGTTTATGCATGAATGCTATGTAGATCTAATAAAATGATATTTAACACCAATATGATTAGATCTAGAGTGCTGGATAGGATTCTTAGCAAGATTAATAGCACTTGTTGTAGGTAGAAAAACACATGAGAAGGGGGTTGAATTGTGTTTCACCTTCTCTTTGCCTATTTGTCCTCTGAAAAACTTTACCAAGAACTATCAAGTTATGAACTTGAAGTGCGTGAAAAACATCATTAGTAACTTCAGAAAGTGAACTTTCTAAACAAAATATGTAATGAACGAAGAACGAAAGTTTCCAGAACTAACACAGTTAATAAAAACGATATAAAAATAAAATGAGAGATGAAGGAAGAAAGAGATACTACACAAGAGTTTTTATATTTGTTCGGTTAATTCCTGCATCCAGTTCTCAACAATCATTGAGTTTCACTAAACCTTTCTCACTTCGAGAAAGAAACAAGGATAGTCTTTATAATAGCCTTACCAAGCTCTCACTAGTGACCAATAGACAACCCCTATTGTCACAAACTATGTAACACCCAAAAATTATTTAAAAATTAATTTAAGCTTTATTAATCATAATTTCAAAAATCCAGTTGAGCAATGATGAGGATAGCCCGCTAATGTGTTAAAAGAAAAAAATTTTTTTGAGGGGTGAATAGTGTTTTGCGGGCCTACGGCCAATCAAGACAGCCAAAACCCAGGATCCAAGACAAATACCAGAAAAAAGAGAGGGTTGAGGTTAGAAATATTTAGAAAAGAGAATTTTATACCTGAATTTAATTTTCGAGTAATATTGGTTTAATCAGGTCCTGTATTTTACCCGTTCAGTAAAATTTCTGTATACTTCTAACATGAAAGATAGTTTAATCTTATAAAAGGATAATGTCTATCCTTTACATGCAAAGTGTAAGGCTAAGATTTAATCTTGCTTTACAAGATTAAATTCTAGCCATTCATCATATTTTCTTTTAAAGAATTAGACTTTATACTACATAATTCTTACAACCTTATTTAATATCATTTAAAGCCACCAACTTTGTCATTTTTCATCCTTCATTCTCGGCTAAGTATAAGCAAACAACCATCTCCATGTTTGCTTCTTTAAAAACCATGAAAACTTGGTCCAAACCATTGCCTAAACTTGATAAAACCACAAACTCCCTTTACAAAACTTATTCCTCTCATCAAAATCTACCAAACTAATTGATTAGAATTTGAATCCATCACTTTTTCCAACATTGAGGGCTCACAATCTGATGTTAAAGGAAGGATTTGGTGTTGTTGGGAAAGCTTTGAAGTGAGCAAGATTACTCTTGGAACATCCTTGAAGCCAAGATCCTTAAAGCCACCAAAGTAGGGCATTTTAAACCTCTTTTACTTCAATTTTGTTTTTCTGATTTGCTTACTGATTTGGCTAAATATTTTTGGTTCTATTGATTGATGATATATTGATATTGATGTATGAATTTTGGTGGAATGTTTGGGTGATGTTAAAAATCATTTTTGTTAAAAGTAGTTTTGCTCTATGTTGCTAGATTTTCGATTTTCTATTGGCAGTAATTGTTCATGAATTTT
Organism: Dalbergia oliveri; assembly: GCA_030441495.1. Taxonomy (NCBI): domain Eukaryota; kingdom Viridiplantae; phylum Streptophyta; class Magnoliopsida; order Fabales; family Fabaceae; genus Dalbergia; species Dalbergia oliveri. The sequence continues at coordinate 28,540,997 of JAMLFY010000011.1, forward strand.
TTGGCATATTTTTGGGTAATTGCATGAGTTAGAAAAAATATATGTTGAATCTAACATCTTATCTAGTTTCACAAATTTTCTTACTTTGATTTTGACTCCTAATGCTTAAAAAAACCCAGAACCGAAAGTATGTCTATGCTGCCTGGATTTGTGAAGCTGAAGCTTGCAAAGATTACTAATTTTTTTCACGTAGCAAATGATTGATTTTTCCTTTGAAATTTTGACGGAGTGTTGAAAACATCTTGAAGTTAAACGTTATTTTTATTTTGAGTTGATTCAATCATTTGTTAGGGTTAAAAATTATGAATTTAAGGCTTTAAGCTAATGTAAGTGGCTTCTAGACAGAATTTGTCTAATTTTTTTAACATAGTTAGAGAACTATTTTTGCTCTGAGATTTTTATAAAACCTTGTGGACATATTCAAGTGCCTTGGATAATTTTTATAGCCACTGAATTGATTTGAGCTACAATAGTGTGAAATCTGCCCAATGCCTGGAAAAGAACCAAAGACTTGAATTGATAATGTAATGACATTTTGGTTCTAGCATGACATGATTACTTGATGTTAAATATTTGGCCATATGACTTGTGACATATAAATGCATGCTAGAGGAAGAAAATAGTGGTTTATGAGGCATGATTGAAATTTCATTATGAATGAAATGCCTACATGTGCTTTATGCATGCATTTGGAAAAGGAAAATAGAACGTATAAACTTAAATTGTGCATGTTCTGACATATGGACAAAACAAAAACAAGACTTAGGTTGAATGAGGGAAGAAAACAAAAAAGAGGAACCTCCTCAAATATTTTGAGCCGGAAGACGTATCGACTAGGAATAGATCTGTGTATGATTCGGAAATGGAAAAAAATGAAGTTTGATGATTACGTATAGGATTGAGCTCGTCTCTTCGGTCTATTTCCAGCTATGTTGTGATCTAAACGCCCCAATTTTTATGCAACCCTAGTGAACAAGTGCCGACGTGAGAGGACTCCAACAAGAAGCTAGCAATGGCCAGTCCCTAAGGACACTTCTAACAAAGGTTGGCCCTTGAGGACCAAAGCTTTGAGGAGGCTTCGCCCCAAAGGAAGCAATTCCAGAGCCATCCCATATGAAGAACGACAAGCCCAAAGTCAACCTGTCTGGCAAGATTCCCAAAATGTGGAAAGAATCATGGGAACGACCTTGCTTGGCTGGACAATACGTATGCTACCGTTGGAAGGGGCATAAGATCTGGAGTGTCCAAAAAGATTCCAAAGCCTCCTGAGAAGCCAACTACAAAGCCACAACGACAAAGTGGGTCTTCACCATAAGTCCTTGAAGGGACGTCACTACCCAAGAATTCGACCTAAGGTAGGATGCGTTTAGGATCTGATTGAATTGTTTGAATTGTATGTGTGAATTCCTTTTGTGATCTATTTAAGTTTGTCTTTTGAAAGCCTTTCAAAGGAATTTTGAGGGCAAAATTCATTTTAAGGTGGTGGTAATGTAACACCAGAAAAATTACTTAAAAATTAATTTGAGCTTTATTAGTCGTAATTTCAAAAACAGTTGGGCATTGATGAGGGCGCCCCACAACCTCAAAAAAAAAAAAAAATTTTGGGCCGATGAATAGTAACCTTAGGGGCCACGCGGCCCGGACGCTTGAACCCCTAGATTCGGCCCGAAAGTGCCCGAAATTAGGAAAACATGGGAATAATGTTAGAAATAGGTGGAAATGATAATTTTATACTTAGAATTAATTTACGGGTAATATGGGGTAATAGGTACGGTGTTTACCCGTCGTAAGATTTAGTTTCGATTTTTAACACAGAAGAACATTTCTAACATTATTAATAATTGATTTATAATTGATATTTATTCATTTGAGACAAGTGGAGGGCAAGATTTGATCTTGGATTCCAAGATCAAATCCTAACCATCCACTTGGCTTTCTAGTAGCATGAATCATCATAAGACTTGCTTTAATGATGATGACTCATTAAAACACCTAAGCAAAAACTTTTCCCCAAAGGCAAGGAGCATCTCGGCCATTCCAAGCAAAGGTAGCAGCTGGTTCTTCTTCCATGTTCAAGAGCTCCATCTTAGTTACAATTCACATAAACACTAGCCTAGGATCCTCAAAACCCAAATCTTCCTTCACAAAAATTGATCTATACTTCTACCTCTACAATTATAACCGATTAAAATTTCAAAACCTCATCATATTCACCTCATCCATCTGATCAGAGGAGGGTTTGAAGGTGTTTTGGGAGTCTTGGAGTGAAGGACTCTCATCTTGGAGCAAGCTAGAGACAAAGAGACTAGCCTTCAAGAGTGGTTTTCTCCTCCTTTCTTGTGGAATTTTTCAATTTTGTTTTGGCTTGCCCTAATTCCGAAAATTTTGATGATACTGATGGTTAACATATTGATATTGATGTATGAATTTTTGTGTTGTGTTTGGATGGTTTTAAAATGGGTTTTCTTCAAGTGAAATTGGAACTAGGTTGCTGGATGATTTCTGTTCTGTAATCAGAATTTCTCATGAATTTTCTGGAAAATTTGTGGGTGGTTTCATGAGCCATGAAAATTATATGTTGTAGTTAAGCCCTTAAAATAAATACATGAATTTTCTTGAGGGTTAATTTTAAGGTTTGATGCCTCAAAAAAATTAGGAACCGAATTGTAATTTCTGTCTAAATTGTTGAAACTGAAGTAACAAACTTGCCCGAATTTTTAATCATAGCAATTGATTGAGATATCTCCTGAAATTTTTACAAAAGACTAATAACATGTTTAAATACCTTTTTGAATTTTCTTGTACCATGATTCCATCGAATTCTAGGGCTAAATATTTTGAGAACATAAGTCTGGACTATGAATTTGTGGCTTCTGCACCAGATTTGCTTATTTTATTGAAGTGGTTATATAACTCTGATTGCCCTGAAATTTTTACAGGTTGTTTTAGACACATTGAAGTGTCATGTGAAATTTTCCTTAAGGGTGGAATGGTTGTTTGGTATGGTAACAAATTGTTGTGCCTAGAACATCAATTCTGCAAGCATAATGAGATGTGGAAACGCTGAAATTCTATGATAGTATGTACATATCTTCCTGTGTATGTTCGAAACATATGGAAAAAGAAACAAGGCTTAGAAGAATTGAGAGGGAAGGCAAAAAGAAGGACTTCCCTAGAAAAGTTATGAGTCGATAGACGTATCGGCTAGGCATAACCCTGAGTGATCCGAAATGGAAAAAAATGAAGTTCGTGATCTCGAATAGGAATGAGCTCATGTCCTACAGTCTATAGTCCTATGTGAAATTGTGAAATGTGAATGTATCTCTCTGAGAATAAGCCTTCCCTATGTTGAGAAAATTGAGAAAGATATGAGGAACAGAGTTCTGATTGTACATATTATTACTCGATCAATTATTGTGATATTATCCTTAGTTCCCGTTACGTGTTTCAAGATTTCTGTGTATAATTTTGTATGAATATTGTATATGCATGAATTGCTTATGCCTACTGTGTGTAGTATATGGGGGAAACTACCTCTAGAATTTTATAATATTCACCCCTATGTGTTTGTTTTCGTGCCTCCAGGTTAAGCCAGGGATAAGATCCTGCTATGCAAAGGAGTGTAGGATTACTGAGCATAGCAGTTGTTTTATTTGTTAATGTATTAGAAGACAAATATGTCTAAAGCTCATAGAGGAGCTTCCTTATGTATTTTTAGCTGTATGTTTAATAAACTTGAGGTTTACTTGTAAGATGTTTTAACAGAATTACGCTTAGTTTCACACGTAAATCGAGCTTGCCATAGATAATTAAGAGAGGTTGTAATTAACAAGTAACATCTTTAAAGTATGATATCATAACTTAAGAATAGGGTTGTACTTGGGAGGATGTTACAAATAGGATCTTTAGACCCTATTTAGATCAGTTTGTGGTTGTCTTCATAGATGATATTCTCATCTACTCTAAGACCCACGAGGAGCATGGACGCCACCTAACCATAGTACTAGAGACCTTGAAGGAAAAGAAACTATATGCCAAGCTTTCTAAGTGTGAATTCTGGTTAGATGAGGTACAATTTTTAGGGCATGTAGTATCTAAGAAAGGAATTGCTTGTAGATCCTAGTAAGGTGGAAACGGTTGTGAACTGGAAAGACCAACCACGGAATGAAGTAAGGAGCTTTTTGGGTTTAACTGGTTATTACCGTCGGTTTATCAAGGGATTTTCCTAGATTTCCTTACCCCTGACCAAGCTAACTAGGAAAAACACCCTTTTTCATGGACCCCGAGTATGAGAAGAGCTTTCAAGAGCTGAAACACAAGCTAACCTCAACCCTATTTTAGTATTACCCAAACCCAATGTGCCTTTTGAAGTGTACTGTGATGCTTCGAGAAAGGTTTGGGTTGTGTACTGATGCAAAATAGGCAAGTGGTGGCCTACATATCAAGACAACTCAAGCCGCATGAGGCAAATTACCCCACCCATGACCTTGAGTTAGCCGCTGTCGTGTTTGCTCTAAAGATTTGGAGACATCATTTATACGGAGTGAGGTTTGAGGTGTTCTTCGATCACAAGAGTTTGAAATATCTCTTTGATAAAAAGAGCTAAACATGAGGCAAAGAAGGTGGATGGAGTTTTTAAAAGATTATGATTTCGGGTTAAACTATCATCCAGGTAAAGCTAATGTTGTAGCTCATGCCCTAAGTAGGAAATCCTTACAAGTGTCCCGTTTGATGGTGAAAGAGGTTGGGTTAATTGAGCAGTTTAGAGACCTAAATTTAGGGATGACCTTGACCACTAAGGGCATAAGAGCTTGTCACCTTAGTGTGACGAGTGAATTCAAGGAAAGAATTGCTCAAGCCCAAAGGAAAGATAATTTCAAGAGACCTTAGGCGGAAAGAGCTGATAAGTTGAAAGGTTTTACCCAAGGGAATGATAGTTTATGGAGGTTTGAAGGTCATATATGTGTACCTGCTAGTGGTGACCTCCAAAAGGATATTTTGGAGGAAGCCCATAAGAGCCATTTTACCCTTCATCCAAGTGCCACCAAGATGTATCAAGATTTGAAGAAGATGTTTTGGTGGCCAGGATTGAAGAAGGATGTGTGCACATGGGTGAGTAAGTGCTTGGTGTGTCAAAAAGTGAAGATTGAACACCAAAAACCTTCTGGAATGTTGCAACCCTGCGATCCCTGAATGGAAGTGGGATAGTATCTCCATGGATTTTGTAACTGGACTCCGAGGACCAAGCGAATCATGATGCCATATGGGTAATTGTGGATCGGTTGACTGAGTCAGCCCCTTTTACCTATTGAAGTGACTTATTCCTTGGATAGGTTAGCACGTTATATATACAGGAGATAGTAAGATTACATGGAGTACCGTCAACAATAATCTCGGTTCGAGTCCGCGATTCACGTCACGGTTTTGGGGAGCCTTAAGAAGGCGTTTGGTTCAAAGCTGTCTAGACGGCTTATCACCCCAAACGGACGGTTAATCTGAAAGAACTATCCAAACTTTGGAGGACATGTTGAGGGCATGTGTTTTAGATCAAAGAGGGAGTTGGGATAAGTACCTTATTTTGAGTTTGCATATAACAACACTTATCATGCAAGTATCGTATGGCACCATACGAGGCCCTCTATGGACGGAAGTGTCAATCACCTCTATGTTGGTATGAGCCCAGAGCAAAATCTACTGGACTGATATTGTGAGGGAAACAACGGAACAAATTAAGAAATTAGAGATAAAATTCTTACTGCTAAAGTCGACAAAAAAACTATGCGGACAAGCGGAGAAACCGCTAGATTTTCAAGAAGGGACCATGTGTTCCTAAGAATCACCCCCACCACAGGCATAGGATGAGCAATGAAAGTAAAGAAATTGAGCCCCAGATTTCTTGGCCCGTTTGAAATCCTTAACAAAGTAGGATCCGTAGCCTACCGTATAGCCTTACCCCCGAGTCTCCAAACCTTCATGATGTTTTCCATGTCTCCAGTTAAGGAAATATCATTCTGACCCAAGTCATGTACTAGAGCCAGAACATGTACAATTAAGAGATGACCTAACGTTTAACTTATCACCCACGAGAATCGTTGACCAAGGAGTTAAGCAGTTAAGAAATAAGGCCGTACCTTTGATCAAAGTAGCATGGGGACGAGGTGAAACCGAAGAAGTTACATGGGAGCTGAATAGATATGCAAGCACAATACCCCGAGCTATTCTTAGGTAATGAATTTCGAAGGCGAAATTCTTTTAAGGAGGGGAGTAATGTAACGCCCAATTTTTACTGTAATCTTTACTGTCATTAGAAATTACCAAATTCCGTAGGTAAATATTATATAAAATTTGAGACCAAACAATTCTCAATAAAGGAATATAACGTTAGAAGAGAAGTTAGGAGCAATTCGTACAAGTATTGCAAACCCGAATTTCTGTATGTGTAAAATGACCAAAATGCCCTGAGGTTATTTTCTCAAAAATGAGGATCGTGGGCCCCACCCGTCCTCAAGGGGATGTTTTGAGGATAATAAAGGATTGTTTGTGCTATGTGTGTTAATAGAAGAATCTCAATTTTGAGTTTGACGCGCGAAATGACCAAAACGCCCTGCGGCGTTTTAACTTGAATTGCGTGCCGACTTAGTCCGAACCTCACTAAAATATTTTAAAAGGTGTTTTTAAGTTATGAATGACCCTTGGTTAAGTCCGGATGGTGGCAGATTTGGGTTAAATTACCGTTTTTGCCCTTGCAGTTTTGCAAATTTTGAGATTTTCGATTTGTCTAACGAAACCTAAACAATATTAGGCTCAAATTAAAGCTTATTAAATTCTAATTACTAATCTAGAGTCAAAATTATTTATTTAGATTGATTAGAACCTAAAATTGCTTAAAACACCCAAATTGCTTAGTAATTCACTTAAGCCCTTAACCGTAAATTCTCTAAATTGCATGAATACCTTGCCTACACCTAAATAATACATGGAACACACAAAATCCTCTTCCACAAGGCTGTAATGGCTGAAATTATTGAGTAATAAGTCAGAAAATTATTACACAAAAATCCAAAGAATGAAAACAAAGAATCATGAAAACATGGAAACATGATTCCATGTTTTAAGCCACCAAACAAAATGATTTTTCTTCCTTATTTTTTTTCTCTAATTTTTGGTCAGATTTCCTTCCTTCCTTTGTCCATTTATGAGCTGCAAAATCTCTATAAATAGGCATGCTTGAAGATAGTTTAGATGCTTAGTTCATAACTTACACAAATTCTAGTCTTAGGAGCACCAAAATCTTTCTTTCTTTCTTTCTCTTGGCCAAATTCTCCCTTCAGCTTTTCAAGGATATTTTGCTTCATTTCACTCAAGGAAACCAAGTTCTCTTCCTTTCTTTCAAATCAAATTAGGTAGGGAGGTGTTTCTAAGTTCATTTTATGCTAAGACAAGTTATGTTTCTAGCTCAAAAATGATGTTTTCATGAGCTTTCTTTTAAGTTTTCATTTTCAGTTTCTTCTTCCTTTCTTTTTAAAGTATTTCGGCCATATGGCCTAGCTTATGATGAGACCATGGTTTGATGATGAGATTCTTGAGTGTTGGTTGCAAAGCTTTCACAAGTTAGATCTCTAAAACTTGAAGGTTTCACTAGTTTCCAAAGCTTCTAAAATTTCAGTTTTTCTTTCCTTATTTTCCTTTCATGGTTTTGGCCAAATGGCCTAGGAAGGAATGAAATGATGGCTTGATGATGAGGACCTTGAATATGGGTTGTAAATCCATCACAAGTTAGGCCTCTAAAGCTTGAACATTCCATTTAATGCAAAACTTTAAAGAATAATGTTTTTATCTTGAGGTTTGAATATGAAATATGTATTTTTTTACTTTGTCTTGCTAAGATACATATATTGGGTTGAAATCATAATTTTCTTAAAGTCTTGAAGGAGCTCTAGTAAAGAGATCAAGTGAACTTGCATCCATGTTTAAGTTTATGTCTTGCACAGCCATATTTATTTTATGTCATAACTAAATTCTCAAGAATAAATAAATGAACTTGCATATCTCATGTTTAAATTTCAAGCTTGCATTTCATGTTTAAATTTCAAGTTGTCACTTAATCTCTAAAGATAATAAAGAAGTTGCATCTCATGTTTATTTTATGCTCTCACTTTATTTTATAATGGCTAAAAGAATCAATGCATGGCATGTTTATTTTATGTCATCACCTAAAAATCCTAGAGCTCAAAGACTTGCCTATGAATCATAAGCGAAGAAATGAGATAATTGGAGTTAAAGAATTTATTCTTTAAGAAGTCTTGAGAATTGGAGCTTAAAAAAAAATGTAATTCTCTTCTCCCTCACCGGTCTTGTGCGGACTACCACCGCTCCGATTTTAAGATTCTCTCTCCCTCTCCTGGTCCTGCGGATTACCGTTCAGTTTCTTGCATCATGTTTATATTACAAGTTCTTGCATCATGTTTAATTTTCAAGTCATCACCTTAAATCTTAAAGATAAAGAAATGGAATTGCATATCATGTTTATAATTCCAAGCTATCACCTTATAAAGATAAGATTAAAATAAGGTTGCATAGCATGGTAATAATTCTAAGATGTCACCTAAATCTCTAAAGCTCAAGACTTGCTCCTTTTATCTTAAGTGAAAGATTTAACTATGAACATTCTTTCAAGTTATAAATCGGTCCCATGGTTAAGTTAGGCCTAAAGTCCTATGACTTCTTTCAAGTTTAACAAAAAGAATTAGTTCTAAAAGAGTTTTAAAACTTTGTAAGAATTTTATGGGAAGCTAGTAATTTTATGTGTACTTAAAATGTGATTTGATGCTTATCAAGAATTTGGTGTCATTGATTGATTCCCTGGTTTGTATGTTATAGTTGCTGTTGCAAACAATGAAAACTTATGCATGAAATAAGGACATATTTTGTTCCTGGAAGAAAGTGTATTACTGTAAGAGTGCAATTTGGAAAGATTCTGGCTAAGGAAAGATTTGGTATTTAAGTGTGTCCATTGTGACCCACCTCTCTTTCCTGGGAATCTCCAGATGCATGATTATAGTTGATATATATTATTCCAAGAATAAGACTGTAAATAAGAAAGTGTTAGAATTATTATGAATTGCGAGTTGTAACATGCAAAGACTTATTGGTGACTTAAAATTTATAAGAAAATGATCCTTGGACCCATCAAACTATAGGTGGTGAAAAGGTGATTCTAGCCCCCTAACCTGTTCTCTCAAAAGGGTAGAGTCAGGACTTTAACTTATCAAAAAAGATAAGTATATGCTAGTGACGACTAGTAAGGTATGAGCTCATAACCTAGATTACTCCCAAAAGGGTGGAGTATAGGGTGGCCCAAGGAAAATAATGAGGATGATAAGATTTTAAAGTCACCTAAGGTACTAAAGAAATAAATTATGTGCACCATGTCCATGTGTAGCTATTATGATATTCTTCTGTGCATAACATACATGAGTTGATGATGAGAAATATGATGTTCTTCTATGCATGTTATATTAATGATGATGATGAGGAATATGATGTAATGATAAAAGAAAAGTTCATTATAAATATGACATGTTAAGATTATGATGCATTATAAGACGCATAATTAAAATTGGTCGAATCTCGGTAAAAGTATTTTCTGAACTTAAAATTTAATCTTCGTATGTTCACTATTTTATAATAACCCTAGATTCCTGGAGACTTTGATGATGACACCGTAGAAGGAGATACCCTCCTGAGAATTCTTTAGTAAGATTCTCACTCCCTTTCCTTTATTTCCGTCATTGTCTTCAGATTAGATGGCGACATTCGTCCTGTTCGTTGACACCCTACTTGGGAATTCCACTATGATGGTGCATCATTCGTATCACTTTGAAGGAAGGTGCTCGGTTCGTGTTTTTATTTACGTAGGTCGTCCATTTGCACATCCTGTCCTAGTTATCGTTTTTCTCCTACTTCTCCCTATGGCGATGAAATGGTTTTCGAACATGCACGTCCACTTGATGAAAGAATGTTACGTTCTTATCCGCCTCATCTCCGTCCATGGTTTTCCAGAGTATAATCCACGAACGAATTCTGAATCTGATCCTTCAGAGGACCCTCCTACTCATGCTTATTCTAGAGCTCTGCTCCTACTCTCCCACGTGTAAGAGAGGGTAGTGAGGAAATAGTTGTTCGGCCGAGGTTAGCAAGAAGACCGTCCATGCGACCCAGCCTGGTGCATCTCGTGTGCCCCTTCAGAGGAAGTTCTTCCCCGTTTCCAAGACAGTGGCCCTAGAGAGTTTTAAGTAGTCTTAAGAGTGTTATGCATCCAAGTTTAGAGTAGCCTTCCTCAGCTTTTAAGGTTATCTAGTTTAGGGGCATGATTTCCTTATAAATAGTTTCCTATGGTGTGAATATGTAAGATATGATGTATGAACTTAACTCACCTTTTGAGTGAGGTTATTGTATATATGTTGTGATGTGCATTATGGATGTTATGTGATGGAGCCAATATGATATATTTAGATTCTTAAATGTCTTATTTTACTACCGCTTAATCGTTTATGTTATGCGCGGCTCACGATTTCAATTATGTTAAAAAAAAAAAGGCTCGTAATTTCACTAAGTATTTTCAAAATATGATGAAAGAACCAAAGCAAAGAGTAAAGTCTAGTCATTAATCAAATTCAACCTAGGTGTATTTGGTTAATTACTAGAGTGTTACATGATCCACTACAAATACCATTTAGTATAAACTATCTATTGTGGAGTTGTCCACAAAAATATATTGGATATAAACTAAGTCTTTCTTATGTCAATGAAAAGAGAAAATGTACTGACTTAATTTCTATGGCCATAAGTGAAACTAGGTTACTTGAAAATAATTTCCTTACATTATCATATGCATACTCATGTTATTATGATTGGTCTGCCTGGATGATTTACTATTTGTTGACATATTTTGGTAAAAGTGCACTAAGTGATTGATTGTTAAAAGCTACCCACTTCGAAGGGATGATTTTAGAACTTTAAAATGAATCTTTAGTATATTGCATGATCACATTTTTTCAAATAAACCGAAGTGGCTGGAGCGATGATGATGACATTATAAGTATGTAATTGGGTAGTTACCCCTGAGAATTGTGTAATTCTCACCTCTATGTGTTTTTGTGTTTCCATGTCGCCTTCGGTTAACCCAGAACTACGAGGTTGCTACACTAAAGGAACTGGATCGCAATAGTTTAGTAGTTAGTGTTTTTTATTATGTTGTACTTAGTGGTGTGTATATGTTTGTAAACGTAATAGAGAACATGTATGTATTCAAGCTCATAGAAGAGCTTCCTTTTGTATTTACTTATGAAATAAATAAATGTTTTGTTTATTTGTTGTATATATGTAATAGATCCACGAATTAGTTACTACCCGACTCGATCAATCTTGCTATAGATAACTAAGAAAGGTCGCTAATTAATGAGTAACAACTCTCGAGTATGACATCATGACTTAAGGATGGAGTTGTATTTGGGAGGATCTTACAAACTAAGTGGTTATTCACGTCTCTTCAACTAACCGAGTATCTTTGACCAACCTTTCCAAGATAACCCTGATCAATAAACTAATTGTTATTGTCTTATTGCAAGTAGTCTTTGACTAGCCTCTCCAAGCTACCTCACTTCGATAGCTGGTAAAAGGATCCAGAGTTTGTGTTTGGGTTTGCAACTCAAACTAACCTACACTTAAGCTTTCTTAAGATTTCCAGTGAAGGACTTGGAAATATTTGGATGACTTCTTTCTAGTTATTCTTCCTTGGGAGAACATTTGAATAATATAGAATGTAAAAGAAGATTTTTTGAACAAGGAAATGATTACAAGCAGTAAAGAACTTTACAAGAAGATGAAGGAAAAACTTTACAATGTTTCAGCTCTTTTTCCAAGTGTTGAGTTCCATCTTTTTGAAATCACAGCATCTCTTATTTATAGAGGTCTTCTTTGTGACCGTTATCTTGATCAGATCTCCTAGGGACACGTGTTGATAATTCATTTGTGTCTTAAAAGGAAGTCTAGAAGAATAGCCTGTCTATTCAGAGTTGTTGCAGTAGCCATTGTAATATATGAGGTTTCTATGTCCCTTCAAAAACCACTCTACTTTCTGAATCATGGTTTAGGAACTTTCTTCTAGGACCTGGGTCGTTGACTTCAAAGGCAAAAAAGATGATAAAACAGATCTGACACTAGGTTTTGACATTTTCAAACTCAAAATTTGAAATTCAAAATTTTCCCTCCTTTTTCTTGTAGAGCGCACCTTTTCCTGTGTTTAAGCTTTCTAAAGTGCAATAATATTTCCTTGTTGATTCCTTGAGCTTCTGGTCTTCAATCCAATCCTTATGATGATAAAAACATTGCGATTATGCTAATTGAAGATCCTCTAACACCTGGTTCAGAGTTTGCTTGATATCTTCATTATAAGCGTACTTTCTAATGTCCAATTCTACTTTCTGAAATCTCTATTCTTGGTTTCTTGTAGCATTGATTTCTTCTTGCAATCGTTAGCTATTTGATGTTGATATTCTCTTCAACACATATTGTTCTCTTGTTGTACACCCTATAAGCTTTAGACTGAAGAGTATCCTAAGAAAATTCTATAATTGATTTAATATCAAACTTTGTGAGTTTGTCCTTAGTGTTAAGAATGAAACAAGATGAGCCAAATATATGGAAATAGGATATGTTAGGCTTTCTACCCTTCCATAACTCATAAGGAGTTTTCTTAAGAATTGGCCTAAGAAAGATTCTATGTTGAATATAGCACGAGGTATTTACAACCTCTCCTAAAACCCTTTTGATAAATCACTTTCTAAAAGCATGGTTCGAGCCATCTCTTGCAAGCTTCTGTTCTTTCTTTTTAGTAACCCCATTTTATTGGGCAGTTCTGGTCAGAAAACTCATAAGAGATGTCATGTTTTTCACAAAACTCTTCAAAAACATGATTTTCAAATTCTCCTCCATGATCTGATCCTATAGAGATAATTTGATAATCTTTTTCAATACAAACACATTTTGCAAAAATTTTGAATCTTTCAACCACCCTAGCCTTAGAAGCTAGGAAGATAACCCATGTAAATCTAGAGAAATCATCCACTATGACAAGCTAATATGTTTTTTCAACAAGACTTGTAGTATTGGTTGGTACAAAAAGATCCATGTGTAAAAGCTCAAGTGGCTTAGTGGTTGAAATCACATTTTTGTTGTGGAAAGAAGCTTTGGTTTGCTTGCCTTTCTCATAGAAATCACAAGTATAATCCTTGTCATATTTGATCTTTGGCAAGCCTTTAGCAAGCTCTTTCTAAGATAGCTCAGAAATAAGCTTTATATGAGCATGTCCAAACTTCTTATGCCACAGCCACTTATCATCCATGAAGGATGAAAGACATTTTACACCTTAATCTAGAATGTCATCCAAGAATAACACATAAATGTTATCATGTCTCTTACAGATAAAATGACTTGTCAGGAAGTGGGATTTATAATTTTACAAGCAAGTGCATTAAGTAAAACATTAAAACATTGGTCATAGAATTGACTGATACTCAACAGATTGTGAGCTAGACTATCAATAAGTAAAACATCGAAAATTTGGTGAGAGTCATTGTAACGCCTTGATTTTCTCTTTGAGTACAAATGACAAAAATGCCCTGAGGTCATTTTCCAAAATTAAGGAAGTTAACAGAGTCCTGAATGGGTCAAATCAATGTTTGAAGGGGGTCATATCTGTTATGTTTGATATTCGAGGTGAAAATTTCGTTTTCTGAACTTTCGGCTAAAATGACTAAAATACCCTGGTGTTCTATGCGAGTAAAGGTGCTGTTTGAGCCTGGAACTTTTCAGAAAGTTTGGAATGGTGTTTTTGAGTGGTATTTGATGTTTAGTCGAGTCTGGAAGGTCCCAGGTAGGTTTAGTGTAAAATTACCATTTCGCCCCTAGACGTGTAAGTGAGCCTAATGACACAATTAAACAAACCTAAACAATATTAGGCTCTAATCGAAGATTAATTTATTTTGATAATTAATCTAGAGTCAAAATAATTTATTAAGGTTAATTAGAACCTAATATTGCTTAGTTAAATTTTAATTACATTCTTTAATTCAAGATTCCTAGTCATGGAATCTTGAATAGTATTTTCTCTCTCCAATTCTTTAAATTAAGGAATTGTGTCATACCTCATTTGACCAAAAGAATGATTTTAAATTATTAATCTAGCAAGATTACCCTCCTAATCAAGTCTTAACAACCTTAATTAGCCAATTACCTCACCTAAACACTTTCTTACAACTCCTAACCAAAACCTTAATCAAAGAAACACCTAAACACACCACTAAAACACAATTACATGAACAAATTAATCCTCCCCTTGGCTGCACATGGAGTGGCCGAACACTCCCCCCAATTTCCATCACATGTTGATTTTTCTTCACTCCAAAGACCATGCCTTGCCCATACTTGTGCCCATACTCAACCATGCTTGAACCCATACTCAAAGCCATACCTTGTAAGAGATATTTCTTCTCTCCTTCCTCCCCAAGATGACGGCCACTCCTCCTTCCTCTAAGCCATCCATGAGCTCTCAATCTTCTATAAATACACTAGCTTGAAAGCTCTTTGAATGTTTACACACTTGAGCAAACTTCAAGCTTTCTCCAAGCTCAAAGAACCTCTTTCCTCCTCCCTTGGCCGAGTTCTTCATCAAGTTTCCAAGAAGGATTTCCTTCTCTTTTCTTCTCAAGAAACAAAGCTTTCCTTCCTCTCTTCAAGAATTTTTTAGGTAGGGGTTTATTTTCCAAGTTTTGTGTGCTTCCTTTAAGGAAGAGTTCTAATTTTTCTCTTGGTTTTTCCAAGTTCTTCTTCTCTCCTTTTATTTTCGGCCTAGAGCCTTGTGTTGAGAAAACTTTGACTTGATGATGAGGTTTCAAGATAATGGACTTGTGATGCCATGTGAGAAACCTCTAAAGCTTGAAAATTTGGTCTTGGATCATACATGATTTTGGTTCTTCCTTTCATTTTCTTTCTCAAGATTTCGGTTTCTTTCTCCTTTGTTTGAACAAAGCTTGTTAAAAATGTTAAGTAGATCACAAAAGTTTTGTTAAGAAAATTAATCATATGTTTTCAAAAAGCTCTAAGCTTACCCTTGCCAACCTTAAAGTTGGTCGGCCGTTCTAAGAGTTTTACTCTAAATTGAAGCCCATGAGCAATAAAATAAAGAATATGACTTAGTTCTTGTATTTTGTTTAGACAAAGTGTTGAGCTTTGTGTCTATTTTCTTGAGCTTGGTGATGAAGTTCAAAATCAAGGACTTCTTTGAAGTCTTGGTGCTAAGAACTCTAAAGCTCACTTTATGTTTGTTAAGGTACATATTTGGGTTGAGGTTGTGATGTTCCTTTAAAGTCTTGTAAGAGCTCTAGCTAGGATAAAATGAGTTGCACACATGTTTATGTTTGTGCCTTGCACAACATATTTACTTTAATGTCATCACTAAACTCTCAAGAATAACTAAATGGACTTGCATTATCATGTTTAAATTCCAAGCTTGCATTTCATGATTATATTTCAAGTCATCACTTAATCCTTAAAGATAATAATGAGGATGCATCTCATGTTTATTTTATGCACTCACCTTATTTTCTAATGAAGAGTAAAATAAGTTCATAGCATGTTTGAGTTTAAGCCATCACGTAAATATCCTAGAGCTCAAAGACTTGCCCTAAGTATCTTCAAATGGAAATTTTAACCATGAGAAGTGGATATGCTTTAGCATGATACAATGATGGTTTTGATTTTGTAAAATGTAAGGATGATCTCAAGAAAATGTTGGAAAAATGTTTTATGAGGTCTCAAGGTGTCTAAATAGCTTGAAATGTGTCAAAAATCACATTTTCTCAAATTCTAAAGGTTTGGGTCGATCCAGCTTATGTAATCAATTACCAGGGTGGTTTTTTGAAAGGATTTTGGTTCTGGTAATCGATTACCAAACAATGCCTAGAACCGGTCTTTAAAACCCTATAATCGATTACTTTTATGTTCTTCATTACCTGGAAAGGTTTTAGCCCTAAGTAATTGATTACCATCCTATGTAATATATTACCGGTTGTTCTATGAACCCAGAACAAAATTTAGTCCCTGGTAATCGATTACTAGGCACATGTAATTGATTACCAGAGCACCCTTTTTGCTCCTGAAATGGTTTAGAGAAAAACTACTAACTCATATACACTTATAACATGATTGTATGCGATTATGTGTGATGTACACTCTTGGTTTCTATTGTAACGCCTCGATTTTCTCCTGAGAGTACAAATGACCGAAATGCCCTGAGGTCATTTTTACCGGAAATTCGAGGAAAGTTGCCAACCCTCGAATGGGTCAACTCAATGTTTAAAGGGGATTACGTTGTTATGAATGATGTTCGAGGTAAAAATCTTGTTTTCTAAACTTTCGGCTCAAAATGACCAAAATACCCTCTGTGTCTACACGGGTAAAAGGTGCCATTTGAGTCCATAACTTTTCCAGGAAGTTTAGAATGATGTTTATGAGCAATGTTTGATGTTTAGTTGGGCCTGAAGGTCCGTTTTAGCACAAAATTACCATTTTGCCCCTAGAACGTGTACGTAAGCCTAATGACGCTATTAAGCAAACCTAAGCAATATTAGGCTCTAATCGAAGATTAATTTATTTCGATAATTAATCTAGAGTCAAAATAATTTATTAAGGTTAATTAGAACCTAAGATTGCTTAGTTAAACTCATTGCATTCTTTAATTCAAGATTCCTAGTCATAGAATCTTGAATAGTATTTTCTCTCTCCAATTCCTTAAATTAAGGAATTGTGCCATACCTCATTTGACCAAAAGAATTATTTTAAATTACTAATCTAATAAGATTACCCTCCTAATCAAGTCTTGAAACACCTTAATTAACCATTTTCTCACCTAAACACTTGCTTACAAACTCCTAACCAAAACCTTAATCAAAGAAACACTTAAACACATCCTTAAACCACAATTACATGAACAAAATCCCTTCCCCCTTGGCTGATGAGGGTGGCCGAAAATTCCCCCTAAAAATGGTGCCACATGTTGATTTTTGATGCACTCCAAGCCCATACCTTAGGCCATACCTTGCCCATGGTTCCAACCATGCTTGCCATGCCTAAGCCCATGCTTTTGTAAGAGATATTTCCTCCTCCCTTGGCCTTGAAAACCATCAGCCATTCCCTCCCAAATCAGCCAACATGTCTCATTTTTCTATAAATACCAAGCCTTTGAAGACTTGGTTGCTCTTTGGATCATTTGCCAAGTTTAAGCATCATTGCACTTTATCTCATTTCCTCTCAAACTTCCTCACTTTAGCTGATTTCTTCCTTCAAGTTTCAAGAGGATTTTCCTTCTCCATTTCATCAAGAACTCAAGCTTTCCTTCCTCTCTTCAAGACTTCTTAAGGTAGGGGTTAAGTTTTGATGATTTTGTTTGTGTTCTTCAAGAAAGTTCTAAGTTTTCTCTTGGTTTCAAGCTTTTTTTCCCTTCCCCATTTTTTCGGCCAAGAGGCCCTTTCACAAAGAAAACATGAGCTTGATGATGAGGTTTCAAGATAATGACTTGTTGTTGTCATGTGAGAAACCTCTAAAGCTTGAAACAACTTGGTCTTGGACCATACATGCTTGGATTTCTTTTCTTTCTTGGCTTAAGTTTCGGTTTTCCTTTTCCTCTTTCCCTTAAGGATTTCAGTTTTTCTTCTTTGGATTTGAACAAAGTTGGTAAAATATGTCAAGTAGATCACAAAAGTTTTGTTAAGAAAGTTAATTTTATGATTTCAAAGAGCTCTAAGCTTACCCTTGCCAACCTTAAAGTTGGTCGGCCGTTCTAAGAGTTTTACTCTAGATTGAAGCCCATGAGCAATAAAATAAAGAATATGACTTAGTCCTTGTAGTTTTGTTTAGACAAAGTGTTGAACTTTGAGTCCATTTCCTTAAGCTTGATGATGAGTTCAAACTTTAAGATTTCTCTTGAAGTCTAGGTGCTAAGAACTCTAAAGCTTGCCTTATGATACATAATGGGTTGAGGTTTATGTTCCTCTAAAAGTCTTGCAAGAGCTCTAGTTAAGATGAAAACAAGTTGCATTCATGTTTAAATTTATGTCTTGCATCTCATGTTTATTTTGATGCTATCACTAAATTCACAAGAGTAAATGAATGAACTTGCATTACCATATTTAAATTCCCAAGCTTGCATTTCATGTTTATATTTCAAGTCATCACTTAATCCTTAAAGATAATAATGAAGTTGCATCTCATATTTACTTTATGCTCTCACTTTACTTTCTAATGAAGAGTAAAATAAAGTGCATAGCATGTTTAAGATTATGTTATCACCTAAATACTCTAGAGCTCAAAGACTTGCCCTAAGTATCCTAAAAAGGAAACTCCAGTCCAAAAAGAAATGGATGAGTTTTGGTATGATTCAATAATGGTTTGATTTTGTAAAATGCATGAATAATTTCAAGAAAATGTTGGAAAACTGTTTTATGAGGTCTCAAGGTGTTTAAATAGTTTGGGATGTGTTAAAAATCATGTTTTCCCAAATTCTGGAGGTTCTGGTAATCGATTACCATTCATGTAATCGATTACCAGAAGGTTTTGAAGAACTTTTGGTTCTGGTAATCAATTACAGAGGCATTGTAATCGATTACCACGGCTTCTTCATGCCCAGAACCTGCTTGGAAACCCTGTAATCGATTACCTTATAGTGTAATCGATTACCCCTATGTTCTTTATTTTCCAAAACAGATTTAACCCTAAGTAATCGATTACCATTGTATGTAATCGATTACCCCCGTTTTTGAAACCCAGAATGAATTGAGCTCCTGGTAATTGATTACTAGGAACATGTAATTGGTTACCAGAACACCTTTTGCTTCCTAAACATGTCCCAAGAGAAAACTAGTAACTTATATGCATTTCAACCCAAGAGATTATGTGATTTTATGGGTTCATGATTTCGGTTCTATGTTTGGCTACTGTATAAATGCTGTTCTAAGGTGTTAAAATGTGTAAAATTATGTTGAGTGAAGCAAGGATCGATTTAGAAAAGTTAAGAAAATAAGTAACTTAAAAGGGATTGGAGATGAGAATTCTAGAACACCTTAATGCAAAGAAATGCAAATCTGTTCTAGCATGATTAATTCAAGGATAAATGACTCATAATTAGTAAGACATGTACAAAATCCCTTCATAAATGATTAGGTGTTAATTTCTAAGTTTAATGTGATGATAAGAGATTAAAATGTTTTATAACTTAGAGAACATGCCTAGGTATCCCTTATAATTGGTCTAGGAATTGAGTATGGAGCCTTAGGCGAAGATGGATCTTAAAAAGGGTCACGAATGGAGATTCTAGAGCCCTTAAGCAAATGATATTTCTGCCCTTCATGTGCAGTGCTGTATGGAATTTTAGTGAGTTCAAATCTTAGAGAAAAGTTTAAGTGTTAGCCCCTTGAGGGTAATGAAAATGCAAATGCAAATACAAGTTTAAGGCTCGTAAGGGTCAAAGCATAAGACACTATGAGATAGGTGGCCGAGAGAGTATAATTATGATGTTGAACCTCGCACACCTATGATGATGTGATTATGTTAGTTCCTTGAGCATGAAACTTTATGTGCATAATTTGACTTGGTGATATGATGAAATGTTGTGTTCAAGATGCATAAGTTTCGAAATATGAATGAAATTGAGAAATATGCTCATGTGAACTAGAAAGTTATTGATTGAGAGAGTTCCATGAAAATGATGCATGTGACTGAGATTATGTGGCATGACTCAAATTTGAGGAAATTCGGAGAGTAGCTGTTATGCCGCGAATTTCCGTCAAATTTGAGGGACATAAAGAAAGTTTTTTGAGAAATATGATGTTTAATGATGATATGCCGAGACATACTTCTCCTGCTTAGGAGGAGGTAAACCGTGAGGGCATAGGCGTCAGCCTGCCAAAGCGGACAAAGTCGCTAGTCTTAACCAGTCGATGCGTTTCGAAGAATGAAAATATATGATGTTTAAGGTGACACACCGAGACGTACTTCTCCTTCAGTGAGGAGAAGGTAAAACCGTGAGGGCATAGACATTAGCCTGCCAAAGCGGACAAAGTCGCTGGTCTTAACCAGTCGATGCGTTTCAAAGAAGGAAAAAGTCCCATGATGGGTGATCCTTAGGCCCCCTACCCGTACTCTGGGAGTCGGGATTATGATGATGAATATGATTATGTTTATGATTCGCTTATCAAGAGGATAAGTAAGAACTAGTGACGACTAGTTAAGGTATGAGCTCATAGCCTAGTTTAAGGGTGCGGTTACTATTATGATTGGTGTCACAAGTATGAGAAAAGGAAAGATGCTCAAGAGAAAAGTTACATGCAACTTATATGTTGTTTGTTATTTGTTTGATTTACCTAAAGTCCTGTCATGCATCCATGAACTGTTATGTTGCATACATGCATTGAGAATCATTATAAAAGACATGGACCTTGGATAAATATCTTTGTGAAAACCTCATAAAGAACCTATACATGTTTAGCTTTTTCATAATAAACCCAAGGTCCTGGGACGTAAACGATAACACTAGGATAGAGGATTTCCCTATGAGATTCTTTAGCAAGATTCTCACCCCTCTCCTCTTTCTTTCCATTACGTCTTCAGACATTGATGGCGTCATTCGTGATTTTTGTTGACGCACCCGTGGAAGCTGCACTACGACGGATCGTCAGTCCTACCACTTCGAGGGTCGTTGTGCTATACGCATTTTTGCATACATGGGACGCCTTGCCTTTCCAGTCTCCAGCTTCAATTCACTCCGACCTCCCCCTTTGGCGACGACATGATCTTTGAGAGGACGCGACCTCGAGACGAATAGACTCCGTGTCGACCATCGTCCTCAGCTGTGCATGACCATCGGAGTTCCTATCCTTCATATGCCACTACGGAGGGACCTATCCGAGGACTCATCGGCTGATCCATATTCGGAGGATTCCGCCCTTCGGTGCCCTTGGCCGAGAGGGGTAGCGAGGATACAATCTCCCAACCGAGGCCTATGAGGTGCGTACGTAGTTGAGAGACGCCCTCGCCGAGGTGGTCACGTCGCTCCGCCGATCGCATGCCCACGTCCCCTCTTCGATGGGCCACAACCGAGGAGCTTCGGAGTTCGTAGGCTACATATCTTCGTCCGAGGATTTGCGTCGTCCGTAGGTTTTAGAGGAAGGTTACGGTGGGAGTACCTTTTGGGGTTGTTTCATGTATTAGTTTTTATGTTATTGTACTTGCAAGCTCCCACTAGTATGGGTAAGACTTTATATTTCTGTTATATTTCTGTAGTGATGTACTAAACTATGTTATCTAATGTGATGAGGAATGATGTTTATAATGGATGTGTTCTTTAATGTGTATGTTCTGTATGTTTTATCTATTCTTCCGCTTCACATTGTATATGTTACGCGCAAGGCTCGCACTTTGTTTTATATGAATCATTTCAAAAAAAAATTTACCCGTTTTCGCTAAGTATTTTGTAAAAGAATTTAAAGAGAAGTAATAACTAATAATTAATCTTGAATACGTCCTAGGCGTGTTGGGATTAAATATTAGGGTGTTACATTTATCTTGTTTGTTGGCCATCTTATGAATACTATTTTGAGGAGTTGAAATGCGTAAGCTTATGTTTGAGTGAAGCAAGGAACGATTTAGGGAAGTTTAGAAAGAATAAGTAACTAGAAAGGGCTTAAATTGTGAATTCTAGAACACTTAGATGCACAAAATTTGTAATTATGTTCCAGCATAATTGGACTTAAGGAAAATGGTTTATAATTAGAGGATACATGTAGGAATCCCTCATAAATCAGTTTAGGAGTTAATTATAGAGCCTTAGGCGAAGACGAAACTTAGAAAGGGTCAAAACGGAGATTTTAGGACCTCGTAATCATAAGGCAAAATTCTGTCCAAGGCATCTAGAGCTTGGTTAGGTCATGAATCATAAACATTAGAGGAAATTATAGGTAATGATCCCCTAGGTGTTATAAAAGTCCATAATGAAGGTTAGGATAATTGGAACATAAGTTTAAGACCCGTAAGGGCCAAAGCATAAGACACAAGAGATAGGAGGTGTGATGTGAGCATGAGGCCAAGTAGGAATAATCATAATGATGTGGATATGTTAATATCATGAGCATGTTGTTGTGATGATGTGTTATGCCATGTTTTGAAATGCATGAGATTTCGAAATATGAATGAGTTAAAAGAGTATGCTCTTGTGAATTAAAGATCTATTTAATTGAGAAAGTTCATGAGGATGATATGTGTGATTGAGTTATGTGGCATGACTCAAATTTGAGGACATTCAGTATAGTGGTTATGCTGCCAAATTTTCGTCAAATTTGAGGGACTTGAGAAAGTTTTGAAAAGAAAGATTTTATATGTGACATGCTGAGATGCATTTCTCCTGTACATGAGGAGAAAGGAAACCCGTGGAGGGTATGGTCGTGGGGGCCATACCGAAGCGGACAATGTCACTGGTCTTAACCAGATGATGCGTTTCGCAGGGAGACGTACTTCTCCTGCTACGGTGAGGGAAGGTAAAACCGTGAGGGCATCGACATTATCCTCCAAAGCGGACAAAGTCACTGGCTTAAATGCTGATGCGTTTTAGAGAAGGAAGAAAGTCCCATGATGGGTGATTCCTTAGGTCCCCCCGTACTTTGGAGTCGGGATTTGTTATTGTTATGATTATGATTCGCTTATCAAGAGGATAAGTAAGAACTAGTGACGACTAGTTAAGGTATGAGCTCATAGCCTAGTATCAGGGGTCGGTTACTATTGTTTTTAAAAGATCATGATGTCACAAGTTGAGAAATGAGAAAAGATGAGAAGTATCTTGCTTATGAAAGAAGTTTGATCATAAGAAGCTACATGCCACTTATACGTGAACTGTTTGTTAATGATATGTTTTATTGTTGCCTTATATTGCCATGCATTCATGCTATGCTATGCTACACACATGCATTAAGATTCATCATAAAAGACACGGACCTTGGATAATTATCTTTTATGCAAATCTCATAATGAACCTTTGCATGTGAAACCTTTATATAATAAACCCAAGGTTCCTGGAACGTAAACAATGACATTAGGATAGGAGGTTTCCCTACTGAGATTCTTTAGCAAGACTCTCACCCCTTCTCTTTGTTTCTCTTTCTGTTACGTCTCCAGGCCGATGGCGTCATTCGTGATCTTCATTGACACCTCACATGGGAGGTGCATTACGTCTTGACCATCAGTCCTACCATTTCGAGGGTTATTGTGCTGTGCGCATTTTTGCATACATGGGATGCCCATTTGCTTTTCCGCTTTCAGCTTTCGCTTCACCCTTCCAGCTAAAGACCCGTGTTGCTTTGTGGGGACAGTCGTCCCTATGGTGATGGTTTGATCTTCAAGAGGATGCGACCGTGACGAGCAGGCGCCATGCCCATCATCTTTAGCGGTGTGTGACTATTCGGAGTACGTGCCCCTCATATGTCATTACGAGAGGACCTTATGAGGACTCATCGGCCGACCCCATTCAGAGGATTCCGTCCTTCGGTGCCTTTGGCCGACGGAGGGGTAGCGAGGACACGGTCTCGAGCCGAGGCCTATGAGGCGTGTACGTCAGCGAGAGGCGCCTTCGCCGAAGAGGCCACGTTGTTCCGCCGATCCGCATGCCCACACCCCCTCTTCATTAGGCCACATCCGAGGAGCTTCAGGCTTGTGGGCTACATCTTCCCGTCCGAGGAGAGCGTCTTCTGGAGGCTTTTAGAGAGGAGGGTTGCTTTTAGCTGGTATTATCTTTTGGGGGCTTTTCCATGTATTAGCTTTCTATGTTTTCTTGTATTTTATGTTTCTATACTGCAACTCTGCCTACATATATGGCTAAGACTTTATGCTTTCTTTTATGTTCTAAATGATGTACTAAACTATTATGATTAATATTATGATGGATGTTTTTATGATTGAGGTGTTCCTTATTGCTTTTGCTTTGCATGATCTATTTGCTCTTCCACTTTACGTTTTTGTTTATGTTGTATGCAATGGCTCGCACTTTCTTTTACGTATTCCATTTTAAAAAAAAATTTACCCGTATTTTCCACTAAGTAATTTTGTAAACGAGTTTTAAAGGGAAGTAATAATTAATAATTAATTTTAATACGTCCTAGGCGTGTTGGGTTAAATATCAGGGTGTTACAGCCATCCTTACTAATATTTCCTATACCTTAACCTTTGCTTTACCTCCACCAGTGAATTTTATTGATCTAGAGTTCTTGGGCTTTAGATTTCTGAAGCATTTCCTGGATTTGGACATGTGTCTAGGGCAACTACTGTCCATGTACCATTTGTTGTCTTTGTCAATGTGCGTTCTCAGATACACTTGCAACAAAAACAATTTTTAACTTAGGTACCTAACCTTTCTTGGATCTTCTTGGGTTAGTTTTCCTTAGGGAGGTTTTCCAACCTATTTTATAGATTTCTTTCTTATAAAACACTTGTAAGGTAAGTGTCCCTTCTTGTAGTAGAAAGTATAAGAAACTTTGTTCTTTAATTTCTTTGATGAGATTGCTTTTCCTTTCTCATCCATCTCACTCTCATATCTTTTTTGAAAATAAGACCTTTGGCCACCAAGCATTAGCTTAAGATTCTTGGAGCCATTTACCATTTTTTCAAGATCAGATTTAGAAGTCTTGAAGTCTTTTTGAGTTCAGAAATTACTTTATGAGTTTTCTGATTTTTTCCAGTGACTTCAACTTCTAAGGCTTTCAGCTTAACATTTAAAAACTTGTTTTCTCCTTTTATTTCTTCCTTTTCAAGCCTTAGATTCTCAACATTTGATTTGGCCTTTTCAAGTTCTAAAACCACTTTCTGATAGTTCTTTTTGAGGTTGAGATAGTGAGAAGAAAGAATTTGGGAGTTTTCAAGTAATTTCTCATATAAAACCAATAATTCATCATAAGAAAGGTCAGGTTCAGAAGAGTTATTCACCTTAGGTTCTGCCTAAAGAGTAGCTTGCCATGAAGCATAGGTTTGCAACATCTTCTGACTCATCCTAACATTCTGAACCTTCTTTCTCCTCTTTTAAATCACTCTAAGTGGTTAGCATCCCTTTCTTCTTTGGGGAACCCTTGAGCTTGGGACAATCAGTCTTGAAGTGTCCCTTCTCTCTACAATTATAGGTCTTACACTGTCCAGTTTCCCTTGCCTTTTTTGTCCTTTTTGAGGTTGATGTCTCTTCTTCTCTTTGTTCTGCTTCTCTAAGCTTTAGATATCTTTCTCACGAGCATGGAGATCTCATCTCCATCTTCTTCTTCATACTCGCCTTCATTCTTCTTCCTCATCAGAGGTTTTAGCAACCTTTGTAATACCCCAAAACTTATTTAAAATTAATTTAAACTTTATTAGTGAGAATTTTGAAAATTTGACATTCTTAGCAATGATAAGGATGACTCAATGAATGAGTTAAAAATTTTTTTTGCCTGGGTGTTAATAGTAACTTTACGAGCCCATAGATGCAATAGTAACCCTGGAATTGGGAGGGAATTACTCAGGACCAAGGGAAGATAGGATAAGGATTGGGATAGAATATTAGAACCAAGATTAATTTCGGGTTTTTTATTTCCCAGGTATGGTTTTTCACCCATTCGATAAAATTTCGTGTACGATTTTTAATACCAAAAGATAGTTTAATCTTTAAAATTTGATAATGCTTATCCCTTCAAGCCAAGTGGATGACCATCCATCTCATTATTTCTCTTTAAAAAGAGAAGAAATGCACACTTTGACTATATTTATACTAGGATCAACATAAGCCACCAAACCTTATCACCACCACCCTAACATTTCGGCCAAGCCCTCCAACATTACAGCCTCCATTTCTTCTTCTCCAACAACCTCAAACAAGATTCAAATTTTTAAAACCCTAGCTTAAAATTACTAAAACCTCAAGATCTTTTTACAAAACTTCAACTACACATCACAATCTACTAAAGTAACTGATTGGAATTTAATTCCTCACCATTCCTCACTTTGATATCTCATACTCCATGGTTTAAGGAAAGGTTTGCGGCTGTTTGGAAGGCCTTAAAGTGAGGAAAAATCATTTTTAGAACATCCTTTGGAGTTAAAAGCTCTAAAGCTCCAAAAGTAGGGTTTTTTGTATCTTTTCATATTCAATTCTGTTTTTACAGATTTTCAGGGTAGATATGGATGGTTTTACATTAGCATAGTATTTTGATGTTGTTAGAAAATCATTTTTGTCAGAAGAAGTTCCAAACTAGGTTGCTAGATTTTCAAATTTTTCAGATAGGAACTAGTTCACTATTTTTCTCAAGTATTTGTGGGCATCTTTATGAGCTAAAAATTTTGTATGATGAAGCTAACATCCTAAGGTAACTTTATGATTTTTCTTAGGTCATTTTGAAGACTTTTACTAATTTAAAAAAAAATCAAAAACCGAAACTATGAATACTGCTACCTAAATTGCTAATTAAAGCTACGAATTTTGCTAATTTTGTTACTATATCAAATGATTGAATTTTTCTTTGAAATTTTAGAAGGTGTTGGAAACATCTTAAGGTTTAACCATGAATTTTGTTCTGATTTTTTGGACTCATTTACTATGGTAAAAAAATTAAGAATTCTAGCTTTGAGTTGAGATTAGATGGTCCCTAACTACCAAATTTGTAGAATTTTGTTAACATAGCTAGAGAATTATTTTTGCTCTGAAATTTTTTCGTGACCTTGTGGACACATTGAAATATTATAGATAATTTTTGTAGCCTTAGAATTGGTTGTTTGATATGTAAAGTAATTTTTGCTACATAAGTGTGGAATCTGAATGTGCTGGAATTGAATCAATGCCTTGAATTGATAATATAATGACTTTTGATTCAAGCATGTTGTGTATGAATGCATGCTAGAAGAAGTAAAGATTGGTTTATGAGGCATGATTGAAATTACTTGTGAATGAATGCCTATATATGCTTTATGCATGCATTTGGGAAAAGAAAAGTAAATGATACATATATGTGACAAAAAAGAATGTATGAACTTCAATTGTGCATGTTTTGACATTTGGGAAAAATAGAAATAAGACTTGTGTTTGAATGAAGGGGAAGGCAAAAAGAGGAACTTTCTTAGAAATATTATGAGTTAGTAAATGTATCGGCTAGGAATAAATCTGTGTGTGATCGAAAAGGAAAAAATGAAGTCCGATGATCACATATAGGAATGAGCTCGTCCTTATAAGTAGTCTATTACCTAAGTGTGGTGTTATCCACTACAAATACTGTTTGGTATGAATTAAGTTTTCCCTATGTCGATGAAAAGAGAAAAATGTATAGAAAGATGTAATAGTTTTATAGAAAATTTGAGAAAATTTCTTCAGTTGCTTCATACTTGAGCAAAAGTCTCTTTGTAAGCACAACATCTTCTTTTATACTTGATCTTCGTTTGTGACCATTGCCTTTGATCTATTTTCCTAGTGACACGTGTTGATCTTTTTTTTTTGGTGTCTTGGAAATGAAGTCTAGAAGAGTAGCTCTGCATATTAGAAGTTACTTTTTGGAATCTGGAGAAGCCATTGTCTAGAGAGGTTTCTGAGTCTACCTTCATAGACTACTTTTTCATTTTTGAACGAGGTTTCTAAACTTTTTCTTCTAGAAGTTGGGGCAGCTGACCAAGTTAAAAAGAGATGTCATTATCAGTCCTACGAGTTTGACTTTAAATTTGAATTTCAAATTTTCCCTCCCATTTCTGAAAGTGCACCGTTTAATTAAACATGCTTTTTGAAGTATTGTTTCAATTTCTGGACAATCCTTAGATCTTCTTTTCTTCAATCAATGCTTGTTGTAAATGATATAATCATAATTACAATGATTGAAGATGATAACCAGACTTTTCTTTAGATTTGTATTAAAATCTTCACTTGAAACTTGCTTTCTAAGTTGTGGCATGCTTTTTGAAGATTCTAACCTTGGTTTCTTGTTTTTAAAATTTCCTTTCTGCTGTTGAACATAGAAACATTGATTTCAAAATTTATTTTTCACTTTTATTGAGTTCCAAATCTCTTTAAATGAGATTAAACATGTTTGCACATGTTCTTGTGAAAATAATTGCTAACGTGAATAGACCTTGGTGCTTCAAGAAACTCAAGAAATAGATTAGTCCTTCTTCAAAATATTTTCACAAAATTGGTTTTGTTATCACTCAAAACATTTAGCATTGATGTTTTTTGAAGGGTTCTAGAGCTAATAATATACAATCAATAACCTTTATTTTTTTACAGGACATAACATCAAGCATCTTGTAGGTATGACAACGAGTGTGTCTATAAGGGTATTAATACAAATATGACAATTTAAGAAGTATTTGGTATAATATCGCTCTTAATCTCAAGATAGATCAATGTAATATCACTTTTATGCATGTCTTGACACCTTGTTCTCAGCCACCAATTTCTCGGGAATATCCTCAGGAGTGTCGTAATCTTGAAGGAGCACGTTTACTAATAATTTCCCCTTGATCTTTTTGATGAGGTCGCATGGTGAGAAGTCCAGACCTGGATAGAGAACTTGAACTTGAATAAGGGCATACTCAAACCTAACCATAAACTAGTTAGCCATTTCATTTTTTGTCTCCCTTATCTTTAGGTGAAGACTCTATTCTCTCTTTGTGCTTATACTAAGTGATAAGGGTATTTATGCCGCTTATACTAAGTGATAAGGGTATTTATGCCACTTATCTTGCTACTAAACCTTTGCTTTTTGCATTAGTTTAACTGAGTTATTGATGACAATACTTAGGATTTTGATTTAGTTTTCATTATGTATTTTTGATAGAATCATTGACTATTGTACTAATTTTAGGATGATTATTGGATTAGAGCTTGTTGTGTTTAACTTGTTTCTTTGAGTATGGTTTTGTGAACAGGAGCTTTGGATCAAGTGCCAAGTGTTAAGATCAAGGCGTGAACTCTTAGGAAGGAGCTTGGAGCTAAAAGGAGCAAAACCATGGAAGTTCACTCTCAGGTGAGTGCTAAATCGCTCATTTCAGCGCTGCAATGCTCGTGTGATGAAAGGATTAGAGAATTGATCTGTGTTTGGGCCCCACTTTGGGCTATTTTAGAAAGTAGTATTTAAGGGATTGACATAGCCTTTTACCTTAGTTTTTGATCTATAGTTTAGGCAGCTAGGATTCTCTCTTTATCTATCTCTCTACATCTTCTTCTTTATTCTTCTTTCTCTAAGGATTCCATTAGTGAATGTGCTTTGTTCTTGGGGATTGTGATAAGGATCCTTGTTATTGTCTCCAGGTACTCTTTTATTTTCACTGTTGTTATCCTCTGGAGATGGACGAGTAGATTTTCTTTCTAGTATAAGGGTTTCTGAATAGATTGGGATGATGCTTGAGACCCTTTTTTATATATTGAATGCATTAGTTTTCTCAATGTTCTTGAGTTTCTATTCTTATAATTATTGTTGTGATTGTTACAATTTTTATTGGGATAACTAAATTGGCGATCGTCATTTAGGGAAACCCTTTGGGCATAAATTGATGGATCCATTGGTTTATGTTTGAAGGAGAATATTAGAATTAACTTTCTAATCCGGTTAGGCTATAGCAATTGGTACTTTAAATCAATGTAATTTCTAATTAAATTGGGATCCCATTTGTTAGTTATTTGCATTGGTCAAATTCTAGAGGTCGATCAATCACTAATATAATTACTAGTAATTTATCACTAATAGCCACTAATGTGTTCAATATTTGGTCTGGAATAAATAGTTTCAATCCTAGGAATACTTTGCATTAGTGCTTTTAATTATTGAATTTTCTCAATTAATTTTAATTATCTCAATTTAATTCTCAAACCCTCAATTTTCCAACTAAGTGATAAAGCCTCCTTTAGAGACAACCTAGGTTGTGCTCTTTACTACATTTTTTGTGTAACATAGCATACAAGTTAATTCTAATTTGCGGAGATAGCGATATCCTCCGTCACTAAGGCCTAAGAATGTTTTCTCTCTTAGCAAAAATTCACTTTTGCAAGCAAGCAAGCTACCTCCTTTGACAATTGACTTTTTTGATAATCAACTACAATTCTTACTTTCCTCTAATAAGCCTGCGAACTTTCTTGGCTTTATCTATTACTTGAGGACCTTTTTGTTATGACAGCCTTCTTGCGGTCTAATTTTGACTAATGTTCAAGATCATACATGACCTAGTTGTTTGAATTAGTTGCTAATTGACTTTTGATGAATCACATAACTTAATTGAAGGCTTTGAATATTGACCCATCTTGATCGAGAATATTTTCTTCACCATTTCCACATATTTGGGATTAGACAAATGTTGATCTACAAAGGTTTCAAAAGGGAAATCAACCCACCAATGAGAGAGGAGCCAACTATTCCAATTGGTGTTTTCTTGGCCAATTAGTCCTTCAATGGATCAGGAGTCAACTAGAGGACCTTGTTAGAGATCTTTCCTACCTTGCTCTTTTTCTTGTTTTTGGTGACTCCTTTGAAGCAAGAGGAACTTTCCTTTTGACTCTATTAATGCAAGCCTCTTTCTGGCCAAGGGCTTGGGATTATAAGCCATCTTGAAACTATCTTTCTGCTCACCATGACCATCTTGGCTCCTCAGAGGACCTTCATCACCCTTTTCCTTGTCATAATTATTAGCTCCAGAACCCTTCAGAAGCTTTAAGGCTTGAGCTTTTAAGTCACAACAAAGAAAATTTTATTAAAATATTTTGGAGAATGGACTAATGTTTTACTTGAGTGTTTATAGCATTTAACAGGATTCTCGGAAACATAAAAGTTTAATCAACGAGATATTTTTCACAATGTCATGTTTTAACATGATTACAATCTTATTCAAAGAGATCCAGAACTTTAATGATGTGAAAAATAGTTCTAAAAGTGAACTTGAGTATGTTAAGTACATGAGAAAGGAATTTCAAGCATTAGAAACTAACTTCAGATCTTTAGAAAGAAGTTCACGCATTTAGGAAGTGCTATGTCAATGAAGAAGTACTTTGTTTTCTAAAGCAAGTTGTGATTATAGTCTTCAATCTTGATGAGAAGATTCCTATCAAGCTCATATTAAAGTAATAAAGATCAATGAGAAGATCAAAAATTGAAAAAGCACATAAGAAAGCACTCGTATTCAAAATCCGTGCTCACTTTACAAGAAAAGGAGGGAAAATTAAATACTCAAATTGAGTCAACTCCTAAAAAGGGCTGATTGTGAAATATTATTTTTACACTTGGCCAACCGTCCTATCTTCTAGAAGAAAGAGTTCAAAAATCACATTTAGAAAGTAAAAAGTAGTTTCTAAAGCTTCACTCAGATACCACATTTTACAATGGATCCTGAACTGCAATAGTAGCTCTAACATAGGTGCGCTACTCTTCTAGAATACAGCTCCTAAGGACACAAAAAAGAAGACCAACATGTGCCAAGAAGAAATGAAATCAACGGACAATGTCTAGATTTTAAGATCAAATATAAAAGGAGGTAACTTTCATATAAAAGAAGAACTTTTGACAAAAAAACTTTTGCCCAAAATTCTTGTTGAGAAGTCTCATGCTTATCCCTCTATTTATCTGAAGTTTTTACATCTTGTAATCAGTTTCTATAAAAATATTCTTGTTGGCTTTCATTAGATAACATCTTCTCCATTGGAAGAATTTTTAGAAAAAAGTCATTCAAGTTTTCAATTCATTCACTATTTTATTCATAGAAAACTTGAGTGTATTTTAGTTGGAGTGTACCAACCACACTAAACTCATTGTACGCTGATCAGGTAGTGATCATTGTGAGGATAGCTTGAAGAGGCTAATAAAATGATTACTTTGAGTGAGAGTAAATTGGAACTACTATTCATTGGATATAGTTTGAGAAAGCTATCCAAAGACTATCTTACTTTCTTTGGATTGAGAAAAGGATTATTAGTGGAACTCAATAGGTTGTTGAGAACTGAATGTAGGCAAGGTTAGCCAAACCAGGTAAAAAACACCGTGTAAAATCTCTCTATCTCTTCTTATCTTTTTTGTATTAAGCATTTGTGATTTACTATGTTATACATTTCTAGAAAATGTTTTTAAATAGTTTTTGAGTTTTCACTTAGTTTAGAAAGTAACTTTTTGAATCATACTAACAAAGATTTCCACTACCTTCAAGTGAAAAACTTGATAGATTTCATTTAATTTTTCAAAATTTTAAAAAGAATTAAAGCATGATTCAACCCCTTTTCTCATGTTATTTTCAAGCTACAATAATAGCCTAAATGTTACATTGGTTTAATTTGGGGGCCAAATTCTGAAAAGAAGTCGAAATAATATTGTGAGAATATATAGCATACCAAAACAAGCTATAAATAAGAAAAATAGCTAGGATAGTCACATCTTCTTGTCTTCAAAAACTTCAAAAGGAGATCTTAAAGTTAAGTTCCCTTGAGAGATCAACTTTATCCAGATATGCAATTATGGCTTTTTCTTCCCAAGAATTACACTTGAAACCTATATCTAAGATCTGCTAGGAAGGGAAATTAGGAAATTTCTCATATTCAAACTTGTTTAAAAAAAAAAAGTAAATTGGGATTAAGGGGGCTTTGCCTTAAAGAAAGCATTTTTGAAGTATTTATAGGAACTTGAATACACAATGATCATTATTCTACCTGATAATTGGAAAGATAGAAGCTCTTATGATGACAGGGAGTGTTGAAGTAAGTTAGGACTCCACTGGTGTGTCTAGAACACCTAACAATAAGTAAGGATAAGGTTCATGATGCCCAATATTAGGAATGGTGGCATAGCCATAGGTTGCCTCAAGGGCTGGATTAGCATGATGTTTGACGTAACCCATTAACAAAGAGGTTAGTGTTTTTTGAGACATTTATCTAAAGGCTAAGATGGTAAATGAGTACTTTGGTTTACCTATAGGTAAAAATGGCTAGGAGGAAGACCATGGTCCAAATGTTAACAAGTAATACATGAGTAAAATAGACGGATAAAGTGTTATACATGCAAGTTGTAATGACCCCATTAGCTTAATGAATCCCATGAGTAGTAACCTGAATGACAATATCTTTCATGTCACACATGATAGTAGAACAAACCTAATGATTACAAGTTCCATGATATGTTTTAAATTATG
Organism: Dalbergia oliveri; assembly: GCA_030441495.1. Lineage (NCBI taxonomy): Eukaryota > Viridiplantae > Streptophyta > Magnoliopsida > Fabales > Fabaceae > Dalbergia > Dalbergia oliveri. Next base: position 28,574,255 of record JAMLFY010000011.1, read on the forward strand.
TATTGGAATGGCAAGACTAGATCTAAAAAGCAATAGTGGTGTTACGTTAGTAGTTAATGAACATGCAAGTAAGGGTGATTTAGGGTATTGTTGCAACTCTAACCCTCCAAGAATATCTTGCAACAAGTCATTAAAGAAAATGATGATGCATTAGTGATGAGTATGGTTTTGCATGTATATTTTATTTAATGCTTGGTAATTTTGCTTTAATTGCATTAGATTCCTTGGTAATTGCATGGATTCATGATTAAGTCTCCATTTGTACAAAATGCTTAAAACTCGCATAAACATGCTATTTTGAGATTAAATGAGTTCTAATTGATCATTAATGTTTTAGACACTAATTTGTAGTGTTTATGACTTGTATGAATCATATTTGAAGGTACTTGAGGGATGCAAATGGAGAAAATGAGCAGAATGCAAAATTCCATATTAGAAGCAATAACTAGTCTAGCGATGTGAAACCTCAGGTCGGCAAAATCTAAAGGAGAATCTCGCCACATGAATGGCCTACACTTTTAATGAGCTCAGCAATGTCACCTAGCCTAACCATGAAGGGACTGAAGTTTGGACTTATAAAGAATTAGATTTTTACTGGGCCTTGTATTTATAAGTAGAAAGGTCCTTTTTAGTAATTGGGATGATGTATTTAGCCTTTTTGGCACACATTTCGAGACATAACGCCAATTAGGAAATTTTAGGTCTTAGTTTAGGTTTTCTTCCTCTTCCTCCTTCTTCCTTTTCTTTCTTCTTCACCCATTTTCTGCCTTGCACACTATCCTCTTTCTTAGTTTAGGATTTTATTTTCTATTTTGGTTTGTAATTTCTCTATGTAGGAGTAAGTTTTTAATCTAGCTTGAGGAACCTTGGATATTGTTGTTTGTTGTTGAGACTTTGTTGTCAATTTTGGTAATGGAATTTATGTTTCTTGCCATTTTCTCTCTTCTGGATTATAACTATATATTGTAATGGTATTGAGATATGTATTTCTGATTAGGTTGGGTTGAATATGTGTTGATTGATATATTGGCATGTGTTTGATCTTTATGGGAATTGAGTTGGATTGGGTTTAAGCTTAACCCCACATGAATTGCATTTAATTGTATTCTTTGTTTTTGTCATTTCCCCTATTAGCTATGTGTGTGGTGTAGGTGTATAGTAATGGTGCTAGCTCAGAACCCTTTAGAAAGCTTTACAACTTATGTTTTGAGTGACAACAAAGCAAATTTTGTTAAAATATTTTGAAGAAAGGACTAATGTTTCAATTGAGTTTCTATAGTGTTTAACAGGACCATTCTCATTGCATATAAGTTCAATTAATGACATGTTTTTTACAATGACATGTTTTAACGTGATTAAAATCTCATTCAAAGATGTTCATAGTCTTAATGACGTGAAAAATAGTTCAGAAAGTAAACTAAAATATGTTAGAGACATGAGAAAACATATCAAACATCAAAAACCAAGTATGGATCTTCAAAAAATGCATTACACATTCAGAAAAGTACCATATCATTGAAGAACTCAATTTCTCTTGAGCATATCATGATCGCAATCTTTAATCTCGATGGCTATCAACGCTAAAGACATTCTTCATGCTAGAAAGATCTTTATCAAGCCTAGAGCTAAGCAAACGAAGATCAACACGAAGCTCAGAACTATGAAGCTATCTCAGAAAGCATGTGTTTTTTCAGAAACCATGCTAAGTCAACAGAAACGGAGGGAAATTTGAAATTCTAATTTAGTCAACTTCAGAAAGTATTGACAATGACATATCACTTTTGTACTTGGAAAAATTCCTCGTATTCTAAAAGAAAGGTTTAGAAACCACAGCAGAAAGCAAAAGTTGTTTGTGAAGGTTGTCCAGATACCATTGTTAACATCTTTACCAGAATTTCTGCACAGCTTAGCTACTCTTCTAGAGCATAATTCCTAGGGCACAAAAAGAAGATCAACACATGTCAATAGAAAGGGAAATCAAAGGGAAAAATCATGTTCAAAATCCAAGCCTAAAAGGATGAGACCTTCATATAAGAAGAAACTTTTGCACAACTAGTGCTGAAGCTTTTCAATACACTCTAAAAGTTCATCTATTACTTCTTGTAATCGGTTTCTATTTTAAAAATCTTCTTTCTAGTACTCATTAGATAAAATTTTCTTCTTAGGAAGAATATAGAAAGAAGTCTCTGAAGTTTTCAGTTATACGCCGTTTTATTCTTAGAAAAACTTGAGTATTCTTTGTTGGAGAGAACCAATCCAAAACATATGCTTCTATCCTGATCCAGGAGTGATCAAGTGAGTTTAGCTTGAAGAAGCTAGTAAAAAGACTACTTGTTATAAGAGTAAATTGGAACTATTGCTCACTAGAAATAGCTTAAGAAGGCTATACAAAGACTACCTCACTTTCTCGAGGTAGAAAGGGTTTTTTAGTGGAACTCAAGAAGTTGTTGAGAACTAGATAAAGGCAGCATACAGCCAAACTAGTATAGAATCACTCAGGAATATCTTTGTCTCTTTATCTCCTTATATTTTAGCATTTGAGTTTGTTTGTGTTGTGTATTTCTTTGAAAAACATTTTAAAAACTGTTTATGAAGTTTTTGCATTTTCTTTTGATTCAAAAAGTTACTTTCTAAAGCATATTGACTATAATTTCCGTTACCTTTAAGTGAAGGCTTGATAGACTCTATTTAGTATTTTAGAAACGGAAAAGAAGTAAGAAGCATACTTCAACCTCCCTTCTCATGCTATTTTCAACCTACAAATGACTCATATTGCATGCTAGTTGAGTGTTTGCATTTGTATTTGTAGATCTATGAGCATAAGTATGAATTTGGGAATATGAAGAATTAGTATAACACCCTCCCAAGCACAACATCATCTTTAAACCATAACATTAGATTTGGGAGTTGTTACTAGTAAATTAATAGACCTTGCTTAAATATTTATAGCATATTCAAGCAAGTCTGTAGGAACTATTTCAAAGTTCTACTTAAATATATAAAAAAGAAACAAAAGTTTCTAGAGAATGCATTACGTATATAATATGACAGGAATACCATAGAGAACATATCCGAGTAGATGAAAAAGCTCTTTTAAGAGCCTTAATATAAAATCTATCTTCTTAAACATTTATATATACAAAAAGAAACTGATAGTGGTCTTCAGCCATCAACTATTCTAATCAAGCACTTCCAAGATGAGCAGTTTCATTATTCTCTAGTTGGAGACAACACGGGAACACAAAAATATAGGGGGCGAGAATTATGAAATTCTTAATAGAGTATCCTAAGTACATAACAACAAATGTCATCATCATCGTTCCAGCCACTTTGGTTTATTAAAAAAAATGTGATCATGCAATAACATAATAAAGATTCATTTTAAAGTTTAAAATCATACTTTCGAAGTAGGTTTTTGAAAAACTCAAGAACTTAATTCACATATATCATAATATTCAAACTAGGAAATCATCACAGGCAAATAATTCAAAATAATATAAGCATGCATATGATAAATGCAATGACTTTCTTCACTTTCATAATTAACTTCATTTACTTTCCTTTATTTTGATATCTTTCTTAACTTCACATGCCCTGCCCTTGCCCACTCCAGGGTAATAGTCTGCATATCAAGACTGAACTCATTCCTATACATGCCCTTGACATAAGTGGCCTTGCTCATGTACTTTCAGAAGAGATTCCTAATGACAAAAATCAAGTTGCTATCTATCAAAAAGTTTGAACGATCACATCCCTTTTGATAGTGCTCTGATATCTCTTAGAAAGTACTCTAAGTAACTTTAGAAACCTCATGGAAAATCAAAACAGCTTTGATTTAAGTCACTTAAGGCTATAAATGTTTGACTCTATCCATATCATGCCTTAAGAAAAGGGCCTTTTGAAAATCACATGTGATGATGTTTTGAAAGAATAGTGATTATCATGATATATATATATCCTGTTATATTTCTTCAAAAGATTTTCTTCAAATTGGTTTGTCATCATAAAAAAGAGGGAGATTGTAAGCTCCAGAACCACTCATAAAGCATTAATACAATATATTTTGAATGACAATAAAAGCAATTTAAGGAAAATATTTTGAAGAATGGCTAATGTCTACCTTGAGTTTCTTGAAGTATCAAACAGGTTATATTGTTAGCATAATGCGGCTCTTATAGTGAAGATAATTTCACTTTACATGTGCAAACATGATTTATCTCATTTAAAGAGATGGAAACTAAATGGAAATGATAATTATATTGTGAAATGAGTGTACAAATGCCTAACGGGTTGAAGAAAATCGACAAGTACAAAAAATCAAGGCACGAGTCTTCAGAAAGTAGCATTGGACGTTAGAAAGTACACTTAAAGTGAAGATATCTCTTCATCCTTGAAGCCAATATGTTCTACAACCTTCAATCATCATGATCGCAATCATTTTATCATTAACAAGTACTGATTAAAGATTAGAAGACTGAAGACACATCAAGAAACTGATATCATACATCAGAAAATGCACTTTATAGTAAAATGCTGCACTTTACTAGAAAAGGAGGAAAATTTAAAATTCAAATTTGAAGTCAAAACCAGTTACAACTGGCATGTCATCTCTTTTGTTAATTTGGTCAACTACTCCAACTTCTAGAAGGAAGTGTTCAGAAGCCTCGTTAGATAGTAAAAAGTAGTTTCTAAAGGTACTCTTAGAAAACACTATTTCACAATGGCTTCTGCAATAGCTCTAACACAAGACATGTTACTCTTCTAGACTACTTTTCCAAGACACAAACAGATGATCAACACATGTCACTTGGAAACTGATCAAGGGCAATGGTCATAAAGGTAGACCATCTATAAATAGAGATGCCGAGCTTTCAAAAGTAAAGATCTTAACGTTGCATAAGAGTTGAATCACTGCAAAATTTTATGCTCATCTTTTTTGTGAAGTTCATTACTTCTTGTAATCAGTTTCCTTGTTTGGAAAAATCTTCTTTCTATATTCTTAATAGATAACACGTTCTTCCAGGAAAATTTATTAGAAAGAAGTTATTCAAGTTTTTCCCAGGTCGTTGTTGTATATTTTATGGAAACTTGAGTGGTGGTTAGTTTGAGTAGCAAACCCAAACACAAACCTCTTGTAACCTCGATCCAGGAGTGATTGGTGTGAGATAGCTTGGAGAGCCTAAGGCAAAACTACTTGCAATGCCAATAGTAAGGTGTGCTTACTGGTCACAGTTAGCTTGGAGAGGCTAGTAAAAGACTACTCAGTTAGTTTGGAGAGGCTAGTCAAAGACTACTCAGGTTAGCTTGGAGAGGCTAGTACAAAACTACTTGGGTTTCAACTTGGAGAGGCTAGTGAATAACTACTTGGTTTGTGACAGGAGAGGTTGCTATTGGTTATAGGTAAGAGCTTGCGAAGGCTACTACAAAGACTAACCAACTTTCTCATTTGAGAAAGGTTTTTAAGTGGAACTCAACAGTTGTTGAGCATTGGATGTAGGAGGGAACAGAAACAAGGATAAATATTTGTGCAGTATTTTCTTATCCCTTAACTACTTCATATCTTTGCTTTGTGCATTTTAATCTGTTCTACCGTATAATCTTTTTATATGCATATTTACCATATTCTTAGTAGTTCAGAAAGTAGGTTTCTAAAGCAACAAATGCTATTTCCACTTGCACTTCAAGCTTAACGCTTGATAGTAATGTTTTAAAGCTTTTAGAAATCAGAGGAAAGAAAAGCACGATTCAATCCCGTTTCTCATGCGCTTTTTCCCTACAAGTGGCATCAAAGCTTGGCCTCTAAGAGGCAAGACAAGAAAAGAAGAGACATCAACCTCAAAGGGAAGAAAAGCAAGGGAAAGCCTAAAGCATCATCTGTGACAATGAGAGAAAGGACATTTCAAACCTGAATGTCCAAAACTAAGCCTCTAAGAAAAATGAAACATCTCAGAAAGTTATTTCTGAACTTGAAAGGACCTTACGGCTTCTAAAAACCGATCTTAAAAAATGGTTAATTGTTCAAAGAATCTTGAACTAATGCTCGGAGGTCAGAGGCCATATTTTCATAAAACAGGATTGGGATATGAAGAGGAAATTGATGAGAAAAGAAAAGCAACCTTATCTAAGAAAGTAAAGAATGGACTTTCTTATGTTTTCTACTATAAGAAGGGACACCCTCTTGGCAAATTCTTCATTAGAAGAAATCTGTCAAAAAGGTTGGAAATCTCCTCCTTGGAAGACTAACCCTAAAGGACCCAAGAAAGTCTGGGTACTAAAATTAAAAACTATTTTTTATTAGGTGTGTCTGAGAAGACCCACTTATTGGGTACCAAGAGACATCTACAACGACTACTTAGACACCTTGGATTTAGAGGGTAGATAAGAAGTTTTTAGTCTAACAACTCTGGATGAGTCATGTTCGATGATGAAAGGAGCTCAAAATGATCCTTGTTGATAGTCTTGAAGAGCTTAATGAGAATCTTGAGAAATTAAATCTCAAGGGTTCTTCTGAAAGCAAGCAGATGAAAGCTCAACCTTCAGAAAGTAAGCTCCAGAACATAGACTCATCAAAAAGCTAGTTCAGGACTAAAGGCCTTCAAAAAGTGATCTTTTTGAGAATGAAGACGAGCATTCTAAAGATGAAAGAGAAATTGACGATCTACAAGGACATAGAAACTACAAGGGGATTTCTGATTTAAAGGCAGTTTAGTCATAGTTCTCGGAACAAAGTGGGTGTTTAGGAATAAGCTTGATGAAGCTGGCAAAGTCATAGAGAACAAAGCAAGATTGGTTGCACAAGGTTATAATCAACAAGAGGGAATTGATTATAATGAAACTTTTGCACCAGGAGCTAGGCTTGGAAGCCATAAGAATGCTACTTGCTTTTGTTGCCTTCAAGGGAGTCACTCTTTACTATATGGACATCAAGTTTGTTTTTTTTATGGATTCATTTATGAGGAAGTTTATGTAAAGTAGCCTCCTGGTTTTGAGAGTAAAAACCTTCCTAACCATGTCTTCAAACTCACAATGGCACTATATGACCTAAAAAGAGCTTGGTATGAAAGACTAATGCAAAGTAAATTTGAGATGAGCATGATGCGTGAACTCAAATTCTTCCTTGGTTTGCAAATAAAAAATAATAAAGAAGGAATCTTGATCCTTCAAGATAAGTACACAAAAGAGCTTTTGAAAAAGTTCAACATGGATAAAGCCAAACCTATGAGTACCCCAATGCGTCCATCTCAAATCATCGATGCCTGTTGAGAATAGTATAAAAGGTATCAAAAAGAAATTAGAGGAATGATTGGTTCACTTTTGTATCTTATAGCAAGTAGACTAGACAATCAATTAGGTGTGGGGATTTGTGCTAGATTTCAATCTAACCTAAAGCAATGACACTTAAATGCAGTTAAAAGAATCTTTAGATATCTATCTTGTACTACTAATCTTGGTTTATGGTACGAGAAAGGTACATCTTGTGAGATTGTAGGTTACTATGATACAAACTTCACTGGAGAGAGTAAAAAGAAAGAGCGGATGTTGTTGCTTCTTTAAAAGAAGCCGCATCACTTGGTCATGAAGAAGCAGAATACCATTGATCTTTCTATTGATGAAGCTGAATATGTAGTCATTGGAAACGTTACACCCGATGCTATGGATAAGGAATTAGCTAGTGATATAAATCTCGCTAAAAATCCTATCCAGCATTAGATCTAAGCACATCGATATTAAACATCATTTCATCGAGATCATGTTCAAAATAGAGATGTTGAGTTAATGTTTGTGAATCCTAGGACCAAGTATCTGATATATTCACAAAATCATTAGCTGAAGATCGCTTTTGTGTTTTGAAAAAGCTTTTGAACTTAAATGTTTTTAAATCTGCATAAGCATTCATGCACAAACATCTTTGGGCTTGCCCTTACTCTGCTCTAACTTGAAGCCCATATGAAGACATCAGCGATCAGAAAGTCATTGCAAGCCCCAATGAAGATTAGAGGATCAGAAAATGGGGTACACTTGGTCTCAAAGGATCCATAATCAACATAAATATAAGACATAAGAAGCAATGTTACTCTAATGGGTTAGAAATTGAAGGAGAAGCTCCGAAAGTAACTCTATTCAGAAAGTGATTCGAAGCATTAGAAACCATCCTTCTGAAAGAATGAAAAAGGCAGGATAATTCCTCTTTTATGAGTTTTCTCTTTCCCACGTCGTTTCACCTTCAGTCTACGTCCTATCACATAAATAACCTCCCACTCCTTACACGTTAACATTTTTACCTTCATCCTCATACCTCCAAGCCTCAATCATTTAATCTTCTCTTGCTCACAAATCTTCTCTATAATCGCTTTCTTATTCTCTCAAACCCTCACCTTCTAACCCTCTCAAAGCACTAATCTTTCTTTCATTATCACATATTCTACCTCAAAATGACTGAAGGAAGAGAACTTAATCGATCCATTAACAAAAGGGAAACCTTCAACATGTATAGCAATCCAGATATGCAAGAGTTCTATGAAAAGAACTTCTTGCTAAGGAAGATGGCACCAGGAAAAACTTTAAGGAAGGATCTCCTTGAAAATATATCCATTCTTAACAAGGTCTTCTCTTTTTAAGGATAGGAAGAATATTTGGAGATTAACAATAGAGTCTTTCCAAGGTTAATAATAGCCTTTTACTCACACTTATCAGGCTCTACAAACTCTTTGCTAAAAATCATGATTCATGATTTTGCTGTTGAAGTTAGCCCTACCTGTTTGTCAAGAGTTATAAAGGCACCACGTAAAGGCATCGTCGCTCCTCCTCATCCTCTTGGACTTGCTCCCTAGGAATCAATAAAGGAGATGTGTCAAGGTACCTAACTGAATTTATTCTTCATAAACCTAGCAAAATCACTCCTGCCATGCTTAGTGCTAGGGCAAGAAAAGTGTATACGGTAGTGCAATTCTCCTTCCTACCTAGGATTGGTAGCATAGATGCATTGGTTGGCATGGACTACATGCTCTTGTATTGTCTAATGGCCAAAAGAAAGGTGAATTTGCCAAGACTCAAAATGGACTACATGCTTAGCACAATTGCCAAAGATAAAAGGAGGACGGCTAGTGTACTAAGCTTTCACATGTCCTCATGTGAGACTAAGATCAAATCAAGGCATGGATGAGAGACAGGATGCAAGGACTACACTAGACTCCTAACCTAAAATGAATGATAAATGAAATTAAATGACAATATGTAACATCCTCCCAAGTACAACATCCGTCTTAAGCCATGACATTAGGCTCGGAGCTTTACTTATAAATTAGCGGACCTTTCTAGATATCTATAAAAAGTTCGACTAATTCATATAATAACTAAGTTGTAATTCTAGTAAAATACATAACAAAGAAACCAAAACATTTATTTAATACAAAGTACAAAATCCAAAAGGGAAGCTCTTCTATGAGCTTTAATACATGTCTGTCTCTATTACACTTACAAACATAACATATGACTAAGTAATAAAGTAAAAAAAAAATATTAACTACTAAACTCTTCAGCCCGCTCTTCACGTAGGTTCCATTGTTCTCTGATCAACCTGAGGCGACACAGGAACACAAACAAGTAGGGGTGAGAATTATACAATTCTCAGGAGGCAACTTCCTGGTTACACACTTATAATGTCATCGTCATCGCCCTAGCCACTTCAGTTTATCAAGAAAATGTGAGCATGTAACATCTATCAAAGGTTCATTTTAAAGTTCAAAAACCATATTTCCGAAGTGAATTTCTTTTAGCATTCAATCACTTAACGGACAAATATCATGGAGCTCAAACACATAATAAGTAGCTCAAATCAAGAGGTTAGATGCGATATGATTATGCATATGTCAAATGTAGTGAAATTATCTCAAAGTGATATGGTTTCCCTTATGGCCATAGAAATCAAATCAGTGCATTTTTCTATTTTCATTGACATAGGAAAGACTTAGTTTATACCTAACGGGTATTTGCTGTGGACAATTCCACAATAAATAGTTTATACCAAATGGTATTTATAGTGGATCACACCACTTAAGGGAAATAGACGCTATCAGGATCTAAGCTTATTCCTATACGTGATCATTGAACTTCATTTTTTTCCATTTCTGAATCACACACAGATCTATTCTAGCCGATACGTTTACCGACTATAAATTTGGGGAGTTCCCCTTTTCTATTTTCTTCCTCTCATTTAACCTAAATCTTGTTTCTGTTTTGTCTATATGTCAGGACATGCACGAGTAAACTTTTGTACATTCTCTTTTCTTCTTCCAAATGCATGCATAAAGCACATAAAGGCTTTTCATTCACAATGAAATCTCAATCATGTCTCATAAACCACTCTTTACTTCCCCTAGCATGCATTTATATGTCACAAGTCACATGGCCAAATAGATAACATCAAGTATTCATGTCATACTAGAACCAAGAATGCCATTAGTTCATCAATTCAAAGATTTTTGCATTTCTAGCACAATGGCAGATTTCATACCTTTGTGACACAAATTTATTTGCCCATCAAATCATCAATTCAGAGGCTACAAAAATTCTTAATGACACCTCAGTATATCCACAAGGTCCTGTAAAAATTTTAGAGTAAAAATAGTTTTCTAAGTATGATAACAAAATTCAACAATTTTAGTGGTCAGACTCCTCCTACTTAGAACCCGATTCTCACAATTTTTAACCCTAACAAATGATTAAATCAGCTCAAAAGAAAAATCATGGGTATACTTAGAGATGTTAAAAATATCTTGTAAAAATTTCAAAGTATAATTCAATCATTTGCTATGTTAATAAAATTAGACAAATTTACTGCTTCTGTTCCAAAATTTCAGGCAGCATCTACACCATTTTGGTTATTGATTTTTTTAAAGCATTAGAAGTCATAATCAGAGCTCAAGAAAATTTTTAGAACTAGCCTAGGATGTTGAATTCAACATATATGTTTTTATAGCTCATGAAAATACCCACAATTTCTTCAGAAAATTCGTGATTAGTTGCTGCCAGTACAAAAACTGAAAATCCAGCAGCAATGTTCAAAATCTCTTTTCACAAAAGTGATTTCTAACTTCATCCAACCACACCATCAAAATTAATACATAAATATCAACATATTATCAACTAATATAATCAGAAATTTTGGACCAATACCAATCAGAAATGTTCAGCATAAATTTGGAAAGAAAAGGCCAAAGAAAACCCTACTTTTTTGGCTTTTAGGGATCTTGGCTTCAAGGATGTTCCAAGATTGATCTTGCTCACTTCAAGGCCACCAAATCAACATCAAACCCTCCCTTAGGCAGTGAGGAAGTGAGATATCAAGGTGAGAAATGGTGAGGAAATGAAATTCGAATCGGTTAGTTTCATAGATTATGAGGAGTAAAACAAGTTTTGTAAAAGGATCTTGGTGTTTTAGTGACTTGAGCTAAGGTTTTGCAAGCTTGAAGCTTGTTAATGGAGGTTTGAGAGGAAGAACAATGGAAGAGCTGTGTTTTCAGCCTCATGGCCGAAAATGATGGAGTGGTGGTGATAAGGTTTGGTGCTTTTACTTTATTTGGTATTAAATGTAGTCAAAATGGGTATTTCTTCCTTTTTCAAAAAGAAATAATGAAATGGATGGCTAAGATTTGCTTTGTTGGTCAAATAATGAATCTTGGCCATCCATTTGGCTCAAGATGAGTGGATCACTTTAACTTGGGGAGCAAGTAACTTTTTCTGTTAAAACGGCACATTGAAATTCTACCAAACGAAGGAGATATTAGTTTTCGAGTAAATATAATAAATCAAAGGTCAAGATTAAAACTTGCTTTTCAAGTTTTAATCCTTGCCATCCACTTGACATAAAGTGGATGGTAAAGGTTACTTGGCCACCAAGTAACTTGTACGTGTCAAAAACCACACATCGAAACTCTACCGAAGGGTAAAACACTGTACCTGGGTAATCAAACATAACTCGAAAATTAAATCTAGGTATAAATTCTCATTCCTAACTATTTCTAACCTCAACCCTCTCTTTTCTAATGCGGGCATTTTAATCCAGATCTAGGGTTTCTGCTTGTCCACGGGCCCGATGGGGCATGCAAGGTTACTATTCACCCAACCCGAAATTTTTTTTTTTTGCCAGGTCTGATGGGCACCTCATTGTTGCTAAACTGCAGATTTTTGAAATTATGACTAATAAATCCCAAATTTATTTTTAAATAATTTTTTTTAGGGTGTTACACAATACACCAATCCAATGAACCTAGAGGCATAACAATAAGTTTTTCACACCAACAATCAATAGAATTGCAACAAGCAACGCATGAGCAAGAATATAGCACACAATAGAATTAACATATGATACATGGATCAAGTACAAAAATCCTCCCAGGTAATGTTTGCCACTCATTCACTCAAGTGTTTGGGTTATGATACACACTCAATCACCTCAAATGAAAATACAATACCAAAGGCTTGCTATGAGTCTCATTCTCCATTTTGTCATACACATGTGCATACTAAATCAAGAGGGCTTACCTTTGATTGTAATAGAGCTTAGGTGAAGATGGGTAAAAATATAGGCCAATGGGATGAACCTTAAGTCAAAGGAGAGCAAATAAATACACTAAGAGCATAAGTGCATAAGGATACACTTGTCCAACTTAACACAATTACAAGCCTTTCTTTTGCATTATGGCACACCTTTAACCTAGACTTTTCCAGTTTTTTTTTCAATCAGCTTTTGGTTTTCTTTTTTTTTTTTTTTTATGTACCACTTGCTGAATTTTGGGTACACATTATTCCTTCCCTACACTTGAATTGGGGCATGTCCTCATGCTTTCCTCCACACTTATGCTCAAGCACATATAAGAATTGCATAAATGCTCTCCTAAGCCTAAAGGGTGGGAATTTTCATGGTTTTTCACTTTTGGCTAAGGATGTGCTAAAACAAAAGAATGGGCAATAAGGCTTAAAGGGGCTAAACAATGGTAACATGCAAAGGGTGGCTAAATGGGCAAGTGGCTATACACAAGAAAAATGCCTCAATCATATTCAAACATGCACATGAAAAACATATTTTCAAACAAGACTCTAAGCAAGTTCTAGAATGCAAATCCAAAGAGGAAACACATGAGAAAATAAGTATGGCATATGATAGTCCAATCAAAGAGGCTCAAAATCTCACAGGTAAAAGTGCATATACTAAATCCAAACAACACAATAAATCTATCAAGCATGCAATACAAAATAGTCAATGCCAAGCATGTTAATATAGTGCATGTGGTGTAAGCCTATGCATGTAACCTCTAAGGTTCCAAAGGGTCAAAGGGATAATGTAAAATGCAAATAAAAATAAATATGATGCAATACTTAAAAACTAAAATGAAAATAAATAAAATGCAGAAAAAATAAAAGGGAAAAGTAAAGGAAAACCTCACGGTGGGTTGTTTGCCACCCAGCACTTTGCTTTAACGTCCCTAAGTTGGATGGTCAGGACCCTCATGGAGTGTGTGCAGCTTCAACCCAAAGATAAGCCAACTGATTCCTTAGATCTGGGTTCTCATGGAGGTGCATCATTGTGCCCTTCAATGTCACACCGAGTCATCCTAGAATTTTCCAACTCAATTGCACCATCGAGGTGTGCATGGGTAACCAAGAATGGTCCATTCCATCTAGACTTTGGCCTTCCTATTAGTCTTGCCTGGGGTTCATATTGTAAGATCTATTGGCTCTCACAGGGCTTCTACCCAACATGGGCTAGTCATGGAGCACCTGGAGACTGATGATTGATGCTTGGGTGGTGTACTTGTATCTGAAAACTTAGGACATTCTAAAACAATAGGTGCATCATATCCCATGGAGGAAGAAAAAATGGAGAAGGGGGATCTGGATCCTTACAAAGCAATTACCACAAGCATCATCAACTAAAGAGTCAATTATATCAATGCCAAACACGAGTGTTCTTCATGGGGATGTTTCACAGCATCAATTAAGTTAAATTGGACTTTCATGCCCCCACACTCCATGGATAATGTGCTAGCATGAACATTAATCATGGTTCTAAGGTTTTCAAAAATGGTCTACTTAAGATCAATATGTGCTTGCTAGCATTGGTGTCATTCTCCATCTCAAGCATATAAAAATCAGCAAGGAATATTAAATCATTTACCTGGACCAGAACATCTTCCAATACTCCCTCTGTCTTATGATGCTATAGTTGGCCAGCTGAATTTGCAACCCGATTAGCTTAAGCTCTCCAAAGTGCAAGGAGTGGTAGAGTGATTTGGGCATAACATTAATGCTAGCTCCAAGGTCAACTAAGGCTCTCGTGATATGCTAGTTCCCAATGGTACTAAGAACATAGAATGTGCTCGTCCTTGCACTTGGTTGGCAGGTTGCTTAGCTTGATGATGGAGGAAGCATTTACCTCTATAGTCACCTTATCCTCGCCCTTAATCTTCCTTCTATTGGTGCATAGATCCTTCAAAAATTTTGCATACTTGGGAATTTGTTTGATTGCATCCAATAGGGGTATGTTTACTTACACTTTTCTAAAGGTTTTGCTAAGTTTCAGAATCCAATTATGATGCAGATTTTCTAGGTTGGATCCTTTGTGGGAATGGTAGTAAGAGTGAATTATGGAACATTTTTTGGTTCTATGAAGTGCTTGTGTTCAATAGAAGGCTCTTAGATCTGTACTCTTCCTTGGTTGACCGCTATAGCACTTTCTGAGTGCTATGACGCTCAAGAGAAACTTCTTCTCGCCCATTTTTTCTTGTCTTTCTTCATCTATAGGCCTTGTTACCTCTGGCATTTTTGTCCCAAACCTTAAAGTGATAGCATAGACATTTCCCCTTATTTGGCATGTTAGAAGGTACCGGAAGGCGGGCTTGCTGACTCTAGTTTTGCTTCATTTGTGTCACCTCATCTCTCAGCTGAATTTTCTTTCTAATTTCCTGCATTTGCTCCATCATCATCTTCATCATCTTAGTCATAGTAGGTTGAAGATGGAGGTGCAGGGAGGGCCGTTGCCTGATGAGGTGCCAGATTTTTGCTGTGAAGGTTAGCCTTATTGTTGAGAATTATTACCCTACTTCAAATTTGGGTGATTCTTCCAGCTAGAGTTATATATGTTCCCAAATAGGAACTGGCTTGCCTGATTTTGAGGTAGACTTAGAAGGGGCATGTTGCCGCTATCCTAGTGGTTAAGTCATCTTGCAATGTTGGGCACATATCAGTGTGATGATCATTTGAAGTACATATGCCACAGACCCTAGGAACCACTAGAGTTCCTGTTGCCTCACCATTAATTGCTGCATAAGGCCAAAAAGTTGCTAAAGTTTGGGTCAATAATGGATTCTCTAGCTGGCTTACTACATGAAGGCCTCTAGTAGTTGTGGCTGCTTTGGAACCAAATTATAGAAAATTGGCAGCTATATTCTCAATTAAAGCACGGGCCTCTCTCAGAGTCTTATCTAGAAGTGCCCTTCCACTAGTAGCATCTATCATACATCTAGCAGGGTATCAATCCCTTATAAAAGTACTGAAGAAGAAGTTGGTCCGGAATCTAATGATTAGGGCAGCTTGCACAAAGGAGTTTGAAGCGCTTCCAATATTAGTGAAGAGTTTCATCAGTCCTTGGATTAGAGATATCTTTTCTAATAGAAGCCACTTTAGAGGTGGGAAAATACCTCTCCAAGAAAAGCCTCTTCATCCCATCCAGCTATTTACAATCCCATATGGCAAATTATAGAACCAATCTTCAGCACCCTAGAGAGAAGGGGAATGCTCTCAACTTAACATCATCCACCTCCATCCTATTGGGTCTCATGCCAGAACACACCATATGCAGCTTCTTTAAATGCTTGGGGTCTCTCTAGGAGCCCATAGAACTTTAGTAGAGCATGTACCATATACCCTTTTAGCTCAAAATCATTGTCTAGCTTAGGATAAGTAACCGGGAGGAGGAAAGTTCCCTTAGTGTATATTGGCATTCTCCCATATTTTATATATTACTTGAAACACTAAATAAAGGATCAGAATGCTCAGATGGTTTTGCTTGTTGACATTTTGGCTGTATGATTTTTCTTAGTTTTCTCAATTTCACAATCAAGAGGTATCAAATTTTCAAAGACAAGGAACGCCTCATACAAGGGAACAAATTTTTTTTTTCATTTTTTTGGCAGAAAATAAAAATAGTAATTAAATAAATAAAAATAAAAAAAATAAAAAATGCAATTAAAAAATAATAATAATAAAGAACTAAGTTTTAATGTCTCCTCGACAACAACACCAAAAGTTGACGAAAGGTGTCGCCTACCTCCTCAAATTAGAAATTTATTTTAATACTAAGTTGCACAAAAAATATAGTAAAGGGCACAACCTAGGTCGTCTTAAGGAGACTTCAATACTTAGTTGGGAAAAATAGAGGTTTGAAAGAATGAGATTTAAAACAATTAAAATTAAAAGATAATAGTAATGAGATAATAGCAACAGTGAAGAAAACACTAGTGCAAGGTATTTATAGGATTGAAAATTAATTATCATTGACCAAATATTAAACCCATTGGTGGCTATTAGTAATAAATTACTGGCAATTCTACTAGTGATCAATCAACCTCTAGAATTTGATCAATACAAATAACTAATAAACGAGATCTCAATTTATTTAGAAATCACATTAATTTAATGAACCATTTGCTATAGTCTAACTGCAATCGGAAAGTTAATTCTAATGTTCTCCCTCAAACATAAACCAATAGATCTATCAATTAATGTCCAAAGGGTTTCCCTAAACGGCGATCACCAATTTAGTTATTCCAATAAAGATTATAACAATAACCACAATAATTAAAGGAATAGAAACTCAGAACATTAAGAAAAACCAATGCATTCAATATAAACAAAGGGTCTAAATGTCATCCCAATCCATCAAAATCCCTACACTAGTAAAGAAATCTACTCCTCCATCTCCAGAGGATTACAACAATGAAGATAAAAGAACATGAAAATAATAGCAATAATCGTTGCCACAATCTCCAAGACAAAGCACCTTCACCAATGGAATCCTAGAGAGAATAGAGAGAGGAAAAAGAGAGATGTAGAGAGAGAATAATAGCAACTAAAAATGGCCTAAAAGTGAGTCCAAAGCTAGGGTAAAAGTGTAACATCCCAAATTTCGTCTAGGCTAACTAACTCGATGAACACGAGTAATTGATTTACCAACTAGGCAGTTGATCTTGGCCCCATAGTGGGAAGGGTCAACATTGGTGATTTATTGTTAATTAATGACATTAGCCTAGTTAGAAAACACACAATAAGCAATGATAAGTACTATTAAGACATAAACCCTAAGTTAAACATATTGGACAAGTACAATTTACTTACAAGGTTAAATTCCCTAATCAATATTAGGAAATTACATTAACAAATAGATAGTAAGAAATTGATTTGAAAGATTAATCCTAATTGATGATACAAAATGAGTAAAACTAATAAAAATTAGATAAATGTCATGAAAAATAACAAATAATATTAGAATAATCAAGTGTGTCTAGAAAAAGATGCAAAGAAATACAAAAATGCCATCACTTAATTGAAATTATGAAAACACCCTTGCTATATAAAGGAAATTACCAAACTACCCTGGCTTTATTAACAAATGACAAAGATACCCTTACTCTATAATTGGAATTACAAGAATACCACTGCCATTGTTTAATTACAAAAATACCCTTGTGTTGATTAAAGAAATTACTATAATGCCACTACTTTAATAATTACTATAATGCCACTACTTTAATAATTACAACAATGTCATTTGCACAAATCTCTAGACTTGTCTTTAAACAAGAATGAATCTAAGACATTGGATTAAGATGATAATACAATAATTCAATCACATACATCA
Source organism: Dalbergia oliveri (assembly GCA_030441495.1). Classification (NCBI taxonomy): domain Eukaryota; kingdom Viridiplantae; phylum Streptophyta; class Magnoliopsida; order Fabales; family Fabaceae; genus Dalbergia; species Dalbergia oliveri. The sequence continues at coordinate 28,592,172 of JAMLFY010000011.1, forward strand.
TGCACATTCTTAACCACATACATTCACATAGACAAGTCTATGTTAAAAATTAAAAACACTTATTGAAGCACAAGGTTATATGATGTAAATCTATGATGCATACATGCATCAAAGGTTAGAAAATTTCTACTAACCATGCATGTCTAACAACAACATTTTTGCATAAAACATGGAGCATTTTCTTATCCCAAAATTTGGCCAACATGTTTGCATAAATCATGCTCCAAGCAAGTGCTTCATTCTTTTTCTTCCACTATAAATACTCTTCAAACTCTCTTCCATTCATTCCATTTTCCAAGTCACAAAGAGGCTTCACTATGCTTTGGAAGAGCTACATCCTCTAACTCTTGTAAAATACATACACTCTTACTAGTCTTCAAGTCTTAGAAACTCTCTAAGTGTTCTTTCTCTCTTATTCTTTCTCTACCATTTCTTCTTATGTTCTTCTCTTCAAAGACTTTTCTTCACCCTCTAAACTTCTTCCAAACACTTAAATCCTAAGCCCAAACCTTCACTAGCCCTCATAAGAGTTACAATCTTTAACTCAAGTGAGAAATATTTTCTTAAGCACTCAAGTTCTAGAGCCAAGATTCAAGGAGGGCCATCCACTCTAAGGACTCTTGTTCAAGCTCAAGAAAGAGAGAAGGACTCTTTTTAGACCCTACATAAGAGGTAGGAGTTTCTTCTTAATTTATTCAAGCATTGTTGGTGTCTAACCTTGTCCATGGTTAGAATGCCTCAAGCTTGTGTTATTGATAAGAGTTTTGAATGGTTGTTTGTGAAATATATTTTTATGAATTATTGCATGCATTTCTTTGTTAAAAATGTTTTTATGATGTTTTCATGCTCATATATGGCTTAAAAACATGGTAGATGATCCTTGTGTTAAGGAAGTAACATCAAACATGAAAATGATAGGTGCTGGATTTTTAGCTATTTTTGGGAATTGCTACTTCAAAATATGAAACTCACAGAATATGAAGCTTTTGGGAATAAAAATATTTTTTCTACAAACTAGACTTAATAAATAACACTCTCCAAAAGAATCACCTAAAAATGAGTTTTCTAGCAAAAGATATAAATTTTTAAAATTAAGCCAAAAATTGAAACTCTAAATCTGACCTTGCACTAGTAAAATAGGTGTAACTTACTCTAGAAAAATGAAAATGGATTGATTTCAACTCTGTTGGAAAGCTAACACATATAAGAACACACCCATGTATGCTATGCATAAAGATTGACACCATGAAAATATTGAATGAGAAATAAAATTTTGGGACAATGTGCTGAGAGAGTTTGGAAAGGGGTAACTTTACAAGGGTACTATGACATAACTATAAATGTGTTTTTAATGAAATTACCCTCAATGGAAATCTTGATGAGTTAAGAATCTAGAACTATATTTAAAAGGCTGAGATTATAAGTATACAGAAAGTTACAAATTTTGTTGTAAAAGATGTTAGAACTAAATAGAAGATTCAAGTCTTGTAGAGATTTTAAGGATCTAAGTTGCAATAATCTTCAAATATAGGGGAGCCTAAAAATATATAAAGAACCTCTAATAATATTTTGAAATGCAATAATGAAATAAGGGAATGCTAAAGAGTACAAAGAGAGACATTCATAATGTATACATACCAATCAAGACATCCATGACCCCTTAGGAATATTAAGGACTCGACTTGATAGCTTGGGTTACTTTATACAAATCGTTTATGAGAAATCTATATAAGATCTTATATGAGATTATTTGCTGATTACTATGAGATTTATATGAATGTCTACTGTTTTGGCATGAAGTGATATAGTAATATGAATATATAGTGATGAGATTTGAAATGATGAGGATGAAATGATTGACGTGCCATGATTTATTAATGATTACATCATGGTGTGCATACATTCATGTTTCAAATGAAATAATAAATGATCAAACTCACGCTTAATCCTCAAAAGGGGATCAAGGTATTGGTGATTTCACTCAATAAGAATAAAAGTAAAGCCTGTAAAAGTAGCAATGATAGACTAGAAAAGTGGATTTGAGCTAAGTTCATGGCTTAACCCCCTAACGTTGAGATCATTAACGGAAAGAAAACCATAAGGTTGTGGCGACGGCCACGGTATGAGCTCATTAACCTTTTAGGGTGGTCTAAGGCATTGATGCATTCATCCCGTGAGTAATTCAGAAATATACTAATGGGATCCCGAGGTGTGGTACCCAAAATAAACAAAGAAGGGACCAGAAGGTGTGGTACCCAAAATAATATAAATGTTGAGGATGAGTAATCATGAAATACATGCATCTCCTAAATTATTATTTCCCATTAGTGACTTTATATGATATATTTGGATGCATGATTGATGAATGATTGAATATATATTTCTATTAATGTTATAAGAATAGTTAAAAGAAACCGCACTTCGGCTAATTATGTTTGCAAAAATTTAGTAATTGAACCATTTATATGTCCACCTTTTATAATAAAACCAAAGTGACTGGGATGGCAATGATGACACGTTTAGTGCAAGTAGGAACTCTTACTGGAAATCTTGTATTTCTCACTCCTATGTTTCTTTTCGTTGTTAAGATGGATGAGTCCACTTGAAGCAAAGAGCTGGAGAAGGAGGTAATCATGTGAAGATTTCAGGCTTTCCAAGAATTAGCACTTCGAGTTTAGTTATATTATAGATGCGAAGAATATACTTATAGTAGTAGAATTTAAATTGTTATTAAGAACTTATCACTATGATATATGTCCTGGTTTGACTTATATATTAAGTAGTTAGCTTTTAGCTTATGTAATGATAATTTTACATTTAGTCCTTTATTTTGCTATATTGAATTAAGTAAGTATGCAAAGTAATTTTGAGTAGCATCTATGTAAGCGCTATGTATTTCAATTCTCACTAGGCTTAAGCTTTTGAAAAGTAATTTAAAAGGAAAAAAAATCATCCACTATTTTTATAGGTTAATTTCAAAAGAAAATAAATGCAAAGCATAAGTGACATCTAATAGAATCCAAATGCAAACTTAAACGTAGTTTGTTCCTTTGGGTGTTACAAAAAGTCTGGAACATTCCTATATATCCTCTTTAAAAATGGGCCAAAGTGGTCCCAAAACTGATTTAACGAACCGTTTCGTGTCATCGCATGAGAGCTATCTTAACAAGCGTTGTGGTGCTCAGGAGTGAGCCGTTGTTGATAAAAAATCATTTTTTCAGGCACTGTTGAGTGCTGGAGCACTCATTTAGCATTGCAGGTACTGGACAAAATCAAATTTGTCCTTCGTACTAAAAATAGTGACTGTAGCCCTTTGAATAAGCTTTCCAACGCCATTAAAATCACCTCAAGTAGACATCTGTAGCTCAGATATTGCAAAATACTAATTAGAGGTCAAGTTGGACAACATCAAAACATCAACAACCTTTAATCTTGTAACTCAATTTTCACCAAGATGCTCTTAGAATTGGTTTTGAGCTGAACATTAAAGTTTTAGAGGACTTCTTGAGCTTTCCAAAACATCATTATTTGTCTCAATCAAATTCCTGAGAGATACTAATTTTCCATTACAATTCTTTTAAAAATGTGCTCAAATGAGCCCAAGAACTCTTCTATTTTGCTCCCAAATTGATTGCAGCTACAAGCTCCATGGAAAGAGTTCCCAACCTTGTTCTTTACATTTTGTACTCAATTCAAAACTCCTGTGCACAAAACCATACTTAAAGAGACAATTCAAATGCAACAGGGTGTAATTACAAATTATTTCAAAATCTACAAAAGCCAATAATTCTTCCAAAATTACATAGTGAGGAATAAATCAAAATCCTAATTAATTACATTAATAATTTAGTAAAACTTATGCAAAAGGCTAATTTTTGGCAGCAAGATAAGTGGCATAAATGTCTCTTATCATGTACCATATGAAATGTTGTTGATAAAGTTATTCCACATATACACCCTATTCTCACAGAGGAATAGTATGAGTTCATGGAAGGTCCTGTACTCATTTAATTCTTTTAGAACCTCAAAGAAAAAGGCTATTACCTTAGGTTCTAAGGCAACAAGGAAGAATCCTAGGACAAGGGAGAAGAAGCCAGAAGGACTTCCAAAAGGATTAAGTTTGAGGAGACTAGAGCAAAAGGGGAAAGGAAGTTGATTCTCTTGGATAGTGAGTTGAGAACTTGTAGGAAGAGTCCACTGAGCCTCTGAGGAGTAGAGGAGAACAAAGATGAGGTAAGACAAAAGGCAACAATAAGAATCTCAGTGCCACCACTCTCTTCAAAAACTATCAATGATTCCTCTAACTCAAATAAGGGCTATAAGAAAGATCAGAAAAGATGCCAAGTAAACCCTTGGAACCATCAAAGAAGAATATTGAGTCCAAGTTGAAGAATATTCCAAAACATGAGACAAATATCTCGTGCTTTAAAAGAGGTCACACGATATCAATAGGTTGGTTACACGGTCATCTTCACTAACTCTGAAGAAGAACAAGCAGAAGCATCCTCATTTGAAGAAGAGGAAAACTTGTTCAGAAAGTGAGAAGGCTAGACCAGTGAGATATCAGACTTGGAGCCCATTGTTGAAGAATCTTTAATGGAGCTTATCATTGAAGAGCTAGTTGAGGAGGACAATGAACCAGCTTTTACTGTCATTCTAATGGTTCCTCACCCTTCTCCTTCTATATGTATAACTTTGGTGGAGGAGGAAGAGGAAGAGGATAGGACATCTGAAGCTAGTGCACTCTGATGTAGAAGTAGCGCTTCTGCCAAGGCTCATATGCTTAAACCTATTGCTACTCCTACTTTGCGACTCTGGATTCCTCTACTACCTCTACTGTTGTTATTCCATCATCTTCACCTTCTCCGCTGCACATGCTAAAATAGGTGAATCACCAAAGTTGGGGAAACAATACGCCTAGACATACCAGAGCCTTTTCCATAAGCGCCTATATCTGCACCAATCCATTTGCCGCACCACTCCTCATCAGAGCCTTCAACCAGCTCTACACATATCCAATTGATTCTGCAAAATCAGAGGGACATGGCCTCTAGGTTGGATCAGGTTGAAGCTTCTAGTATTGGGCATGACGCCAACTCCAAAGTCATAAGCAAATAATGTTGCAAATCCTTCAAAACACTCAGGAGATTCTTAGAGAACCAGGCATTTGGGCTAGTGATGGTGTTCCTGGTTTCCATCACACATCCTTTTAGTTGATGTCAAAAAAGGGAGAAGAAGAGATGAAGAAAATCTAGTGCTATGGAACTTAGGGGGAGCTTATGCGAGGGGGAGCTTTCAGAGATTTTCATGCAATTTTTTTTTTTTTGTTTTGCCTGAACAATTAGTTTCTTTTTCATGCTCTAATAGTTGTTTCTTTTGTTCTTGAAATTTTTTTTATGCGTATGGTGTAATGCCCGGTGACAAGGGTAGGAGTGATCGCCTGACGAGAAGGCACGAACAAGGAGAGCTCCTAGTAAGACCTAAGTGGAGGGGTACATGAATGAATCGATTATACACCAATAGAATCTGAAGCTGTATAGGTATGGGACTATACAGTGGAGGATGGCTTATATGAATTGATTGGTACTACTTATACCAATAAGATGCATCTTCTTTTTGGTAGCCCATCTTGAAAGAACTCCACGATTAAGCGTGCTTGACTTGGAGCAATTTTAGGATGGGTGACCTCCTGAGGAAGTTTTCCAGGAAGTGTGTGAGTGAGGACAAAGCACACTGAAAAGACCTGTTGGTTTGTGGGATAAGTCGTTAATCCATAAAGTAGCATGGGATGTTACATATGGTATATATATCTATTTCATTATACTTGTTCAAGATATCAAGTCATGCTTTTTCTTAAGTTTTGATACATATCTATTTTTAAGCTCTAATACATATCGATGCATGTTTTCATGCTTAGCTTATCTTGTATCATGCTTAGATGTATGCTTCTCTTAGTGTTTGCTTTTTCTTTAGCACCCTATCATATTTAGCTCATCTATGTGTCTTTGATTAGCACCTGCAAGTATCATTTAAGCACAAGTACCCTCTTTGCTCTGATAAGTATATCTTTTTGTGCTTCGATATGTATGTCTTGATTTCACGACTAAAACATTTTTCAAGAAACATATATACTCTAACGCACATATGAAATGTTTTCATGAGCTCTGTATAACTTGATCTAAATACAGTTGTGATTGGTTTCCGTTGATTATTGATCTTCAGAAACTTATTCCTATATGTTCTTATGCAACTGAGATTAGTCGTGAGCTCAAAACCTCTCATGTGTGCAAAGCTTATATGTTACAAGTGTTTTCATGCACAAAAATTGCATCGTGTTTTGAAAATACTCTTGGATAAAATTTGCTAAATAAGAAATCTAATCACGATAAAATATTGCAGGTATTATTTGTTTTTATTCATGCTCATGTATTTTCATAAGAGATTCCTAATGACATAAATCAAGTTGCTATCTATCAAAAAGTTTAAACGATCACATCCCCTTTGATAGTGCTATGATATCTCTAAGAAAGTACTCTGAGTAACTTTAAAACCTCATGGAAAATCAAACTTTTGAATTTAAGTTACTTAAGGCTATAAAATGTTTTTGACTCTATCCATATCATGCCTTATGTAACACCCTAAGTTATTTAGAAATTAATTAGGACTTTAGTAATGAAAGTTTTAATTTTCTAGATGTAGTAATGATGAAAATGACTCTATGAACGGATAAAAAACATTATGAATAGTATTTTGCAGGCCAGTGGACCAGAAATCTTGGATTGAAACCGGATAGGTCCAAAATTGAGAAAACATAAGGATAAGATTAGAAATAGTTAGAAATGAATATTTTATACCTAGAGTTGAATTTTGTAATATGCTTAATGGATTAAGTTTTGCCTGCCCTTTGAGATTTCGTATGCGATTTCAACATCTAAAGCTAATTTAATCTTTTACAAATCAAGGAGTTTATCTATTTATATCAAATGAATGGCTAAGATTCAATCTTGAATTACAAGATTCAATCCTAGTCATCCATTTTACTTTCTTAAATTAAGAATTACCTAACTTTATAATATAATATCCATGCATTAAATACAAGATAAATACAAACTCAAATTTCTCCACCAAGGCAAGGAGATTTCGACCAGCAAGAAGAAAGGAGAAGTAGCCACCATCTTCATCCTCAAGAGCTTCATCTTGAATTCTAATCCCAAAAACACTAGCCTGGAGTTGTCAAAGCTTCAAAATTCCTTTACTAAACTTGTTCTACACCTTAATCCCTACAAATCTAACTGATTAAAATCTCTATTCCTCACCAATCTTTACCTTGCTATCTCACACCTTACTGATTTAGGAAGGAGTTGGGGTTGATTTGGGATCTTTAGAGTGGAAGAAAGCAATCTTAGAGCACCTTGGGACCAAGGATCCATTAAGTCACTAAAAGTAGGGTTTTCTTTGCTTTTCTCTTCAAATTTATTCTGATGATTTTTTATTGTGTTAGGTTCCAAATTTTTAATTGTATTGGTTGATAATACATGGATATTGATCTATTAATTTTGGTGATGTGTTTGGATGATGCTAGAAATCATTTTTGTGAAGAGATATTTAGAATCATGCTGCCCATTTTGCTGTTGCATAGGCAACCACTAATCACAAATTTTCTTAGGGAATTGTGGGTATTTTTATAAGCTAGAAAAAATATATGTTGAAGTTACATCCTAGCCTTGTTCCAAAAATTTTCTTGGACTCTGATTTTGACTCCTAATGCCTTAAAAAAATCGAGAACCAAAATGGAACCCATGCTGCCTAGACTATTGGAACTGGAGCTGTAAATTTTTCCAATTTTATTACCATAGGAAATGATTGAATTACCACTTGAAATTTTTACATAGTGTTGAAACATCTTGAAGTGAAACTGTAAATTTTCTTTTGAGTTGATTCAATCATTTGCTAGGGCTAAAAATTATGCATTTCAAGTTTTGAGTAAGGTTAAATGGTTCCTGAGCATCGAAATTGTCTAATTTTGTCAACATAGTTAGAGAACTCCTTTTGCTCTGAAATTTTTATGGTATCTTGTGGAAACTTTGAAGTGTCATGGAGAAGTTTTGTGGAAGAGAAATTGGGTGTGTAATATAAGAGATAAATCTTGCTACTTGATTTAAAATTATGTTAGTGTGCAAGAAATGAATTAAGTTCTTGGAATGGAAATAAAATGACTTTGATACAAGCATGAGTAGTCTCAATGCATGCTATGTTATTTATAAATTCATTTGTGAGGAATGGATGAGAAATTTATTGTGAATGAACATTTATATGTGACTTGGGCGTGTCTTGGGAAAATCTAAATTAAGTAGATGTGAAACAGATCAAGTGAGAAATATAGTTGTGCATATTCTAACATATGGGGAAAATAGACAAGACTTATGTTGGTTAATAAGGGAAGGCAAAAATAAGGACTTCCCTAGAGGTATTATAAGTCGGAAGATGTATCGGCTAGGAATAGAACTGTGTGAGATTCGAAAAAAGGAAATAAAATGAAGTCTGATGATCATGTATAGGAATAAGCTCATGTCCTATAAGCAATCTATTTCCCATTGTGGAGTTGTCCACTAGAAATACCACTTGGTATAAAGATTAGGTCTTCTTTATGTTAACGAAAAGAGAAAAATGCATGGAATTGGATTATATGGTTACAAAATAACAATGCATAAATTATTACTATGTTTGCATTTATTTTCACATTATCTACATACTTTAGTATTGATGCATATAATTTTGTATGAATATTCTTATGTGAATAAACTTATTGTCTACATTTCTGATTGTATCTAGGGATTACCCTATTGAGAATTTTATAGTATTCTCATCCCTACAGTTGCATGTACTTATATTACTTAGATTTAGCTTATGCCGTCACTAGTATTCTTCCTTGATTCGCTATAGTGGGTGTGGCATTACGACCCAGGATTGATTCCCTGGATGCTATAGGTTACTCAGGGTCCATGTGTATGTGCTTTTTGGCCGTTCCTTCACTTGCATCAGTCTTTACTCTGAGTTCAACCGCTTTCCCTACGATGGTGTGCCCCTTCATATGGCACACCCAGGTATTTGATATCCCATTGCTCCACTAGCACCTTCCCAGGATGCACCTTCCTTTTCATCATCATTCTTAGACTAGATCCACCGAGGGTTTGGACGCCCCTGCAAAGATGAGGCTATCATACCGATGGCCAACAGCTTTTAGCAGGAGGCAAGATCTTCAGGACTCTTGGCTTGTACATAGTAGTAGTATAGTGTTAGGACTTTACCGCAAACTGATGTACTATTAGATGTTTTTTAGGTCCGTTGTATCTATATGCGATTTTGTTGGGCCTATTCTAGTAGCCTAGGTTTTTAGGTGATGGCTAGGCCTTTTAATATTGGTCCCTGATTAGTATGGAAAGTGAAATGACTTAACTTGTAGTGAGATGTGTATAGGTACAAGTTGTGTATGAAGTACTTCCATGTATAGACTTTATTTTCTCATAACCTATGAGTTTAATTTACCTCATGCGTTTCTCTGCGACTATATGCATTGTAGAGAAAAAGTGATATCCTTCTAATTATTATGCTGACACTCAAGTAATACATGATAAATAGGATGGTGTCCTGTAACACCCTAATAATTAACCCAATACACCTAGGTTTGATTAATTACTAGACTTTACTCTTTGCTTCAGTTCCTTAATCATGCTTTGAAAATACTTAGTGAAATTACGAGCCATTTTTTTTTTAAACATAATTGAAAACGTGAGCGCGCTTAACGTGAATGATTTAGCAAAATTTAAAAGACACATAGGAATTTACAAACATCACATCATAATATATTGGCTCCATCATACAGCATCCATAATTACATATCATATAGATATTTTGCCTACCAACAGAATAAGACTAAGTGTAGGCAATCTAATAAAACATAAATAATATATGGATGGAAGACATCCTAGTAATAACACTCCAGGGATAGGGATAGATATCTGAAATATACGAGTGAAACTAGCAGGATTCAAGTTCAGCTACCCTGAAGCCTCAATGTGATTCACGAACGCTTCCTTCGTTTCTGAAGACGAGATGGAAAGAAAAATAGAGGGAGTGAGAAACTTATAAAAGAATCTCAGTAGGGTACTCACCTCATGATGCATTGTGTCATCATCATCGTCCCCAGGAACCTCGGGTTATTATGAAATAGTGAGCATGCTAAGATTGATTTATTAAGTTCGAAAATATACTTTACCGAGGTTCGTCGGTTTTAATCATGCGTCTTATAATGCATCATAAACTTAGCATGTCATGTTTATAATGAACTTTTCCTTTCATATATAATAACATAGTTATGCATAAAATCACATCATATTCCTCATCATCATTTCATAATACTATGCATAGCAGAATATCATATTTCTCATCATCATCTCATAAATACTATGCATAGCAGAACATCATATTCACATAATGCATTTACTTAGTTTCTTAGGTGACTTAAAGTTACTTTCATCATCATTTTCCTGGGCCACCCTATACTTCACCCTTTTGGGAGTAATCTAGGTTATGAGCTCATACCTTGCTAGTCGTCACCAGCACATACTTATCCCTTTTGATAAGTAAAAATTTCGTCTCTACCCTTTTGAGAGAACAGACTAGGGGCAAGAATCACCTTTTCACCGCCTATAGTTTGACGGGTCCAAAGGATCATTTTCTCATATATTTTGAGTCACCTTTAAGTCTTTGCATGTTATATCATAATACAATTCTTCATTCATAATCATCATAACATTTTCTCATTTATAGTCTTATGCCGAAATAATATATACCAACTAATCATGCATCTGGAGATTCCCAGGAAAGAGAGGTGGGTCACAATGGACACGCTTAAATACCAAATCTTTCCTTAGCCAGAATCTTTCCAATTGCACTCTTAATACACTTTCTTCCAATAATAGAATATGTCTTTATTTCATGCATAAGTTTTCATTGTTTGCAACAACAACTATAACATACAAACCAGGGAATCAATCAATGACACCAAATTCTTAATAAGCATCAAATCATATTTTAAGTACACATAAATTACTAGCTTCCCATAAAATTCTTACAAAGTTTTAAAACTCTTTTAGAACTAATTCTTTTTGTTAAACTTGAAAGAAGTCATAGGACTTTAGGCCTAACTTAACCATGGGACCGATTTATAACTTGAAAGAATGTTCATAATTAAATATTTCACTTAAGATAAAAGGAGCAAGTCTTGAGCTTTAGAGATTTAGGTGACATCTTTGAATTATTACCATGCTATGCAACCTTATTTTAATCTTATCTTTATAAGGTGATAGCTTGGAATTATAAACATGATATGCAATTCTATTTCTTTATCTTTAAGATTTAAGGTGATAACTTAAAAATTAAACATGATGCAAGAACTTGTAATATAAACATGATGCAAGAAACTGGAGCGCTGCAGACCAGGAGGGAGAAGAGAATCTTAAGCAACCTAGCGCGTAGTCCGCATAGGACGGTGAGGGATGAGAATTACATTTTTTTAAGCTCCAATTCTCAAGACTTCTTAAAGAATAAATTCTTTAACTCCAATTATCTCATTTCTTTGCTTATGATTCATAAGCAAGTCTTTGAGCTCTAGGATTTTTAGGTGATGACATAAAATAAACATGCCATGCATTGACTCTTTTAGCCATTATAAAATAAAGTGAGAGCATAAAATAAACATGAGATGCAACTTCTTTATTATCTTTAGAGATTAAGTGACAACTTGAAATTTAAACATGAAATGCAAGCTTGGAAATTTAAACATGAATATGCAAGTTCATTTATTCATTCTTGAGAATTTAGTGATGACATAGAAAGTAAACATGGTTATGCAAGGCATAAACTTAAACATGGATGCAAGTTCATTTTATTTCTTTACTAGAGCTCCTCCAAGACTTTAGAGAAATATAAATTCAACCCAATATATCTTAGCAAGACAAAGTGAAAAATACATCTTTCAAGTTCTAAACTCAAGATCATAAAAACATCATAAAAATATTATTCTTTAAAGTTTTGCATCAAGTGGAACTTTCAAGCTTTAGAGGCCTAACTTGTGATGGATTCACAACCCACCCTCAAGGTCCTCATCATCAAGCCATCATCTTAGTCCCACCTAGGCCATATGGCTGAATTGTTCAAAGAAAAGGAAGAAGAAAACCAAATGGAAAAACTAGAGAAAATCCATGAAATCATCATTTTGAACCAAGAACAACACTTAGCAAAGCATAGAAATAAACTTAAAAACAACTCCCTACCTAATCTGATTTGAAGGAAAGGAAGAGAACTTGGTTTCCTTGAGTGAAATGAAAGAAAATATTCTTGAAAACTTGAAGAAAGAATTCAGCCAAGAGGAGGAGGAAATGAGAGCTTTTGGTGCTCCTAAAACTAGAATTTGTGTAAGTTATGAACTAAGCATCTAAACTATCTTCAAGCATGCCTATTTATAGAGATTTTGCAGCTCATAAATGGACAAAGGAAGGAAAGAAATCTGACCAAAAATTAGAGAAAAAAATAAGGAAGAAAAATCATTTTGTTTGGTGGCTTAAAACATGGAATCATGTTTCCATGTTTTCATGATTCTTTGTTTTCATTCTTTGGATTTTTGTGTAATAATTTTCTGACTTATTACTCAATAATTTCGTGCATTACAGCCTTGTGGAAGAGGATTTTGTGTGTTCCATGTATTTTTTAGGTGTAGGCAAGGTATTCATGCAATTTAGAGAATTTACGGTTAAGGGTTTAAGTGAATTACTAAGCAATTTGGGTGTTTTAAGCAATTTTAGGTTCTAATCAATCTAAATAAATAATTTTGACTCTAGATTAGTAATTAGAATTTAATAAGCTTTAATTTGAGCCTAATATTGCTTAGGTTTCGTTACGAATCAAAAATCTCAAAATTTGTAAAACTTGACAAAGACGGGGCAAAACGGTCATTTTACTTAAAAATTGCCCAGACCACTCAAGCTTAACCAATGGTTAATCATGGCTTAAAAACACCTTTTAACACATTTTAGTGAGGTTCGGCTAGTCGGCAGCAAATGGAGTTAAAAAGGTAAGGGCGTTTTGGTCATTTCGCGTCGAAACTCAAAATTAGGATTTTTCTCCTCTATTAACACACATAACACAAACAATCCCTTATTAACATCAAAACATCCCCTTGAGGATGGGTGGGGCCCACGATCCTCATTTTGAGTAAAATAACCTCAGGGCATTTTGGTCATTTTACACGTACAGAAAATTGGGGTTTGCAATACTTGCACGAATTGCTCCTAACTTCTCTTCTAACGTTATATTCCTTTATTAAGGATTGTTTGGTCTCAAATTTTATATAATATTTACCTACGGTAATTCGGTAATTCCTAATGATAGTAAAAATTACAAAAATTGGGCGTTACATTACTCCCCTCCTTAAAAAGAATTTCGCCCTTCGAAATCGTTACCTGAGAATAGCTCTGGATACTGTGCTTGCATATCTATTCCAGCTCCCATGTAACTTCTTCGGTTTCATCTTGTCCCCATGCTACTTTGACTAGGGGTACAACCTTGTTCCTTAACTGCTTAACTCCTCGGTCAACGATTCTCGTGGGTGGTAAGTTAAACGTTAGGTCATCTCTTAATTGTACATGTTCTGGCTCTAGTACATGACTTGGGTCAGAATGATATTTCCTTAACTGGAGACATGGAAAACATCATGAAGGTTGGATAGACTCTGGGTAGGGCTATACGGTAGGCTACAGATCCTATTTTGCTAAGGATTTCAAATGGACCAAGAAATCTGGGCTCAATTTCTTTACTTTCATTGCTCGGCCTATGCCTGTGGGGGGTGATTCTTAGGAACACATGGTCCCCTTCTTGAAAATCTAGCGGTTTGCCGCTTGTCCGCATAGTTTTTCTGTCGACTTCAGGAGAATCTTATCCCTAATCTTCTTGATTTGTTCCGTCGTTTCCCTCACAATATCCGTCCAGTAGACTTTGCTCTCGGGCTCATACCAACATAGAGGTGATTGACACTTCCGTCCATAGAGGGCCTCGTATGGTGCCATACCGATACTTGCATGATAACTGTTGTTATATGCAAATTCAATCAGTGGAGGTACTTATCCCAACTCTCTCTTTGATCTAAAACACAAGCCCTCAACATGTCCTCCAAAGTTTGGATAGTTCTTTCAGATTGACCGTCCGGGGGTGATAAGCCGTGCTCAAACACAGCTTTGAACCAAACGCCTTCTGAAAGGCTCCCCAAAATCGTGACGTGAATCGGATCTCGATCCGAGATTATCGTTGACGGTACTCGTGTAACCTTACTATCTCCTGAATATATAAGTGCTAACCTATCCAAGGAATAAGTCACCTTAATAGGTAAAAAGTGGGCTGACTTAGTCAACCGATCCACTATTACCCAAATGGCGTCATGATTCGCTTGGGTCCTCTAGTCCAGTTACAAAATCCATGGAGATACTATCCCACTTCCACTCGGGGATTGATAGGGGTTGCAACATTCCAGAGGGTCTTTGGTGCTCAATCTTCACCTTTTGACATACCAAGCATTTATTCACCCATGTGCACACATCCTTTTTCAATCCAGGCCACCAGAACATCTTCCTCAAATCTTGATACATCTTGGTGGCACCAGGATGGAAGGTGAAATGACTCTTATGGGCTTCCTCCAAAATATCCTTGGAGGTCACCACTAGCAGGTACACATATACGACCTTCAAACCTCCATAAACTATCATTCCCTTGGGTAAAACCTTTCAACTTATCAGCTCTTACCGCCTCTAAGGTCTCTTGAAATTCTGTATCTTTCCTTTGGGCTTGAGCAATTCTTTCCTTGAATTCACTTGTCACACTAAGGTGACAAGCTCTTATGCCCTTAGTGGTCAAGGTCATTCCTAGGTTGAGGTCTCTAAATTGCTCAATTAACTCAATCTCTTTCACCATCAAACGGGACACTTGTAAGGATTTCCTACTTAGGGCATCGCTACAACATTAGCTTTACCTGGATGATAGTTTAACCCGAAATCATAATCTTTTAAAAACTCCATCCACCTTCTTTGCCTCATGTTTAGCTCTTTTTGATCAAAGAGATATTTCAAACTCTTGTGATCAGAAAACACCTCAAACCTCACTCCGTATAAATGGTGTCTCCAAATCTTTAGAGCAAACACGAGGCTAACTCAAGGTCATGGGGGGTAATTTGCCTCATGTGGCTTGAGTTGCCTCGATGCATAGGCCACCACTTGCCTATCCTATCAGGACACAACCCAAACCCTTCCTCGAAGCATCACAGGACACTTCGAAAGGCACATTGGGGTCGGGTAACACTAAAAGAGGGGTTGAGGTTAGCTTGTGTTTCAGCTCTTGAAAGCTCTTTTCACATTCCTGGTCCATGAAAAAGAGGTGTTTTTCCTAGTTAGCTTAGTCAGAGGAAGGGAAATCTGGAAAATCCCTTGATAAAC
Organism: Dalbergia oliveri; assembly: GCA_030441495.1. Taxonomy (NCBI): domain Eukaryota; kingdom Viridiplantae; phylum Streptophyta; class Magnoliopsida; order Fabales; family Fabaceae; genus Dalbergia; species Dalbergia oliveri. The sequence goes on from JAMLFY010000011.1 coordinate 28,607,711, forward strand.
CGACGGTAATAACCAGCTAAACCTAAGAAGCTCCTTACTTCAGTTACCGTGGTTGGTCTTTCCCAGTTACAACCGTTTCCACCTTACTAGGATCTAGCAATTCCTTTCTTAGATACTACATGCCCTAAAAATTTCACCTCATCCAACCAGAATTCACACTTAGAAAGCTTGGCATATAGTTTCTTTTCCTTCAGGATTTCCAGGACTATAGTTAGGTGGCGTTCATGCTCCTCGTGGGTCTTAGAGTAGATGAGAATGTCATCTATAAAGACAACCACAAACTGATCTAAATAAGGTCTAAAGATCCTATTCATGTAATCCATAAAAATTGCCGAGCATTGGTTAATCCAAAGGACATTACTCCAAACTGAAATGGCCGTATCGGGTACGAAAGGCCGTTTTTGGTATATCTTCATCTCTCACCCTAATCTGGTGGTAACCTGACCTCAAATCAATCTTAGAAAACACTTGCGCCCTTTAAGCTGGTCCATCAAGTCATCTATCCTAGGCAAAGGGTATTTGTTCTTCACTGTCACTTTATTCAATTGCCTATAGTCAACACACATCCTCATACTCCCATCCTTTTCTTCACAAACAACACAGGGGCTCCCCAAGGTGACGCACTAGGTCTAACAAACTTTTTCTCCAATAAATCCTCCAATTGAGCTTTCAACTCGGTCAACTCTAATGGGGACATCCTGATGGGGCTATGGATATGGGACCTACCCGGAAGCAATTCTATGGAAAACTCTATCTCTCTCTTGGGGAAACTCTGTATCTCATCTGGAAATACTTCGGGATAATTTCTTACTATCGGTATCTCATCGATACTTTGCTCAAAGTCTGCATCACTAGCAGCTAAGAAAATATAACCTTTACTCTCACCCTTACCACATCCATTTCTACAAGTTATGTAAAGACTTATGGGTTTCTTAGGTCTAATGGAACAGGAAGAAAAGTAATGGTTTTCTCATAGGTTTAACAGGACACGGTTGGCTTCAAGCCAATCCATGCCAAGAATCACATCTAAACCTTGCATGGGTAAGCAAATGAGATCTAAAACAAATGATCTATTCTCAATAACAAAATGGCAATCTAAACAACATTTACAAGTCCTAAGGTTTTCCAGGAGGGTAGAAACAATAAGGTCAAAAGGAAGCTCAGTTATATGCAAGTTAAGGGTTTTAACACACGAGTGGGAGATAAAAGAATGGAAGCGCCAGAATCATACAGGACAATTAAGTTTCTACCATACATATTACACTTACCTTCCACGAGATTTCGTGACTTTGTCGTTTCTTCAGGATTAACGGTGAATACCCTTCCTTGGTATCCTGGCTTGGGATTGGGGGTTGGCGGGTTCCTTTCTGTGCATTCTCGGAGTAATGACCTGGTTTTCCACACCGGTAGCACACGTTTGTTCCGGCTCGACATGGCATGCTCCCATGATTCTTGCCGCACTTGGACATTCCATGGATGGCACGGGTCGTGGAGGTGCTGCTGGACCTCTTTGTGGTGCTTTCCCTTTATTGTTATTATTGTTGTTGTTGCGATTGTTGCTGGGATTATTATAGCGGTTGTTGTTGTTGTTCGGTCTTCCTTGATGAAAGTTCCTTTGTGGCACTTGTGATCTTGATTGATGTGGAAATGGAGGTCGATTTTGCCTCTTGAACTGTTGACCTTGAGGTGTCAGCTTTTTAATGATATTCTCAGACTTTGAAGTACCCAGCTTCTGCCCTTCTTCAATGATGCGGCATTTGTTGACTAAGGTAGAGAAATCCCTGATTTCCAAGTGCGCAACTCACATTAAGTTCTGCCTTTAACCCTGACTCGTATTTAATGCATTTCCAATACTCATCAGGGTTACCTTGGTACATCCTTGAGAACTTAATGAGTTCCTCAAATCTGCAGGATACTGAGCCACATTCATATTCCCTTGGACAAGTTGCATGAATTCAATGTCCTTAGCATTTCTAACCGACTAGGAAAGTACTTCTCGTAAAAATGGACCTTGAATAATTCCCAATCAATGTCCACTTCGGTTGCCTCCAGGAGTCTTCGAACACCAGTCCACCAGAAGCCGGCATCACCCTCAAGCATGTGGGTGGCAAAAGTGACCTTCTCTCCTTGAACATGGAACTACAGCAAAGACCTTCTCAATATTCCGAATCCATTCATCTGCTACATTAGGATTCAGGGTCCCCTTGAAAACAGGTGGATTCGCCTTACGAAATTCCCCGAAACGAGCATGTTCGGAATTTCATGTCCTTGATTTATATTAGCTTGACGTTCTGACCCATCCGTTCCATCATCATTCTCATGGTCCTTGCTACGTCGCGAAGTGCTTCAGCGGTCTCATTATCTTGGTTATTCTGTGCCGCGCTCCTAGTGTTGTCGTCGTGCCATTGGTCCCTATACACACAAAACAGCAACACTGAGGTGATCAAGCCCAATATTCCATGCAAAGTGAGCAAGTTACCATGGCACTTTCAACATACAGTAGTCATGTATTTCTAATCCTCAAGCTCATCCTAATGATAAACATCTACACATGACATTACTAACGTATTATGCTTTAGAAGCATAGTCGAGTCCAATCCTCAGGTTGAGTTTAAACTCTAATACCAAAATGTAACACCCTAATAATTAACCCAATACACCTAGGAGGATCTGATTAATTACTAGACTTTACTCTTTGCTTCAGTTCCTTAATCATGCTTTGAAAATACTTAGTGAAATTACGAGCCATTTTTTTTTTTAAACATAATTGAAAACGTGAGCGCGCTTAACGTGAATGATTTAGCAAAATTTAAAAGACACATAGGAATTTACAAACATCACATCATAATATATTGGCTCCATCATACAGCATCCATAATTACATATCATATAGATATTTTGCCTACCAACAGAATAAGACTAAGTGTAGGCAATCTAATAAAACATAAATAATATATGGATGGAAGGACATCCATTAATGGCACCTAGTAATAACACTCCAGGGATAGGGATAGATATCTGAAATATACGAGTGAAACTAGCAGGATTCAAGTTCAGCTACCCGAGAGCCTCAATGTGATTCACGAACGCTTCCTTCCGTTTCTGAAGACGAGATGGAAAGAAAAATAGAGGGAGTGAGAAACTTATAAAAAGAATCTCAGTAGGGTACTCACCTCATGATGCATTGTGTCATCATCATCGTCCCCAGGAACCTTGGGTTATTATGAAATAGTGAGCATGCTAAGATTGATTTATTAAGTTCGAAAATATACTTTACCGAGGTTCGTCGGTTTTAATCATGCGTCTTATAATGCATCATAAACTTAGCATGTCATGTTTATAATGAACTTTTCCTTTCATATATAATAACATAGTTATGCATAAAATCACATCATATTCCTCATCATCATTTCATAATACTATGCATAGCAGAATATCATATTTCTCATCATCATCTCATAAATACTATGCATAGCAGAACATCATATTCACATAATGCATTTACTTAGTTTCTTAGGTGACTTAAAGTTACTTTCATCATCATTTTCCTGGGCCACCCTATACTTCACCCTTTTGGGAGTAATCTAGGTTATGAGCTCATACCTTGCTAGTCGTCACCAGCACATACTTATCCCTTTTGATAAGTAAAATTTCGTCTCTACCCTTTTGAGAGAACAGACTAGGGGGCAAGAATCACCTTTTCACCGCCTATAGTTTGACGGGTCCAAAGGATCATTTTCTCATATATTTTGAGTCACCTTTAAGTCTTTGCATGTTATATCATAATACAATTCTTCATTCATAATCATCATAACATTTTCTCATTTATAGTCTTATGCCGAAATAATATATACCAACTGTAATCATGCATCTGGAGATTCCCAGGAAAGAGAGGTGGGTCACAATGGACACGCTTAAATACCAAATCTTTCCTTAGCCAGAATCTTTCCAATTGCACTCTTATAATACACTTTCTTCCAGGAATAGAATATGTCTTTATTTCATGCATAAGTTTTCATTGTTTGCAACAGCAACTATAACATATAAACCAGGGAATCAATCAATGACACCAAATTCTTAATAAGCATCAAATCATATTTTAAGTACACATAAATTACTAGCTTCCCATAAAATTCTTACAAAGTTTTAAAACTCTTTTAGAACTAATTCTTTTTGTTAAACTTGAAAGAAGTCATAGGACTTTAGGCCTAACTTAACCATGGGACCGATTTATAACTTGAAAGAATGTTCATAATTAAATATTTCACTTAAGATAAAAGGAGCAAGTCTTGAGCTTTAGAGATTTAGGTGACATCTTTGAATTATTACCATGCTATGCAACCTTATTTTAATCTTATCTTTATAAGGTGATAGCTTGGAATTATAAACATGATATGCAATTCATTTCTTTATCTTTAAGATTTAAGGTGATAACTTGAAAATTAAACATGATGCAAGAACTTGTAATATAAACATGATGCAAGAAACTGGAGCGGCGGAATCCGCATAGGACCAGGAGAGGGAGAAGAATCTTAAGCAACCAGCGTAGTCCGCATAGGACCGGTGAGGGGATGAGAATTACATTTTTTTAAGCTCCAATTCTCAAGACTTCTTAAAGAATAAATTCTTTAACTCCAATTATCTCATTTCTTTGCTTATGATTCATAAGCAAGTCTTTGAGCTCTAGGATTTTTAGGTGATGACATAAAATAAACATGCCATGCATTGACTCTTTTAGCCATTATAAAATAAAGTGAGAGCATAAAATAAACATGAGATGCAACTTCTTTATTATCTTTAGAGATTAAGTGACAACTTGAAATTTAAACATGAAATGCAAGCTTGGAAATTTAAACATGAATATGCAAGTTCATTTATTCATTCTTGAGAATTTAGTGATGACATAGAAAGTAAACATGGTTATGCAAGGCATAAACTTAAACATGGATGCAAGTTCATTTTATTTCTTTACTAGAGCTCCTCCAAGACTTTAGAGAAATATAAATTCAACCCAATATATCTTAGCAAGACAAAGTGAAAAATACATCTTTCAAGTTCTAAACTCAAGATCATAAAAACATCATAAAAATATTATTCTTTAAAGTTTTGCATCAAGTGGAACTTTCAAGCTTTAGAGGCCTAACTTGTGATGGATTCACAACCCACCCTCAAGGTCCTCATCATCAAGCCATCATCTTAGTCCCACCTAGGCCATATGGCTGAATTGTTCAAAGAAAAAGGAAGAAGAAAACCAAATGGAAAAACTAGAGAAAATCCATGAAATCATCATTTTGAACCAAGAACAACACTTAGCAAAGCATAGAAATAAACTTAAAAACAACTCCCTACCTAATCTGATTTGAAGGAAAGGAAGAGAACTTGGTTTCCTTGAGTGAAATGAAAGAAAATATTCTTGAAAACTTGAAGAAAGAATTCAGCCAAGAGGAGGAGGAAATGAGAGCTTTTGGTGCTCCTAAAACTAGAATTTGTGTAAGTTATGAACTAAGCATCTAAACTATCTTCAAGCATGCCTATTTATAGAGATTTTGCAGCTCATAAATGGACAAAGGAAGGAAAGAAATCTGACCAAAAATTAGAGAAAAAAATAAGGAAGAAAAATCATTTTGTTTGGTGGCTTAAAACATGGAATCATGTTTCCATGTTTTCATGATTCTTTGTTTTCATTCTTTGGATTTTTGTGTAATAATTTTCTGACTTATTACTCAATAATTTCGTGCATTACAGCCTTGTGGAAGAGGATTTTGTGTGTTCCATGTATTTTTTAGGTGTAGGCAAGGTATTCATGCAATTTAGAGAATTTACGGTTAAGGGTTTAAGTGAATTACTAAGCAATTTGGGTGTTTTAAGCAATTTTAGGTTCTAATCAATCTAAATAAATAATTTTGACTCTAGATTAGTAATTAGAATTTAATAAGCTTTAATTTGAGCCTAATATTGCTTAGGTTTCGTTAACAAATCAAAAATCTCAAAATTTGTAAAACTACAAAAGATGGGCAAAACGGTCATTTTACTTAAAAATTGCCCGAGACCACCGAGCTTAACCAATGGTTAATCATGGCTTAAAAACACCTTTTAACACATTTTAGTGAGGTTCGGGCTCAGTCGGCACGCAATTAAGTTAAAACACCGTAAGGGCGTTTTGGTCATTTCGCGAGCTCAAAATTAGGATTTTTCTCCTCTATTAACACACATAACACAAACAATCCCTTATTAACATCAAAACATCCCCTTGAGGATGGGTGGGGCCCACGATCCTCATTTCTGAGTAAAATAACCTCAGGGGCATTTTGGTCATTTTACACGTACAGAAAATTGGGGTTTGCAATACTTGCACGAATTGCTCCTAACTTCTCTTCTAACGTTATATTCCTTTATTAAGGATTGTTTGGTCTCAAATTTTATATAATATTTACCTACGGTAATTCGGTAATTCCTAATGATAGTAAAAATTACAAAAAATTGGGGCGTTACAGTTACACCTTAAGAAAAGGACCTTCTGAAAATCACATGTGATGATGTTTTGAAAGAATATTGATTATCACAACATATATCCTTTTATATTTCTTTCAACATTCTCCAAATGATTTTCTTCAAATTGGTTTGTCATTATAAAAAATGGGGAGATTGTAAGCTCTAGAACCACTTAAAAAGTGTTAATACATCATGTTTTGAATGACAACAAAACCAATTTAAGGAAAATATTTTGAAGAACAACTAATATCTAGCTCAAGTTTCTTTAACTAGCAAACATGTATATCGTTAGCATAATGTGTCTCCTATAGCGAAGATAATTTCTTTTTACATGTACAAACATGATTTATCTCGTTTAAAGAGATGTAAACTAAATGGAAGTGATAATTATATCATGAAATGAGCGTACAAATGCTTAACGAGTTGACGAAAATCAACAAGTACATGAAACCAAGGCACAGGTCTTTAGAAAGTAGCACTGGACATAAGAAGACACTTAAAGTGAAGATATCTCTTCATCCCTGAAGCCAATGTGTTCTACAATCTTCAATCATCATGATTGTAATCTTTTTATCATTAATAAGTACGGATTGAAGACTAGAAGATGAAGACACATCAAAGAACTGATACCGAACCTCAGAAAGTGCACTTTACAGGCAAAACATTGCACTCTCCGGAAAAGGAGGAAATTTTAAAATTCAAATTTGAAGTTAAAACCAACTATAGATGGCATGTTATCTCTTTAGTCAACTTGGTCAACCACTCTAGCTTCTAGAGGAAGTGTTTAGAAACCTCATTCAAGAAAGTAAAAAGTAGTTCTAAGGTAGTCAGAAACCACTATTTTACAGTGGCTTTTACAACAGCCTCAACACAAGACATGTTACTCCTCTAGACGTTTTTCCAAGACAAAAATAGATGATCAACACATGTCACTTGGACAACTGATAAAGGGCAATGGTCATAAAGGCAGGTCATCTATAAATATAGATGTTGTGGTTTCAAAAGTAGAGATCTTAACGTTGCACAAGAGCTGAATCGCTCCAAAAATTTTTCCTCATCTTTTCTATGAAGTTCATTACTTCTTGTAATCAGTTTCCTTGTTTGTAAAAATCTTCTTTCTACATTCTTAATAGATAACACATTCTTCCAAGGAAGAATCACTAGAAAGAAGTCATTCAAATTTTTCCCAGGTTTGTTGTATATTTTATGGAAACTTGAGTGTAGGTTAGTTTGTGGCAAACCCAAACATAAACCTCCTGTAACCTCAATCTAGTAGTGATTGGTGTAAGAGCTTGGAAAGGCTAAGACAAAACTACTTGCAATGTGACAATAAGGTGTTCTTATTGTCCATGGTTAGCTTGGAGAGGCTAGAAAGACTACTCAGTTTAGTTTGGAGAGACTGGTCAAAGACTACTTAAGTTAGCTTGGAAAGGCTAGTGCAAGACTACTTAGGTTTCAACTATAACTACTTGGTTTGTGATAGTAGAGGTTGTTATTGGTCACAGGTAAGATCTTGCGAAGGCTACTGCAAAGACTATTCAACTTTCTCGTTAAGAAAGGTTATTTAGTGGAACTCAACAATTATTGAGAACTGGATATAGGTAGGGTTGTTGAACTAGTATAAATATCTGTGAGTATCTTATCCTTTAACTACTTCATATTATTTGTTTTGAGCATTTTAATTTGTGTTTACCGTATAACCCTTTTATACACATATTTATCATATTCATAGTAGTTCAGTAGGTTCTGAAGCAACTAATGTTATTTCCGCTGCACTTGAAGCTTAATGCTTGATAGTCATTTGTTAAAGCTTTCATAAATTAGAAGAAGAAGAAAAAGAAAAGCGTGATTCAACCCCCTTCTCATGCACTTTTCGCCCTACACAAAATACAATCAAGACCAGCCAAATCCTTCCTTTAACAAGTGAGAAGTTTCCTCTTTGATGGTGAGGTGGGATGAGAAATTTCTAGGTTAGATATAGAAGTTTCAAGAGGTGGATTAGGTTTTGTATCTAGGGTTTTGATATTTGGAGATGTTGAATGGAGTTTTAGAGCTACTTCATAAGGTTTTGTTAAGATGAAATATTAGAGGCTGCAAGAGGAGATAGCCAAATTTTTAGAGAAAAGGAGTAGGACAAATGAGTGGTAAGGTTAATTTTAAAGATGTGTAAATATTAATTTTACAAAGATGTATTCTTTTTGCAATGAAAAATAAAAATGGAATTATGTGGTTATGCTTTGATCTTGACAAAGTGGTAAGGTGTGGCCATTTTCTTTGCCATACACTTGTCAAATGTATGGTGGAGTGGAGAAACTTGCTTTCTAAGCTTTAAGCAATGTAAGAAACTACTCATCAAAATTTTACTAAGATTGGAACTTACTTGCCAAGTTTTAATCCATGCCATCCACTTGGCAAGATAAGCTTGGTAGTGGTTACTTGGCCATAAAGTTTCTTCAGTATTGAAAACAGGCACATCAAAACTTTATCGAATGGGTAAAATATCTCTAAAACTTAAAATATCTTTACCTAGGCCCTGGACCTAATACTCTACCCTGGCCTCCGAGTCTAAATTTTGAAGCCCAACATCTTCAGGCCCAGAGTTACTATTCATCAGGAAGCTAGAAAATCACTATTTACGACGCTTTGAGTAAATTTTCTTTTACAAATGTTTCCTTTGCTCATTTCTATTATTTTCGAATTTCCATAAAATCTTATCTATTTTGTTTTTAATTTAATCCAGTAAAAACCAGGTTGTTACGATTAGGATTTTGGTTAGGTCTTAGGTTGTATCCGATGTGTTAAGTCCTAACTTAAGAGGTATTACCTCGTAGTTATGCAATTTATTTTTTGTGATGTTGATGATTGAACTGTTGTATGTTCCTTAGGGATCTAAAGCTAGAGCTTTTTAGTTGCTAGCTTAGAGTTTTATTTTATTTCCATTTTAATTTCTTTCAATTAAATCCTTAAAATCAAACCTATTGTTTCATGTACATTCTCAACCAAGTAGTGTCTGGACATCCACATGAAATGTCAAGTTACACCGCTATACTTCATTTATGTTGCAATTTGGTTATTTTATGAGTTTTAATTTGATTAGTAGGTTGCAACACTCAAGCTTATCAAATTTTGGCATTGTTGTCTAGGATGTTTGGTGTTATTTTTGTACATATTTTCATTTTCTTTTGCTTGTTTGGTTTTGTACATATTTTTACTTTTCTTGTTTTTGTTTATTTATGTAATTTTTGAATTTTTCACTTGAGCTAACATGTGTGTGTCTATTTTGATCATATTAGATAAGAGATGGGGGAAACACATACACATATTCTAGAGCAAATCACTTATCATAATGTGATGATATGACTTAAAATATCCAAATGTGTGAAAACTCAAAAGTATAACAGATATCAAAATATAGGATATATACAATATGGATTAGATAGTATGTATCCTAAATAGAATAATTGATGTATATCAAAGCATATATTTGTAGGTAGAAAAGTGCATGAGAAGGGGTCTAATCGTGCTTCACTTTTCTTTTCTTCTTTCTAACTTCTGAAAACTTTAACAGATACTATCAAGCTATAGGCTTAAAGTGCAGTGGAAACAAAGTTAGAGATTTAGAAAGAGATTTCTAAAAACAGCATTAGTAACAGTTAAAAAGATAAACTTTAAGCAAAAATGAACAACTATACACAGAGTGTAACATCCTCCCAAGTACAACCCCATTCTTAAGCCATGTTATCATAGTTGTTACTTGTTAATTAGGACCTTTCTTAATTATCTATAGCAAGCTCGATTCACATGCGAATAACTAAGCGTAATTCTATTAAAACATATTACAAGTAAACACCATATTCGTTGAATACACAACTAAAATACAAAAGGAAGCTCCTCTATGAGCTTTAGTATATGTTTGTCCTCAAATACATTTACATACATTTTCCATCCCACTAAGTACAACAAGAATAAACATAGGAACTATTATCTATTGGTCCCACATTCCTTTGCATAGAGCATCATCGTCCCTGGCTTAACCTGGAGGCGACACGGAAGCACAAACCATAGGGGTGAGAATTTTAAAATTCTCAATAGGGAAACTCCCTAATCACAATCATAATGTCATCGTCATCTTAACCACTTCGGTTTATTAGAAAATTGTGATCATGCAATATATTCTAAAGGTTCATTTTAAAGTTCCAAAATCATCCTTCCGAAGTGGGTAGCTTTTAACAATCAATCAGTATATGTACATATATCTAGAAGCTCAAACACATAGTAAGTAAATCTACTTAAAGGATTTCATATGATATGGATGATGCATGTGTCAAATACAGGAAAGTTATCTCAAAGTGACCTGGTTTCCATCATGGCCATAGAAAGCCAATTAGCGCATTTTTTTCTTTTCATTGACATAGGAAAAACTTAGTTTATACCCAACGGGTATTTTCAGTGGACAACTCCACAATAGATCCGTTTATACCCAACGGGTATTTATGGTGGATCACACCACAAAGGAAGTAGACGCTTTTCAGGACTAAGCTCATTCCTATACGCAATCATTGAACTTCATTTTTTTTCCATTTTCGAATCACACACAGATCTATTCCTAGCCGATATGTCTACCGACTATAAATTGGGGAGTTCCTCTTTCTATTTCCTTCCCCCCATTCAACCTAAGTCTTGTTTCTGTTTTGTCCATATGTCAGAACATGCACAATTTAAGTTTATACGTTCTCTTTTCCTTTTCCAAATGCATGCATAAAGCATATGTAGGTATTCAATCATATTAGAGGTCCATTCATGCCTCATGGATAAGAAATTGAAATAATTATCATGCATTCATATGCCATACACTTGGACTAGATATCATTTTACCACAATTTTTCAGCCATTCTCACATTCCAGCACTTTGGCAGATTTACTATCCTAGGCACAATATTCAATTACCATATCAAAAGGCCATTGCAAGAGCCACAAAAATTCTGTATGACACTCAATATGTCTAGGAGACCCTGTAAAAATTTCAAGACAAACAAAGCTCTCTAACTCTTTCAGTAAATTGTACAAATTTAGTGGTTAGGGACCACCAATTCACAGCTCAGACTAGAGTTCTCACAAATTTTAACCCTAGAAAATGATTGAATCAACTCAAAATAAAAATCACGCTTGAACTTCAAGATGTTTTCAATACTATAAAAATTTCAAGGGAAAAATCAATCATTTGCTATGTTAAAAAAATTAGTAAAATTTGCAGCTTCAGTTTCACAAATCCAACAGCATAGACACACTTTCGGTTCTGAATTTTTAAAGCATCAGGAGTCAAAACGGAGCCCAAGAAAATTTGTGAAACTAGCCTAAGATGTTAGCTTCAATATATATTTTTCCTAGCTAATGAAATTACCCAAAAATATGCCAGAAAATTCATGAACAATTACTGCCAGGAAGAAACTGAAAATCCAGCAGCATAGAGCAAAACCCCTTTTGACAAAAAAATGATTTTTAACATCATCCAAACACTCTACAAAAATTCATACATCAATATCAACATAATATCAATCAATATAACAAGAAATTTCGGACCTAGCTCAATTAGATCAGACCAAAATAAATTTGAAAAAGAAAAGGCAAGAAAACCCTACTTGGCTCTTAGAACTCTAATTCTTGTTCTTTGCTTCCCTTCAAGAGTTCCTACACCCAATTCTTGATCTAAACCTTTCAAATCCTCTTCTAACAAAGCAGTAACAACAGCTAAGTTGGTTGATATGATGAGGAGAGGATTTGTGAGAAAGAGTTGATTCAAGTTTTCAAGAGGTAAGTTTGTGTTTGTGACAAAGCATATGGATGTTTGATGTTGTTGCTTAGTGTTCTTAGCAAATTTGTGATGTTCTTGAGGAAGAAAAGAATGGAGAATGCTGAAAAGATGGCTAAGGAAACTTGAGAAGAAGAATGAGAATTTTCTTTTGGTTTTTCTTTTATTTATATAAGATATGTAATAAATTTGTCACCACAAATAATATATCTTGTAATAGAAATTAATAATTTTATGTGGTTGTAATTAAATCTTGTTAAAGACAATGGTGTGGCCAAATCCTAGCCATACACTTGTCTAGTTAGGTGGCAAAATTACATTGCAAGTTTCATATGGTGTAAGAAACTACACATCAATATTTCATTGAACAGGTAAAACATTAAAATTTATTAAAGATATTATGAAAATTAATTCTAAATATAAAATTATCATTCCCACATATTTCTAACTTTATTCCCATGTTCTTCTAATTTTGGGCATCTCCGGCCAAAATTAGGGTTTTCAGCTATCCCGGCCCATGGGGCCCGCAAGGTTACTATTCATCCCAATATTTTTTATAGGTCCGTTGGGTCACCCTCAACATTTCTATACTATTAGATTTTTGAAATTATGAATAACAAAGCTCAAATTAATTTTTAAATAATTTTGGGTGTTACAAGAAGCAAAAGTAATTTGAGATAAAGGGGAAAAGATATTACACAGAGATTTTATATTGGTTTGGCCAACCTGGCTAAATCCAGTTCTCAAACACATTGAGTTTCACTAACACTTTTCTTAAACTAAAAGAAACTAGATAGTCTTTACAATAGCCTTCCCAAGCTCTCACAAATGACTAGTAGACAATCCCTCCTGTCACAAACCAAGTAGTTATTCACCAACCTCTTCAAGCTTAACCAGTAGTTTTGACTAGCCTCTCAAGCTAAAGTGACCATAGGAACTAACTTTCCTGTTGCATTGCAAGTAGTTTTTCTGAGTAGCCTTTCCAAGCTAAGCTCACACTGAATCACTACTGGATCAAGGATACAAAGGTTTGTGTTTGGGTTTTTAACTCAAACTAACCTACACTCAAGTTTCTTTAAGATATACAGAGAAGATCCTAGGATAACTTGAATGACTTCTTCATTTTCCTGGAAGAACGTATAAGCTATGTGGAACATAGAAAGAAGATTTTTACAACCAAAGAAAACTGATGACAAGATGTAATGAACTTTACAAGAGATAAGGACAAAATTTCAGAGTTTCAACACTTATGCAGCATTAGTCTTTATCCTTTTCTTTTATTTGAAAGCACAACATCTCTATTATAGATGGTCTTCATTTTTTACCATTGCCTTTGATCAATTCTCCAAGTGACATGTGTTGATAATCTGATTGTGTCTTGAAAAGGTTTAGAGGAGTAGCTTGACTTTTGTCAATATGTTGAAGAAGCCGTTGTAAAGTTGAGGTTTCTAGACTTTCAGAAACTACATTTTTACTTTCTGATCATGGTTTCTGAACTCTTCCTTCTAGAAGCTGGATAGTTGACGAAGTTGGCAGGATATGATAGGCCAGTCTATAGTTAGGTTTGACTTTAAATTTGAAATTCAAATTTTCCCTCCTTTTTCAATAAAGTTCAGCATTTCACTGTGAAGTGAGCTTTTTGATTCATGGTATCAATTCCTTGATAAAACTTTGGTCTTCTAGTCTTCAATCAGAGCTTTTTGTTGATAAAAAGATTGTGGACATGATGATTGAAGATTGTATAACATGTTGGCTTCAGAGTTTGATTGATATCTTCATTTTGAACGTACTTTCTGAAGTCTAGTCCTACTTTTGAAGTTTGAAGCTTGGTTTCTTGTACTGAATGATTTTCTTCAACCGTTAGGCATGTATATGCTCAAAATACGATATAATTATCACTTCCACTTGATTCCCATCTCTTTAAACAAGATAAAACATGTTTGCACATGTAAAGTGAAATTATTTACATTTATTGCACATGTAAAGTGAAATTATTTACATTTAATGGAGCTATGTTATGCCAACGGAAGAACCTATTTGTTATTTCAAGGTAGACATCAGTCATTCTTCAAAATATTTTCTTTAAATTGGTTTTTGTTGTCATTCAAAACATATTATGTTCAAGCTTTCTGTTAGTTCTGAGTAAACAATCTCACCCTTTTTGATGATGACAAACTAATTTTGAAGAAAATCTTTTGAAGAGATATTGAAAGAAAATATTAAAGAAAATATAGCATGATATGTAACATCCTCCCAAGTACAACTTCATCCTTAAGCCATGACATCGTACTGAGAGTTGTTACTTATTAATTAGCGGACCATTCTTAAATATCTATAGTAAGCTTGATTAACTTATGTAATAACTACGCGTAATTCTATTAAAATATATAACGAAGAAACATAACATTTATTGAATACATAGCTAAGTACAAAAGGAAGCTCTTCTAAGAGCTTTAATACAATACGTTCTCTATTTCATTTACATACATATAACTCCAACTAAGTACAATAAAGTAAAAATATCAACTACTAAACTACTACAATCCCGAGCTCTTCACGTAGTAGCCCCATTGTTCTGGATCAACCTGGAGGCGACACGAGGATAACAAACATATAGGGGTGAGAATTATACAATTCTCAGTAGGGCAACTCCAGTTACATAATCATAATGTCATCATCATCGCCTTAGCCACTTTGGTTTATTAAGAAAATGTGATCATGAAATATAGACTAAAGATTCATTTTAAAGTTCTAAAATTGTCCTTATGAAGTAGGTTGCTTTTAACAATCAATCACTTAGTGCACATATATCATGATGCTCAAATACATAATAAGTAATTCTAATCAAGAGATTACATATGATATTATTATGCATATGCTAAATGCAGTGAAATTATCCCAACATGACATGGTTTCTCTTATGGCCATAGAAATCAAATCAGTGCATTGTTCTTTTCATTAACAAAGGAAAGACTTAGTTTATACCCAATGGGTAATCATTGTGGACAACTCCATAACAGATAGTTTATACCAAATGGTACTTATAGTGGATGACACCACACAAGGAAAATAGACGCTTATTCAGGATTGAGCTTATTACTATACGTGATCATCGAACTTTATTTTTTCCTATTTTCGAATCACACAGATTATTCCTAGCTGATACGCTGACCGACTCAAAATAAATTTGGGGAAGTTCTTCTTTTTCCCTTCCCTTCCCCCTTTTCCTTCGCTATAATACTCTGGGGAAGTTCCTTTTCTTCCCCTCATTCAGTCTAAGTCTTGTTTCTATTTTGTCCATATGTCAAAACATGCATGATTGGAGTTTATACATTCTCTTTTCTTTTTCCAAATGCATGCATAAAACACATGTAGGCATTCATTCACAATACAATTTCAATCATGTCTCATAAACCACTCTTTACTTCCTCTAGCATGCATTTATATGTCACAAGTCACATGGCCAAATAGTTAACATCAAGTATTCATGTCATACTAGAACCCAAAATGCCATTATTTCATCAATTCAAAGCATCAATTCATTTTCAGCAATATGACAGATTTCATACATTTGTAGCACAAATTAAGTTGCCCATCAAACAATCAAATCCAAGGCTATAAAATTTCTAAATGACACTTTAACGTGTCCACAAGGTTGCATAAAAATTTTAGAGCAAAAAGAGTTCTAACTAGGCTAACAAAATTATACAAATTTAGTGGTTAGGGACCACTTATCAGCTTAGACTAGGGTTCTCATAATTTTTAACCCTACCAAATGATTGAATCAACTCACAATTAAATTTACAGTGATAATTAAATATATTATCCACTTCCTATAAAAATTTCAAAGTGTAGTTCAATCATTTGCTATGGTAATAAAATCAACAATATTGCTTTAGTTTCAACAATTAAGATAGCATTAGTTCTATTTCAATATCTGATTTTTTTAAGGTAGTATACCTTAAAACCAATGCCAGAAAATTTATATAGTTAGTTCAAGATGTTAGCTTCCACATATATTTTTTTTTGTTCATAAACATGACCACAAATAGTCTAAAAATTCATGAAATTTTCCTGCCCCAGTCAAACCAAAAATCCATGCCTAGTCAAAACTTCTTTTGACAAAAATGATTTTCTAACCTTATCCAAACACTCCACAAAAATTAACACATCAATATCAACATAATAACAACCAATATAAGAAATTTTGGACTAATATCAATAAAAAATGTTCAGAATAAATTTGGAAAGAAAAGGCCAAAGAAAACCCTACTCTTGGAAACTAGTGGATCCTTGGCTCCAAGGTGCTCCAAGATTGATTTTCTTCACTTCAAGGTTACCAATTCAAGCCCCAAACCTTCCTTAGGCAGTGAGGAAGTGAGATATCAAGGTGAGAAATGGTGAGGAAATGAAATTCCAATAAGTTAGTTTGGTAGATTATGAGGAGTAACAAATTTTATGAAGAGGTCTTGAGGTTTAGTGGCTTTGAGCTTAGGTTTTTGAAGCTTGAAGCTTGTTAATGGAGGTTTAAGAGGAAAAACAATGGAGGGCTGTATTTTTAGAGGTCTTGGACGAAAATATGGTGGCTTAATAGAGAAGAATGGTTTTGTATTCATCTTGTAAGGAAGCTTGTAAGGAAAGCTTGGTTATTATAATATAAAAGGTGAATTCGTAAAGATAGTAAAATGAATGGCTAGGATTTAGTTTGGTAGTCAAAGAATGAATCTTGGCCATCCACTTAGCTCAAGATAAGTGGCTTACTTTAGCTTGGGGAGCAAGTGGCTTTTCTGATTTAAAATTGCACACCGAAATTCACCGAACGGATGAGATATTGGCTCCTAAAATATAATAAATGAAAGGCCATGATTGAAACTTACTTTTCAAGTTTCAATCCTTTCCATCCACTTGCCATAAAATGGTTGGTAAAGATTACTTGACCACTAAGTAACTTGTACGGTCTTAAAAATCGTACATCAAAACTCTACCGAATAGGAAACACTTATCCTGGAATCAAATATTACCCGAAAATTAATTCTAGGCATAATTTCTCATTCCTTATCATTTTTAACCTTAACCCTCTCTTTCTCAGTCTTGACATTTCAGTCCTATTATAATTTAGGCTTTCCAGGGCCGCATTACTATTCACCTCGGCCCGAATTTTTTTTTTTGACAGTCCGTTGGGCTATTCTCATCATTGCTAAAACTATCAGATTTTTAAAATTACGACTAATAAAGCTTAAATTAATTTTTAAATAATTTTTAGAGTGTTACATGATAAATAATATTCTTTCATCTAATCATATCATTTGATTTTTAGGAAGTTCTTTCTTAAGGCATGATATGAATAAGATCAAAAATGATTTATAGCCTTAAGTGACTTAAATCATAGCTATTTTGATTGTGAATGAAGTTTCTAAGATTACTAAGATTACTTTCTAAGAGGTATTAGAGCAATACAGGAAGAGATATTATTGTTTAAGCCCTTTTAACAAAGAGCTGACTTTTAGTCAAAAAAGTTTCTGAAAATACACGTGCTTGAATAACAAACAAGTAATACTTGTGATATTTCATCTTGATTTATTTCCTTATTTAGCACATCTTTACCCAAACTTATTTTTGGAAACGGATGCTCATGTAAGAGAAACACATTTAAGCAAGAAAGAAAACAATTGATACAAATGTAGCTTCTGACACTCATAGAAGCCTTGAGCTAATATCGTTAACATATGCGGCAAGAGGTTTCTGAAGCTCAATAGGGACCAATCCCAAATAAAATCGAGCAAAAGCAATTTGAGCTTGTACTATGAGTTACAAAACTTTTCTTATAAGTACTAGAATATGTGATTTTGTAAAGCAAAGCTTAAAAAAATAACTTTCACATATGCTCGTATAAGGATAACATAGCATGTATTAGTGTATGAACATAGCATGAAATAGAGTATAACATGTATCACTGCATTAAGCAATATAAGCCCGTGAGCAAAGTATGTTAGGACGGAAGTTGTAAGGGAAACAACGAAACAGATCAAGAGGATCAAGGATAGGATTCTTCAGTTCAAAGTCAATAAAAAAGCTATGCAAGAAAAAAAAGCCGTTGGAATTCCAAGAGGAGAGCATGTATTTCTTAAGATCACCTCCACAACAAGCATAGGATGAGCTATGAGAGAAAAAGTTGAGTCCCAGATTTCTTGGCCCCTTTGAAATCCTTAATAGAGTCGGGTTAGTAGCATACCAAATAGCCTTACTAGCCAATTTGTTCAACCTTCATGATGTCTTCCATATCTCCAGTTAAGGATGTATTAATCTAACCCTAGTCATGTGATAGAGATAGAACAAGTAACAGTTAAGGGAGGACTTAACATTTAACCTATCACCTACGAAGATCATGGACAGGGAGTCAAGGCTGAGGAACAAAAGTACCTTTGGTCAAAGTGGCATAGGGACAAGGAAGAGCGGAGGAATTTACATGGGAGTTAGAATCAGAGATGATGACACAATACCCTGAGCTATTCAGGTAATGAATTTCGAGGGCGAAATTCTTTTAAGGAGGGAGAAATGTAACGCCCAATTTCTCGTATGCAAAAATGACCAAAATGCCTCTAGATAACTCCCCAAAGACCGGGAGGAGGTCCAGGCTATCCTCAAGGGGTTTGGTCTAATGTTTGAAGGGGTTTGGTCTCAATTTCCTGGTTTTCTATGCACAAAATTACCAAAGTACCCCTAAGGTAATTTAATGCGGGATTAAGTGACGATTGAACCCAGCCATACAGGAGTTTGAAACATTAATTATAAGTGTTGCATAATATTGGAAAGTTTGGTGGTCCCTGGAATTCTTGTGTGGATTTACGGTTTTGCCCCTATTAGGTGCTAAATGAGCTTAATTAACGATTAAGGAAATATATACAATATTAGGCTCTAATTAAAGATAAATTAATTTTATCAAGTGATTTGGAGTCAAATTATTTATTTAAGGTTAATCAAGGCCTAAGTTTGTACAAGGAAGTTCAAAATCCTTTCTTAATCAAAGACATTATGTCATGTCATGGCCAAATAGTGATTTCTCTCTCCATTCCCTAAATTTAGGAAATGTGTTGGAGTTTAAATTTCAAACTAATTGAGGTTAATTCAAACTAAGAGTGTAAGACTACTCTTTAATCATGTCTTGAAAAGTCTTAAACACATGATTACAACTCCTAACATTTAAATTACTAATCGCTAACGCTTTGCCTAATTAAATCTACCTCTAATACCTGTCCTAACCTACATGAAAATGAAAATCTTTCCCCCAAAAGTGGCCAAGAGGCCATGGCTGCCCCTCGGCCCCAAGTTTCGCCCTCATATTTTAATTTTTTTACACACTAACACTCACAAACAACTCTCATTTTCACCATTCACTTTTTTGGCCAAGACTTTTGTGTAAAAAAAAATTGCATCCTCTCAACTCAAGCTTTCTTTTCTTCCTCCTCCACTTTCAAGAAAACTTCATCCTCAACCTCTTCTCAACCTTAAACCACCACACCTCCACCGTAGATAATCTCTAAGACACATAACCTTTCCACCCTCAAGCTCAAAAACATAAGAAAAATCTTTCCTTCCTTTTCTTTTCTTTTGGCCGAAATCTAGCTCCTCCCAAGAAAAGATTTTTCTTCTCATTTCCTTTACAAAGACCAAGTCCCCTCTTGCAAGAAAAAGCACACTTGCAGGATTTTTATTTTGAGTTTTTCTCTTGTTCCTTGTTTCTTTTGGTTTTTAATGATTGGTTGTTGGTCAAGTTCATCTTCTTTTCCTTCTCTTTCATTTTCGGTTTCATTGTTACTTATTGGTCAAGGCCATAGCTTGATGATAAGGGTTCTGATGTTGGTTGTGAAACTATCATGTATTTGAGCTCTAAAGCTCAAGGCTTGATTTTGGTTTTCCAAAGAGTGTGAAAAATGGATTGTTGTTAGTTTTCTTTGGTTATTCTCTTTTGAGCTTGATGGTGAGTCTAAGAAATAAGGTTCTTGGAACCATGATGTTGATGGACTTTAAAGCTCACCTCCATTTTGTAAGATTGATTGGGGTTTAAAGAGTTCATTCTTTAAAAAGTCTTGAGTTTGGAGCCTAAGAAGATATAAAAGTGGATTTGCATTCATGTTTATGTTTCAAGCTCTTGCATTTCATGTTTATGTTTCCAAGCCTTGCATATCGTATTTATATTTCAAGTCATCAACTTAATCTTAAAGATAAGAAAATGGACTTGCATTATCATGTTTAAATTTCAAGTCTTGCACATCATATTTATATTTCCAAGTCATCACCTTATAATGATAAAGATTAAGAAAAGACTTGCATAACATGTTTATATTTCTAGCCATCACCTAGGCTCAAGACTTACCTCTTTCAACTTAAATGGAAACACTGATCATGGACACACCTTGACATATATATATTTTCAACCCCAAGAGGGTATTTGGATTGAAGTTGGTTTTATTTTCTTTTTAAGGCTTGAATCTTGCTTTTATGATGTACAAAGAAATTTTATGGGATTTGAGAGCTCAAGAGTGGAAATGTATTTCCTAAGGGATTCGAATGCTAATAATAAAATCTTTAGTCTTAGTAAAATGCTTGTTTTGTTTTGTGAAAATGTGAGTATGATTTCAAAAGGAATGTTAGAATGATGTTTTGAAATGGTCTTGGATTGAAAGAACAGCTTGAATTGTGTTAAAACTTTGGTTTTCCAAATTTCAATGATTCAGTAATCGATTACCAGCCTATGTAATCGATTACCAAGATTATTCTTTGTAAACAGAACAAGTTTTTGGTTCTGGTAATCGATTACCAACCTATGTAATTGATTACTAGGATACTCTTTGTGCCCAAAACAAGTTTTTTATTTTGGTAATCGATTACCACATGTAATCGATTACCCGGAACCCAAATGTACAAATAAGTGTGTTCTAAGCGAGATAATGTGGATTGATGACTATACATGCTTAAGTTTTGAATTATGTGAATGATGATCCCTAGTATGTTATACATATATATCCTTAAGCATACCATATGCATTAGCTGAATCCGATCCTAGATTTCTAGCATAGTTGGTAGGAGCATATTTACTGCTATAAGATAATGATTGATATTATGCTTATGGATATATACAAAGAGATATGATGCATATGATCAATGACATGATGCTTTTATGGCATGATGAGATTATGAACGAATGATTAAGATGCATGATCTATGAGAATTATGAGCAAGATATGTTAGATGATAAGTATGATTACATTTGCATTTGCACATAATATACTAAGATAATAGGTGACATAAGACATATGGAAATGATCCTCTAGACTCCAGGAATTAATGGTTAGGAGACGTGATCCTTTTCGGGAATTAATGGTTATGAAAGGTGAACCTATGCCTCTAGCCTGCACTCTGGGAGTCAAGAATTTAGCTTATCGAGAGGTTAAATGTAGACTAATGATGACTAGTGAGGTATAAGCTCATAACCTAGAACTCTCAAAAGGGAGAGTATTAGGCTAGCCCCCATGGAAAAGAGAATAAGAAGTTTAAGTCACCTAAAATAATAATAAGGAAAGATCATGATTGGAAGAATTTACATTTCCCTTGCTATGCCCACTTAATATGATTCTATGATATCTTGCTTATGGCATCGACATGCATTCATGACTTAGTATGTTGCATTCATGCATTAAGATTCATGCTAAAATGTACGGGCCTTGGATTAACGGTGTTTAGAACTTAATAAATAAGCCCTATGTATATATATGCCCACTAATTTCATAATGAAACCCAGGTTCCTGAGGACGTAGATGATAACACCTTAGAGGCGAAAACCCTACTAAGATTCTTATATAAGTTTCTCATCTCTTCTTTTTTCTTTCCATCTCGTCTTTAGAGGTAGATGGATGCTTCCATTTGGGAGATGCACTTCGACACCGCTCACCAAACTTATCACTTCGTGGGTCGATGTGTTGTTTGCCTTTTTGTCTTCATAGACGCCCTTTGTACACCTAGTGACCAACTATAGGTTCTCAATTGTTGCCTTGTTTGTCGATAACCTCATTTTTTAGCATGCCCGTCCATGTGGAGAGCAGATTCCCTATGCCGCCCTCGCTTTAGCAGCCCAGGACATCTCGTCTACATGCCATGTCACCACCTCACCCCACCGAGCCATGGTTGGACCCATCCAAGGATTCACCCACTTAGCTTTCTTTCGATGATTCTGCCTCCACCATTCCTATAATGCTAGGGGAGGGTAGCAACGGAGAGGCCACTATCATGCAGTTCGAGGAGAGGAGTCGAGTCCGCTTGTGGAGGAGCCACCTGACCTCGAGGTACCTATGTTTGACTTGCTCACTATCTTGCTACACCGACGAGTTGACCTGTTGGATTGGTTACCTTCCTCTCTCCCAGGAGTGACAGGAGTAGGAGTTGAGTAGACCTCGAAGCGCCCATGGATATTTAGGGATAAGATAGCCTTCTTTTGCCTTTTCATTTAGAGGTTATCTACCTAGGCGCACCCTAGTAGGAATAGCGGGAAGAGAGGCTTGGCTAGCTGGTATTTAGCTTTTCTTTTCATGGTGGATGATTGTACTTAACCCAACCGCGTTGGTGGGTAGGATGTTATTCTATATATATATATATATATATTTTGGTGTGCAAAGGAGAAAAATTGATGTTAGGATATATGAACCCATGACAATATGATTATGCTCATAATTTTGTGGTATTGGTATTGCATGTATACTTGTAGTGTAACACCTAATAATTAACCCAATACGCCTAGGTCGTATCTGATTAATTGCTAGACTTTACTTTTTGCTTCATTTATTTAACCATACTTTGAAAATACTTAATGAAATTACGAGCCATTTTTTTTTAAAACATGATTGAAAACGTGAACCTCGCGTAGCGTGAACGATAATCGAGATAAAGCGGAAAACCAACGGGCATATCATGAAAAACACATCATATTGGCTCCATCATATGACATCCATAATTACATAACACATAGATATTTGTCCCAACGAGTTAGGCTAGGTGTAGTCAATCAAACAAAACATAAATAGAATATGGATGGAAGAACATCCATTAAAGGTACCTAATAATAATAATACCCCAAAGATAGGGATAGATATCTAGTTGACGCGCAAGGTTTAGCGATACGTTTCTTCAAAGATGATAAGCTGGTTCACAAGCTCAAGTGTATCTACCAGGTGAGAGACATCACCTTTACTTTCTGAAGACGAGATGGAAAGAAAGAAAGAAAGAAAGAAGGAGTGAGAAACTTATAAAAGAATCTTAGTAGGGTACTCACCTCATATGCATCGTGTCATCATCATCGTCCTCGGAACCTCGGGGTTATTATGAAATAGTGAGCATGCTAAGATTCATTTATTAAGTTCGGAAATATACTTTACTGAGGTCTTAGTTTTAATCATGCGTCTTGTAATGCATCATAAATTTAGCATGTCATATTTATAATAAACTTTTCCTTTTATATATCTCATTAGCATATTATAATAACATAGCTACGCATAAGACCACATCATATTCCTCATCATCATATCATAAATACTATGCATAGAAGAATATCATATTTCTCATCATCATCTCATCAATGCTATGCATAAGAGAACATCATAATCACATAATACGTTACTTAGTTCCTTAGGTGACTTAAGGTTACTTTCATCATCATTTTCTTGGGCACTCTATACTCCACCCTTTTGGGAGTAATCTAGGTTATAAGCTCATACCTTACTAGTCGTCACTAGCATATACTTATCCCTTTTGATAAGTTAAAATCCTGACTCTACCCTTTTGAGAGAACGGTTTAGAGGGCAAGAATCACCTTTTCACCACCTATAGTCTGATGGGTCCAAAGGATCATTTCCTCATAAGTTTAAGTCACCATTAAGTCTTTGTATGTTATATCATAATACAACTCCCAATTCATAATCATCAGGATGCATAAACATTCTCATTGTTTGCAACAGCAACTATAACATGCAAACCATGAAGGCATTCAATGAAATCAAATACTTAATAAGCATCAAATCACTACATAGACTTATCATTTCAAACATCAAAGAGGCATCATCATAAATCCTCACCGAAAAGCTCCCTTAAACAACCGCAACTTTAGAATTAGGTAACCTCAATCATTATCTTACTTTCTTATGCATCTAAGGGATTCATTATCATTATTACCTTAATTACAACCTTCAAGTACATTATTAAACCACATGGGACAGCATAGGCAGGAGGTTATATTTAAGGCTTAACGGTGTGCTAGAAGTTGCATCTTTAACCCTTTCTTGTTCCTGGCTTTCCTTATGATGCTAAAATTAATTACTAAACCAATTATGAATCATTTTCACTTATCTAGACATAATAAAATTTGATTCTTATAGCTTTTAAGGGTTCTGGACAGAATGTATAAATTTCATTCTCTAGAGTCCTAGAAATCTTGCTTTTACAATTTTCTAGGAAGCTAGTTTTATCTCTAACATGCATAGAATCATTCCTTTAGCAATAAACCATAATTATCACAACTTCAAACATATTAAGCCATCATCATACAGTAGTACTAAACTCAGATTAGTGGCCGAATCATGAACCTCATATAATTGCTTAAAGTCACATTTCAAGTACACATGTGATACTAGTTTACCGTAAAATATTTGTAAAACCTCGAAACTCCTTTAGAAACTAATTCTTTTCGTTAAACTTGAAAGAAATCATAGGACTTTAGGCCTTCCTTAATCATGAGACCTATTTTATACATTGAAAGAATGTTCATGATTAAATTTTCACTTAAGATAAAAGGAGCAAGTCTTGAGCTTTAGAGATTTAGGTGATAACTAGAATCATAAACATAATATGCAAATCCCTTTCTTTATCTTTAAGATTTAAGGTGATGACTTGGAAATTAAACATGATATGCAAGACTTGAAATTTAAACCTGATGCAAGTGCTGGAAATAAATAAGAAACTAGAGCGGCGGTAGTCGCATTGGACCAGTGAGAGAGAAAGAATCTTAATAAAAGAAAAATAACAAACCAAAAAACGATAGTTTCACGGACCTGGTGAAGAGAGAAGAGAATTCTTATTACATTTTATTAAGCTCCAAACTCAAGACTTCTTAAAGAATGAATTCTTTGACTCCAATAATCTTAAGGAAATTGAAAGAGAGCTTTAGAGTTCTTATTACCATGGTTCCAACTTTGCTTGTGATACTTGGGCAAGTCTTTGAGCTCTAGGATTCTTAGGTGATGACATAATAATAAACATGCCATGAGTCGATTCTTTAGCCATTATAAAATAAAGTGAGAGCATAAAATAAATATGAGATGCAACCTTTTATCATCTTTAGAGATTAAGTGACAACTTGAAACATAACATGAAATGCAAGCTTGGAAATTTAAACATGAGAATGCAACTTCATTTATTCATTCTTGAGAATTTAGTGATGACATAGAAAGTAAACATGGTTATGCAAGGCATAAACTTAAACATGGATGCAAGTTCATTTTATTTCTTTACTAGAGCTCCTCCAAGACTTTAGAGAAATATAAATTCAACCCAATATATCTTAGCAAGACAAAGTGAGCTTTAGAGTTCTTTGTGCCAAGGTTTCAAAGATAACCTTATAGCTTGAATCTCATCATCAATCTCAAAGAAATGGATCAAGAGATCAAAATTAAACTTCAAGCTTTAGAGATTTCATTATTAAGCTATATTGGAAAACTTTTTAAGGCCTTGAGGCCGAAATATAAAAGGAAGAAAAAGAAAAGTTTAAAATGATCTTGCAATGAAAAAACATCAAACATCATTTTTAAACTAAAAACAAAGCTTAAAAAGAAATGAAACATAAGTGAAAAATACATCTTTCAAATTCTAAACTCAAGATCTTTGTTTTAGCATCATAAAAACATAATTTCTTCAAGACTTTGAAACAAGTGAAACCTTCAAGTTTTAGAGGTCTAACTTGTGATGGCTTTGCAACCAACACTCAAGAACCTCATCATCAAACCATGGTCTCATCATTATATAGGCCATAAGGCCGAAATACTTTAAAGAGAAAGGAAGAAGAAACCGAAAATGGAAAAGCTAGAATAGGTCCATGAAATCATCATTTTGAACCAACAACAACACTTATCAAAGGATGGAATTAATTTTAAAGACAACTCCCTACTAGTTTGGTTTCAAGGAGAGGAAGAGAACTTAGTTTCTTTGAGTGAAATGAAAGAAAATCTTCTTGAAAACTTGAAGCAAGAATTTTGGCCAAGGGGGAGGAAGAAAGAAAGCTTTTTGAGCTTTGGAAAAGCTTGAAGTTGTGCAATTATGAGCAAGGTTCTAAGACTCCTTAAGCATGCCTATTTATAGAGGATTTGAAGCTCATAAATGGACAAATGGAGGAGGCATAGTTGGCTGATTTTAGGGAGGACAAAGGGAGGAAAATCATTTCCTTGTTCAAGGCATGTTTTATGGCATGCTTTAGGGTATTTTTGTTTTCTTCTTTGCACAAAAGTTTGGACAATTGTAATAATGCATTTAGGACATATAATTTCGGCCATTACAGCCCAAGGAAGAGAAAATTTGTGTATTCCATGTATTATGTAGGTGTAGGTAAGGTATCTTTGCAATTTAGAGAATTTGCAATTAAGGGCTTAGGTGAATTAGTAAGCAATTTAGGTGTTTTTAAGCAATTTTAGGTTCTAATCAATCTAAATAAATAATTTTGATTCTAGATTAGTAATTAGAATTTAATAACCTTTAATTAGAGTCTAATATTGCTTAGGTTTGCTAGAAGAATCGAAAATCTCAAAATACTCAAAATGCACAAAGAGGGGCAAAACGGTAATTTTACTCAAAAATTGTCCAGGACCATTCGACTTAACCAATGGTCAATCATGGCTTAAAAACATCTTTTAAAACATTTTAGTGAGGTTCGGGCTTAGACGGCACGCAAATCGAATTAAAACAGCCGCAAGGGCGTTTCATTTCGTGTTTGAACTCAAAATTGAGATTCTTCTCTATTAACACACATAACACAAACAATCCTCTATTATCCTCAAAACTTCCCCTTGAGGACGGCCAGGGCCCACGATCCTTATTTTATGAGTAAAATAACCTCAGGGCATTTTGGTCATTTTACACGTACAGAAATTGGGGTTTGCGACTCTTACATGAATCGCCCATAACCTCTTTTCTAATGTTATATTCCTTTATTGAGGATTGTTTGATCTCGAATTATATAGAAAAATTACCTAGGGTAATTTGGTAATTTCTAAACGACAGGTAAAAATTGGGCATTACACGTAGTATGTTTTGTTCCTTTCCCTTGTATGAATGATGGGTGACGTATTCTTATTTAGAGCGCGGCTCACATTTTGTTTTAAGTTGAAAAAAAATTCACCCATATTTTTGCTAAGTATTTTATAAATCTTAAAGTTAAGAACTAGAGCAAAAGAGTAATAACTAATAATTAACTTGAATGCGTCCTAGGCGTGTTGGGTTAAATATTAGGGTGTTACATTTTGTTATCAGGTTTGGTTCTATAGAGCTTGAGGATTAGACTAACTATGCTTCTTAAGCATGATGCGATAGTTATGTCATGTGTAGTGCTTTACTGATAGGATAAACTATAGGGTAGAAATGCATAACCCCTGTATATGTGTGTGTACTATGGTAACTAGCTCACATTACATGGAGTATTAAGCCTAATCACCTTTGTTTACTGTTTGTGTGCTTAGGAACCAATGGTGCAACCACGACAGGATAGGACTTCGAGCTCAAGCGATCAAAGTAAAGAAACGCAAACCCTCAGGGACATGGCAAGGGCCATGCAAATGATGTTCGAATGGGTGGACCATCAGGGTGACGCTAGTCATAACACTGGAGGGACTTGAGCATGTCAGGTTAGGAGAATTTCGTAAAGCGAACTCGCCACTTAGAGGGCCCTAAACCCGAACCAGCTGACAACTGGATCAAGAGCATTGAGAAGATCTTTCAGTGATCACCTTACCAAGGAGCAAAAGGTGACCTTTGCTGCCTGCATCCTGGAGGCGATTGTCGAGTTCTGGTAAACTAGCACCTAAAGACTGTCAGGCATCCGACACGATGATCAACTGGGAGATGTTCAAGACTTGCTTCTGAGAAGTACTTCCTAGCATCTATGAGGTGTAACGCCCTTATTTCTGCTATTTGAGTACAAATGACCAAAATGCCCCTGAGTTCATTTTTACCGAAATTCGAAGCAGTTGTGCCGAGTCCTCAAATGGGTCAACTCAATGTTTGAAGGGGGTTATAACTGTTATGTTTGATAACCGAGGTGAAAATCTCGTTTTCCGAACTTTCAGCTCAAAATGACCAACATACCCCTTATTCTACACGGGTAAAGGCCGTTTGAGCTCGGAACTTTTCCAGGAAGTTTGGAATGATGTTTGAGTGATATTTGATGTCTAGTTGGGCCCAGAAGGTCCCGTAGTTTTAGTGCAAAAATTACCATTTTACCCCTAGAACAATGTATAGTGAGCTTAATGACGCAATTAAGCAAACCTAAGCAATATTAGACTCTAATCGAAGATTAATTTATTTTGATAATTAATCTAGAGTCAAAATAGTTTATTAAGGTTAATTAGAACCTAAGATTGCTTAGTTAAACTCTAATTGCATTCTTTAATTCAAGATTCCTAGTCATGGAATCTTGAATAGTGTTTTCTCTCTAATTCCTTAAATTAAGGAATTGTGTCATACCTCATTTGACTAAGAAAATAAATTGAATTTGTTAACCTAGTATGACCACTCCTTAATCAAGTCTTGACAACCTTAATTACCCAATTACCTCACCTAAACACTTTCTTACAACTCCTAACCAAAACCTTAATCAAAGAAACACCTAAACACATAACTAACCCACAATTAGATGAACTAATTTTCTCTCTCTTGGCCTTAAGTGCCGGCCACTCCTCCCTTTTTACCCATCATGTGTTGACTCATTCATATTCCAAAGGCCATGCCTACACCATGCCTTAAGCCATGCCTCACCATGCCTTCAACCATACTTACAACCATACCTTTGTAAGAGATATTTCCTCCTCCTCTCCAAAATGGCGCCGGTTCCCTCCCCCTTGGAAGCCTCAATGTTGAAAATTTCTATAAATACCAAGCCGTAATGAACCTTGTCACACTTTGGTTCCTTTGTTAAGTTTACACTTCTTGCAAAAATTCTCTCATTTCCTCTCAAGTTTCCTCACATTGGCCGAATTCTTCCTCCAAGTTTCAAGAGGATTTCTTTCTCATTTCATCAAGAAAACAAAGCTTCCTTTCATCTCTCTCAAAGACTTCCTTAGGTAGGTTTTTTGTTTGAATGTTTTTGCTTGTGTTCTTCAAGAAAAGTTCTAGTTTCTCTTGGTTTCAAACTCTTTTCCTCTTCCTTTTTCTTTTCAGCCAAGAGGCCTTTTTACAAAGAGAATATGAGCTTGATAATGAGGTTTCAAGATAATGACTTGTTGTTTTCATGTGAGAAACCTCTAAAGCTTGAAACAACTTGGTCTTGGACCATACATGCTTGTATTTCTTTCTTTTCCTTGCTTATAATTTTTGGTTCCTTTTCCTTTCTTTCTTGAGTGATTTTGGTTTCCTTTCCCTTTTCCTTTGAAGGATTTCGATTTGTTTGCCTTGGTTTGGACAAAGTTTGCTAAAAATGTAAAGTAGATCACAAAAGTTTTGTTAAGAAAAATTAATCCTAAGATTTCAAAGAGCTCTAAGCTTACCCTTGCCAACCTTAAAGTTGGTCGGCCGTTCTAAGAGTTTACTCTAGATTGAAGCCCATGAGCAATAAAATAAAGAATATGAGTAGTTTTATTTATGATGTTTTGTTGAGTGTTGATGTTTTCGTCTTGTTGGCCACTGGATGAATTCTATTTCAAGGAGTTAGAATGCGTGAGATTATGTTTAAGAGAAGTGAGGAACAATGTTGATGGTTAGGAAGGGCTAAGTAAATAGAAAGGTTTGAGAACTAAAATCTAAACACCCTTAGACATGAGAATAATGATAACTTTTGTTCCAGCATAATTGAGCTTAAGGAAGATGACCCATAATTAGTGTTTATGCCTAGAAGTCGAACCTAGGATCTTAGGCACAGCAGAACTTAGAAAAAGGTCTAAGGTGTAGATCCTAGAATCCCCTATAGTCAAGTAATGAACATGATGTTTAATCTATACGATGCTGATTAGATGAGTTAGTGAACATAAATGTTAGAAAGAACTATAGGTAATGATCCCTTAGGTGTTATAGAATCTGTAATAAAGGCTAGGATAATTGGAACACCAGTTAAGACCCGTAAGGGCCAAAGCATAAGACACCACAAGGTAGGAAGTGTGATGTGAGAATGAGACCAAGCGAGTGTGCTTGTGTTATGTGTGAATGTGTTAATGACATGAGTTTGATAACATGAGGATTCATGGTGCGTTGTGATGATGATTTTGGTATATTGTGGGCACAATGCATGAGACTATGTGATACAAATGAATCAGAGAAAGTACGTTTTTATGATTGAAAAGTCTATTTGATTGAGGAATTTATGAGACAACATGTATTATGTGAGTTATGTGGCATGACTTAATTTGAGGAAATTCGAAGCGCAGTTGTTATGCCTTAATTTCCATCAAATTTGAGAGACTTAAGAAAGTTTTGAGAAATAAGATGTTTAATGTGACACACCGAGACGTACTTCCTCCTTCGGTGAGGAGAAGGTAAAACTTGAGGGCATCGACATTAGCCTCCAAAGCGGACAAAGTCATTGGCTTAACCAGTCGATGCGTTTCGAAGAAGGAAAAAGTCCTATGATGGGTGATCCTTAGGCCCCCTACCCGTACTCTAGGAGTCGGGATGATGATGATTATGATTATGTTTATGATTCGCTTATCAAGAGGATAAGTAAGAACTAGTGACGACTAGTTAAGGTATGAGCTCATAGCCTAGTTTTAGGGGTGCGGTTACTATTATGATGTTTGGTGTCACAAGTTTGAAGAGAAGGAATGATATTCAAGAGAAGTTACATGCCACTTAAATGTTGATTGATTATTGTTTGGTTTGCCTAAAGTATTGTCATGCATTCATGTTCTGCTATGCTGCATACATGCATTAAGATTCATCATAAAAGACACGGACCTTGGATAATTATCTCTATGAAAAACCTCATAATGAACCTTTGCATGTTTAACCTTTTCATAATAAACCCAAGGTTCCTGGGACGTAAACGATGACACTACGATAACGGTTTTCCCTATGAGATTCTTTAGCAAGATTCTCACCTTCTCCTTGTTCTCTTTCGTTATGTCTTCAGACATCGATGGCGTCGTTTGTGATCTTCATTGACCTACCCACTTGGGAGGTGCACTATGACCCCAAGCATCAGCCTTACCACTTCCAGAGTCATTGTGAGGTGCGTGTTTTTGTGTACGTAGGACCCATTTGCTTTCCCCATCTCCAGCTTTCGCTTCAATCCAACTTCACCTTTGGCGACGACCTGTCTTTGAGAGGACGACTCGAGACCAGAGACCTCACGTGCTCGACCTTCCTCGAGTATGTTCCCTGTCTCGATCGGAGGCCGATCCTTCGGAGTGCTCTTCCCTTCGTTCCCTATGGATCTCGGAGAGGTAGCGAGGACACTGTCACCCAACCGAGCATGCGAGGCATGTTCGATAGCCTAGAGGCGACCACGCCATGGAGGCCACGCCATTCCCTCGATTTCCATGCCTAGATCTCCGCTTCGTTCGTATCCGAGGAGCTCCGTTAGTTCGTGGGCTACATCTCCCCATTCGAGGACAGCGTCATCAGGAGGCATGGAGGGTGTGGGTAGTGATAGTTGGGAATCTTATCTTTTGGGGATTTACCATGTACTTGCTTTTATTTTCCTTTCCATTTATGTATTTCCAATTTCTGTGTATTGCAAGCTCTCCCACGTATATGGGTAAGACTTTATGCATTTCCTTTATATTCCAGTGGTTATGTACTAAACTATGTTAATTAATGTTATGAAGAATGTTTTCATGATTGAGGTGTTCTTTATTGCTTTTGGCTTGTATGATTTATTTGCTCTTCTTTTACGTTTCGTTTATGTCATACGCGAAGGCTCGCACTTATTTTACATATTCCATTTCAAAAAAAAAATTATTCTATTTTCCGCTAAGTTATTTTACAAATGATGTTCAAAAGGAAGCAATAACTAATAGTTAGTCTTAATACGTCCTAGGCATGTTAGGGTTAAATATTAGGGTGTTACATGAGGAATACCAAGGATGTAGAATTCATACAGCTAGTTCAAGGAAAGATGAGTATCACGTAGTACACTAAAGTTTGAAAGAGCTGATCAAGTTTTCTTGGGTTTTTCAAGGGAACCCTAACGAATTCCTGAAATGCATCAAGTATGAGGCTTAGCTGAAGGAGAGATTAACATCACCGTTGCACACTTTGAGATTAGGGACTTCCCTACTTTAATCAACAAGTGCCGCATCATCGAGGATGGACACAAGAAGCTGAGCGCACCAAGGGCTGACAATTTCACCACGAAACTGGCGCGCAAGCTCCAAGCTTCAAGCCAAGTCCAGGCCACAGTTCAGAACAGTTCAGACCATAAGGCCCTAAGAGGAACTTTCACCATGGAGGATTGAGTGGTCCCAAGGGCAAGGCACCCCAAAGGGCCCTGCACCCCTAAGACCTGCTCTTGCTATGTTATGTCCCAAATATGGGAAGTCACATGGAGATCAGCCTTGCTTGATGGGCCATAGAGTTTGCTTAAAATGCGGAAAGCTTGGCCACTATGCTAGGGAGTGCTCTGAAGGAACCCACGGCCCCTAACCCCAGACCACAATACCAAGGGAAGGTTTTTACCCTCAATACGAAGACTCGATGAAGTCTAGAAACCTCATAGAAGGTAAGTGTGAAATGAACAGGAGGACCTTAATTGTACGTTTGATTTTGGCACAACTCATTCATTCATATCACTTGCTAGTGTCGAGTCTTTGCAAATGTATGTGTCAGAACTTCCTTTTGATCTCACTATTTCTACACTCACTTGGTAAACCTTAGGACTTGTAGATGTTGCTTAAATTTCCATTTCATTGTTGAAAGTAAACCTTTCATTCTAGATTTAGTTTGTTTGCCTATGCATGGTCTAGACATGATTATCGACATAGATTGGCTTTACGCCAACCTTGTAATGTTAAACTATTATACAAAGTCTGTTATCTTTCTCCCTACCCCTATTGTGCCTAGTAAACCTCTAAGTCTTTACTTAAATGCTGGAGAAGTCAACCGTTATGGGGAAAAAAGTAAAGGATATGTTTTCCTAGCCGCTAGCAAAGTAGACTTTGAGAGAACATTGATGATGTGCCTGTAGTAAGAGACTATCCTAAGGTATTTCCTGATGAAATACTTAAGTTTCCTCTGGTAAGAGAAATTGAGTTTTCTATAAGCTTGTCCTGAATGGGACCTATCTCCATCGCACCCTATAAGATATCACCCCTAGAGTTAACCAAGTTGAAGGCTTAGTTAGAGGAACTTTAGGAGAAAAGGTTTGTGAGACCGAGTACATCACAGGGGGAGCCCTGGTTTTGTTCGTTAAAAAGAAGGATGGGAGTATAAGGCTTTGTATAGATTATAGGCAATTGAATTGAGTGACAGTGAAGAATAAGTACCCTTTGCCTAGGATTGATGATTTGATGGATTAGTTGAGGGAATACTGGTGTTTTCAAAGATTGACTTGAGGTTGGTGTATCATCATATTAGAGTGAGGGATGAGAACATACCCAAGACGCTTTAAGACCTGATATGGCCACTTTGAGTTCACGGTGATGTTGTTTGGATTAGCTGATCTCCTACAGTGTTCATGGACTACATGAATAGAATCTTTAGACCATATTTAGATCAGTTTGTGCTTGTTTTTATAGATGAAATACTCATCTATTCGAAGACCTATGAGGAGCATGAACATCATTTGAGGTTAGTTTTGGAGATTTTGAAGGAAAGGAAGTTGTATGTGAAGTTATCTAAGTGTGAATTTTGGCAGGAGGAAGTGAGATTTTTAGGACATGTTGTGTCAAAAGGAGGCATCAAGTAGATCCTAGTAAGATAGAGGCTGTGATGAGCTGAGAGGCCTACAGTAGAGATACGGAGCTTTTGGGATTGGCTAGCTATTATCATAGGTTCATTAAGGGATTTTCTAAGATTTCCTTACCCTTGGCCAAGCTTACTAGGAAGAATGCCCCTTTTGTTTGGACTCTAGAGTATGAAAAGAGTTTTCAAGTGTTGAAGGTGAAGCTAATCACAACCCCAGTGTTAGTTTTTCCATACCCCAATGCACCCTTCGACATGTATTGTGATGCTTTGGGGAAAGGTTTAGGTTGTATGTTGATGCAAAATAGGCAAGTGGAGGCATACGCATCTAGACAACTCAATCCTCATAAAGCAAACTTCCCCACTTATGACCTAGAGTTGGTAGCTGTTGTGTTCGTATTAAAGGTGTGGAGGCATCATCTATATGGAGTAAAGTTTGAGGTGTTCTCTGATCACAAAAGCTTCAAGTACCACTTTGATCAAGGAGTTGAATATGAGAGAGATAGATAGAATTCTTGAAGGATTATGTCTTTGGGTTGAACTATCATCCTGGCAAGGCTTAGTGGCTGATGCCTTAAGTCGGAAGTTGTTAAAGTCTCAGATGATGGTTAAGGAGGTAGAGTTGATCGAAAAGTTTAGAGACTTGAACCTAGGATGACCCTACCACTGAGAGCATGAAGGTGTGCCATCTCAGTGTAATGAGTGACTTTAAAGGGAGAATTACTTGAGCTCAACAAGATGAGGAGTTTAAGGGTTTCATCTAAGGAGTGAATAAGCTGTAGAGGTTTGAGGGCTAGATTTGTGTGCCGGCGAGTGGTGACCTCCAAAAAGAGATTTTGGAGGAGGCTCATAAGGCCACTTCACCATTCATCCTGGTACTACCAAGATGTACCAGGACTTGAAAGATGTTCTGGTGGCTTGGTTGAAGAGACATGGCCACATGGGTGAGTAAGTGCTTAGTATATCAAAAGGTGAAGATTGAGCACCAAAAACCTTCTGGAATATTGTAACCCCTATCAATTCCCAAGTGGAATGAGATAGTATCTCAATGGATTTTGTGACGAGTCTACCTAAGACCCAAGCTGGCCATGATGCCATATGGGTGATCGTGGACTGACTAATGAAGTTAGCTCACTTTTTGCCCATCAAGGTAACCTATTCATTGGATAAGTTAGCTCAGTTGTATATCGAAGAGATCATGAAGTTGCATGGATTACCATTGACGATAATCTCGGATTGTGATCCGCAGTTTATGTCACGATTTTGGGGAGCCTTTCATAAGGTGTTCAGTTAAAATCCTGAGTACGGCATACCACCCTCAAACAGATGGGCAATCGGAAAGGACCATACAAACCTCAAAAGATATGTTAAGAGCATATGTTTTGGACCAGATAGGAAGTTAGGATAGGTACTTGCCGTTGATCAAGTTCACATAAAACAACAGTTATCATGCGAGTGTCGGTATGGCACCATATGAAGCCCTGTATGGAAGAAAGTGTCAATCGCCATTGTGTTGGTATGAGCCCGGTGAGCAAATTATGTTAGGACGAAGTTGTAAGGGAAACAACGGAACAAATCCAAAGGATCAAGGATAGGATTCTTACAGCTCAAAGTCAATAGAAAGCTATACGGATAAACGACAAAAGCTGTTGGAATTCCAAGAGGGAGAACATGTATTTCTTAGGATCACCCCACAAGGGCATAGGATGAGCTATGAGAGTAAAAAAATTGAGCCCTAGATTTCTTGGTCCCTTTGAAATCCTTAATAGAGGGTAAATGGCATACCGAATAGCCTTACCACCCAATTTGTCCAGCCTTCATGATGTCATCCATGTCTCTCAATTAAGGAGGTATCAATGCGACCCTAATCATGTGTTAGAGCTAGAACAAGTATAGTTAAGGGGGGACTTAACCTTTAACTTGCCACCTACGAGGATCATGGAAGGGGAGTCAAGCAATTAAGGAACAAAACCGTACCTTTGGTCAAGGTGGCATGGGGACAAGGAAAAGTGGAGGAATTGACATGGGAGTTAAAATCAAAGATGATGATGTGATACCCTGAGCTATTCATAGGTAACGAATTTTGAGGGCAAAATTCTTTTTAAGAGGGAGAAATGTAATGCCCCAATTTTCCCGTGTGCAAAAATGACTAAAATGTCCTTGAGGTCATTTCTACCCAAAATTGAGGACAACCAGTCAGGCTATCCTCAAGGGGCTAGTCTAATGTTTGAAAAGGATTAAATATGT
Source organism: Dalbergia oliveri (assembly GCA_030441495.1). Taxonomy (NCBI): domain Eukaryota; kingdom Viridiplantae; phylum Streptophyta; class Magnoliopsida; order Fabales; family Fabaceae; genus Dalbergia; species Dalbergia oliveri. The sequence goes on from JAMLFY010000011.1 coordinate 28,644,393, forward strand.
TATGAATGTGTTAGAGATGAAAATCTCAATTTCCTAGTTTTTCCCATGCGTAAAATTACCAAATTACCCTTGAGGTAATTTAATGCGGGATTAAGTGACGCTGAACCTCGCCATCACCGGAGTTGGAAACATTAATTATAAGTGTTGCATGATATTTGGAGAGTCGGGGTAGTCAGGAGTTCTTATGTGGATTTATGGTTTTGCCCCTCTGGGTACTAAATGAGCTTAATTAAGCGATTAAAGAAATATATACAATATTAGACTCTAATTAAAGATAAATTAATTTTATCTAGTAATTTTGAGTCAAATTATTTGTTTGAGGTTAATCAAGGCCTAAGTGTGTTTAAGGAAGTTCAAAATCCTTTCTTAATCAAAGACACTACATTATGTCATGGCCAAATAGTGATTTCTCTCCATTCCACTAAATTTAGGGAATGTGTTGGAGTTTGAATTTCAAACTAATTGAGGCTAATTCTAACTAAGAGTGTAAGACTACTCTTTAATCATGTCTCGAAAAGTCTTTAACACATGATTACAACTCCTAACCTTTAAATTACCAATCCCTAACCCTTTGCCTAATTAAATTTACCTCTAATACATGTCCTAACCTATATGAAAATGAAAATCTTCGCTGCCCCTTGCCCCAAGTTTTGCCCTCATATTTTATTTTTTTTACACACTAACACTCACAAACAACTCATTTTCACCATTCACTTTTATGGCCAAGACTTTTGTGTCAAAAAAATTGCATCCTCTCAACTCAAGCTTTCTTTTCTTCCTCCTCTACTTTCAAGAAAACTTCATCCTTAACCTCCTCTCAACCACAAACCACCACACCTCCACCATAGATAATCTCTAAGACACATAACCTTTCCACCCCCAAGCTTAAAAACACAAGAAAAATCTTTCTTTCCTTTTCTTTTCTTTTGGCCGAAATCTTGCTCCTCCCAAGAGAAGATTTTTCTTCTTATTTCCTTTACAAAGACCAAGTTCCCTCTTGCAAGAAAAAGCACACTTCGTAGGGATTTTTATTTTGAGTTCTTTCTCTTGTTCCTTGTTTCTTTTGGTTTTTAATGATTGGTTGGTGGTCAAGTTCATCTTCTTTTCCTTCTCTTTCATTTTCGGTTTCATTGTTGCTTGTTGGTCAAGCCCATAGCTTGATGATGAGGGTTTTGATATTGGTTGTGAAACCATCATATATTTGACCTCTAAAGCTCAAGGCTTGATTTTTGTTTTCAAAAGAGTGTGAAAAATGGATTGTTGTTAGTTTTCTTTGGTTATTCTCTTTTGAGCTTGATGGTGAGTCTAAGAAATGAGGTTCTTGGAACCATGGTGTTGATGGACTCTAAAGCTCACCTCCATTTTGTAAGATTGATTGGGGTTTAAGAGTTCGTTCTTTAAAAAGTCTTGAGTTTGGAGCCTAAGAAGATATAAAAGTGGATTTGCATTCATGTTTATGTTTCAAGCTCTTGCATTTCATGTTTATGTTTCCAAGCCTTGCATATCATATTTAGATTTCAAGTCATAAACTTAATCTTAAATATAAGAAAGTGGACTTGCATTATCATGTTTAGATTTCAAGTCTTGCACATGATATTTATATTTCCAAGTCATCACCTTATAATGATAAAGATTAAGAAGGAGACTTGCATAATAAGTTTATGTTTCTAGCCATCCTAAAACTCTAAGGCTCAAGACTTACCTATTTCAACTTAAATAGAAACATTAATCATGGACACACTTTGACCTATATATATTTTCGACCCTAAGAAGGTATTTCGATTGAAGTTGGTCTTATTTTCTTTTTGAGGCTTGAATCTTGCTTCTATGATGTACAAAGAAATTTTGTGGGATTTGAGAGCTCAAGAGGAGTGGAAATGTTTTCCTAAAGGATTAAAATCCTAATAATAAAATCTTTAGTTTTAGTAAAAGCATGTTGTGTTTTGTGAAAATGTGAGTATGATTTCAAAAGGAATGTTAGAATGATGTTTTCAAATGGTCTTGGAATGAAAGAGCAACTTGAATTGTGTTAAAACTTTTGTTTTTCAAATTTCAGGATTCTAGTAATCCATTACCAGGCTATGTAATCGATTACCAGGATGAATCTTTGAAAACGGAATAAGTTTTAGTTTTGGTAATCGATTATCAACCTATATAATCGATTACCAGGATACTCTTTTATCCGAACAAGTTTTTTATTCTTGGTAATCGATTACCATCATAGGTAATCGACTACCAGGACCCCAAATGCACAAATAAGTGTGTTGTAAGCGAGATAATGTGGATTAATGACCATACATGCTTAAGTTTTGAATTATGTGAATGATGATCCTTAGTATGTTATACATATATATCCTATTAAGCAAAGCATATGCATTAGCTAAGTCTTGCTGGATTTCCTGCATGGGTAGGAGCATGTTTACTACTATAAGATAACGATTGATATTATGCTTATGGATATATACAAAGAGATGTGATGCATGTGATCAATGACATGATGCTTTTGTGGCATGATGAGATTATGAATGAATGATTAAGATGCATGATCTATGCGAATTATGAGCATGATATATTAGATGATAAGTATGATTACATTTGCGTTCTGCACATAATATACTAAGATAATAGGTGACATAAGACATACGGAAATCCTCTAGACTCCAGGAATTAATGGTTAGGAGAGGTGATCCAGTAAAGGTGATCCTTTAGACTCAAGAATTAATGGAAAAGAGAATGAGAAGTTTAAGTCACCTAAAAGAATAATAAGGAAAGATCATGATTAGAAGAATTTACATTTCCTATGCTATACGCACTTAATATGATTCCATGATATCTTGCTTATGGCATCGACATGCATTCATGACTTAGTATGTTGCATTCATGCATTAAGATTCATGCTAAAATGTATGAGCCTCGGATTAACAAGTGTTTATAACTTTATAAATGATCTCTATGTATATATATGCCCATTAATTTCATAATGAAACCCGAGGTTCCTTAGGATGTAGATGATGACACTTGTTAGGAGGCAAAAACCCTATTGAGATTATTATATAAGTTTTTGATCCAAACTTATCACTTAGTGGGTCGATGTGCTGTCCGCCTTTTTGTCTTCATGGAATGCCCCTTTGCATACCCAGTGACCAACTATAGGTTCTCGACTATTGCCCCATTTTTCGATGACCTTATTTTGAGCGTGCCCATCCACGTGAAGACGGATTCCCCTGGCTTCAGCCACCCGTGACATCCCGTCTATGTGTCACAATCACCACATCGCCCTACCGAGCCATGGTCAGACCCAACTAAGGATTCACCAACCCAGCTTTCTTCCAATGGTTCTCCCCACCGTTCCTATGATGCTAGGGGAGGGTAGTGACAAAGAGGCTACTGTCACACAACGAGGAGAGGAGCCATGTCTGCCCATGGAGGAGCCACCCAACCCCATCGAGGTGCCCATGTTCGACCTGCCCACCATCTTGCCACACCCGATGAGCTGGCCCATTAGATTGGTTACCTTCCTCTCGAGAGCGAGCAGGAGGAGTCTGGAGTGGATCTCGGAGCACCGTGCATATTTAGGGATAGGATAGCCTTCTTTTGCCTTTCTCCGCCTTTCTTGTGAAATTTTTCAATTCTGTTTTAGCTTGCCCTAATTTTGAAAATTTTGATGATATTGATGATTCACATATTGATATTGATGTATGAATTTTTTTGTTGTGTTTGGATGGTTTTAAAATGGGTTTTCTCTCAAGTGAAATTGGAACTAGGTTGTTGACTGATTTTGTTCTGGAATCAGAATTTTTCATGAATTTTCTGGAATTTTGTGGGTGGTTTCATGAGCCATGAAAATTATATGTTGTAGTTAACCTCTTAGACTAAACACACGAATTTTTTTAGGGGTTAATTCTAAGGTTTGATGCCTCAAAAAAATTAGGAACCAAATTGTAACTATTGTGTCCTGAATTGTTGAGACTAAAGTAACAAACTTGCCCGAATTTTTCATCATAGCAATTGATTGAGATGGCTCCTGAAATTTTTACACAAGACTAATAACATGTTGAAATGCCTCTGTGAATTTTCTTGTACCATGATTCCATCGAATTCTAGGGTTAAATATTCTAAGAACACAAGTCTGGACTATGAATTTGTGACTTCTGGCCACCAGATTTACCTATTTTATTGAAGTGGTTTTACAACTCTGATTGCCTAAATTTTTACAGGTTGTTTTAGACACATTGAAGTGTCACATGAAATTTTCTTTAAGGTTGGAATGGTTGTTTGGTAGGGTAATAAATTGTTGTGCCTAGAACTTCAATTCTAGGATAATGAGATGCGAAAATGGCTGAAATTCTATGATAGTATGTGCATATCTTACTGTGTATGTTTGAGACATATGGGGAAAACAAAATAAGGCTTAGAAAGAATTGAGAGGGAAGGCAAAAAGAAGGACCTCCCTAGAAAAGTTATGAGTCGATAGACGTGTCGGCTAGGCATAGACCCTGAGTGATCCTAAATGGAAAAAATGAAGTTCGGTGATCTCGAATAGGAATGAGCTCATGTCCTAGGTCTATGGTCCTCTATGAAATTGTGAATTGTGAATATATCTCTTTGTGATAATAAGCCTTCCCTATGTTGAGAAAATTGAGAAAGACATGAGAAATGGAGTTTCTAATTGTGCATATTATTACTCGAACGATTATTGTGATACTATCCTTAGTTCCCCCCCGGTTTTCAAGATTTCTGTGTATGTGTTTGTATGAATATTGTATATGCATGAATTACTTATCCTACTGGATATAGTATATGGGGGAACTACCCTCCTAGAATTTTATATTATTCTCACCCCTAGTTGTATGTATTATGTTGTTGGATAGATGCCGTCCCTAGTGTTTTTCTGATTCGCCAATGGGTGTGGCAATATGATCCGGCATTGGACTGCATGTACGCCATTGGTTATTCCCAGTTTCTGATCTACATGTTCTTTGATCGCTTCTTCAGGACTTTGGTCTTTGCGCGGACTTCACCCCGCTTTTCCTTATGATGGCGTGCCCCTTCACATGGCCCATCCTGGAGTGTTGAGATTCCCTCGCTCCACCTGTGTGGCCCAGACGCACCCATTTCGTCATCCTCCTCATCTGACTCAAATCCCTCTGAGGACCCTGCCCAACGGAGAGGTCATCGCCCCGATAGCCAATGGCTTCCTGCATGAGGAGTAGAGTCTCAAGAGATGGATGCATTGTACATAGAAATAGGATAGTGTTAGGACCTTACCTACCTACGCTCGATGTACTTTTGGTTTTCTTTTGCTCTGTATATGTGCATATGTTGTTTTGTCAGGGTGTTTGAGTAGGTTAGGTATCAGGGGGGGGATTAGCCTCGTTCGCATCGAGTCCTGACTTTCGGGGTCATTTTGTTGGTCTTGCCCTTATGATGTATATATATAGTGACTGCGACATTATGCCCCTATATGTAAATCTCGTTATGATAGTATATGTATTGCGACATTTCGTGTCATGGATTATTTCAACTAGTATAGATCCCGAACTTTCCAGGAATACTGAATTACTATGTCCATACTCGGGTAAATGTGGTAATTTGGAGGGTGTTACATTATGGTATAGGAGTCCATCCATCAGCCTTGGGATTGGACCGACTATGTTTTCGTGGTAGTTGTTATGCATGATGATGCATATATATATATATCTGTGTGTGTGTGTATGTGTGTGTGTGTGTGTGTGTGTGACTGCTGGTTGGAAATATTATGGATTACCTGCCACACTTGGATTGGTATTGAGCCTGATCAACTCAATATTTTGTTTGGTGTGACAGGAATCAATGACTTATCGGGAGCCAGAGAGAGGGAACAATGTTGATATGATGAACACTTTCCATGAAATGGCCGCAACAATGAGGGAGGCAGTCTAACCGAATGATGGAACGATTACACCGCAATGAGGAGCAGGTTGGTAACCCAGGAGGGAATGAAGTAAATGTAGAATATCAGAAATTTGCTGAGTTTAGGAAGGCAAACCCCCGCCTTTTCAGGAGCTTTCGATCCTTGCAAAGCAGAGGAGTGGATCAAGGCAATGGAAAAGATTTTCTCATTCTCCCTCATAGAGATTCAAAAGGTGGCTTTTGCCACCTATATGCTGGAAGGATGCTCGAATTCTGTGGGTAGGTACTAGAGGACTTTTCCAAGCCTCCCGCTGAAGTCACCTGGGACATCTTTAAGGAGGCTTTTTATCACAAGTACTTCCCCGCTTTGTGAGAAATGCAAAGGAGTTAGAATTTATGGCCCTTAGACAAGGTCCTATGAGTGTGGCAGAGTATACCACCTGTAACGCCCAATTTTTACTAATTTTTACTGTCATTAGGAATTACCGAATTACCGTAGGTAAATATTATATAAAATTTGAGACCAAACAATCCTTAATAAAGGAATATAACGTTAGAAGAGAAGTTAGGAGAAATTCGTGCTAGTATTGCAAACCCCGAATTTCTGTACGTGTAAAATGACCAAAATGCCCTGAGGTTATTTTCTCAGAAATGAGGATCGTGGGCCCCACCCATGCTCAAGGGGATGTTTTGATAATAATAAGAGATTGTTTGTGTTGTGTGTGTTAATAGAGGAGAAGAATCATAATTTTGAGCTTTGACGCGCAAAATGACCAAAACGCCCATGCGGCGTTTTAACTTCGATTTGCGTGCCACTTTAGCCCGAACCTCACTAAAATGTTTTAAAAGGTGTTTTTAAGCCATGATTAACCATTGGTTAAGCTGGGTGGTCTGGGCAATTTTTAAGTAAAATGACCGTTTTGCCCTGTCTTTGTGTTTTACAAATTTTGAGATTTTTGATTCGTCTAACGAAACCTAAGCAATATTAGGCTCAAATTAAAGCTTATTAAATTCTAATTATTAATCTAGAGTCAAAATTATTTATTTAAATTGATTAGAACCTAAAATTGCTTTAAAACACTCAAATTGCTTACTAATTCACCTAAGCCCTTAATTGCAAATTCTCTAATTTGCAAAAATACCTTACCTACACCTAAATAATGCATGGAACACACAAATTTCTCCTCCTTGGGCTGTAATGGATGAAATTATTGATGCCATTATGCATCAGAATAATTGCAAAGATACACTAAAATAAAATGCCAAAAATTCCCTAAAACATGGCATAAAACATGCCTTAAACAAGGAATGATTTTCCTCCCTTTGTTCCCCATGAAAATCCATCAGCCTTCCTTCTTCATTTGTCCATTTATGAGCTTCAAAATCTCTATAAATAGGCATGCTTAAGGAGTCTTAGATGCTTGCTCAAAATTGTACACATTTCTAGTTTTTCCAAAGCACCAAAAGCTCTCATTTTCTCCTCCTCTTGGCTGAATTCTTTCTTCAAGTTTTCAAGAATATTTTCTTTCATTTCACTCCAAGAAACCAAGTTCTCTTCCTTTCCTTCAAATCAGATTAGGTAGGGAGTTGTTTTTAAGTTTATTTCTATGTTTTGCTAAGTGTTGTTCTTGGTTCAAAATGATGATTTCATGGATTTTCTCTAGTTTTTCCATTTGGTTTTCTTCTTCCTTTTTCTTTAACCAATTTGGCCATATGGCCTAGGTGGGACTAAGATGATGGCTTGATGATGAGGACCTTGAAGGTGGGTTGTGAATCCATCACAAGTTAGGCCTCTAAAGCTTGAAAGTTCCACTTGATGCAAAACTTTAAAGAATGATGTTTTTATGATGATTTTATGATCTTGAGTTTAGAATTTGAAAGATGTATTTCTCACTTTGTCTTGTTAAGATATATATATTGAATTTGTATTTCTATAAAGTCTTGAAGGAGCTCTAGTAAAGAAATCAAATGAACTTGCATCCATGTTTAAGTTTATGCCTTGCATAATCATGTTTACTTTCTATGTCATCACTAAAATTTCAAGAATGAATAAATGGACTTGCATACTCATGTTTAAATTTCCAAGTTTGCATTTCATGTTTATATTTCATGTTGTCACTTAATCTCTAAAGATAATAAAGAAGTTGCATCTCATATTTATTTTATGTTCTCACTTTATTTTATAATGGCTAAAAGAATCAACGCATGACATGTTTATTTTTATGTCATCACCTAAAGATCCTAGAGCTCAAAGACTTGCCCAAGTATCACAAGCAAAGAAATAAGATTATTGGAGTTAAAGAATTGATTCTTTAAGAAGTCTTGAGATTGGAGCTTAAAAAGATGTAATAATAATTCTCTTCTCCCTTCACCGGTCCAGTGCGGATTCCGCCGCTCCTTCTTAAGATTCTCTTCTCCTCCTGGTCCTATGCGGACTCGCCGCTCTAGTTTCTTGCATCATGTTTATATTTCAAGTTCTTGCATCATGTTTAATTTTCAAGTCATCACCTTAAATCTTAAAGATAAAGAAATGGATTTGCATATCATGTTTATAATTCCAAGTTATCACCTTATAATGACAAGATTAAAATGAGGTTGCATAGCATGTTTATGATTCTAAGATATCACATAAATCTCTTAAGCTCAAGACTTGCTCCTTTTATCTTAAGTGAGAATTTTAATCATGAAGATTCTTTCAAGTTTAGCAAAAAGAATTAGTTTCTAAAGGAGTTTCAAGGTTTTATAAATATTTTACGGTAAACTAGTATCACATGTGTACTTGAAATGTGACTTCCAACAATTATATGAGGTTCATGATTCGGCCACTAATCTGAGTTTAGTACTACTGTATGATGATGGTTTAATATGTTTGAAGTTGTGATAATCATGGTTTATTGCTGAGAGAATGATTCATAATTGGTTTAGTAATTAATTTTAGCACCATAAGGAAAGGGTAACGAGAAAGGGTTAAAAATGCAACTTTTACACAGGTGAAGCCTTAAATATAACTTGCTGCCTATGCTGTCCCATATAGTTTAATAATATTCTTAAGGCTTATAATTAATGGTAATGATGATAATGAATCCTTTATATGCATGATTAATTAGTTTGATAATTGAGATTTCCCAATTCTAAAGTTTCGGTTGTTTAAGACGTTTTCGGTAAGAATTTATGATGATGGTTCTTTGAAGTTTGAAATGATAAGTCTATGTAGTGATTTGATGCTTATTAAGTATTTGATATCATTGAATGACTTCATAGTTTGCATGATATAGTTGCTGTTGCAAACAATGAGAATGTTTATGCATCTTGATGATTATGAATTCAGAGTTATATTATGATATAACATGCAAAGACTTAATGGTGACTTAAAATTATGAGGAAATGATCCTTTGGACCCATCAGACTATAGATGGTGAAAAGGTGATCCTAAGAAAATGATCCTTTGGACCCATCAGACTATAGGTGGTGAAAAGGTGATTCTTGCCCCTAGCCCGTTCTCTCAAAAGGGTAGAGTGGGACTTTAACTTATCAAAAGGGATAAGTATATGCTAGTGACGACTAGTAAGGTATGAGCTCATAACCTAGATTACTCCCAAAAGGGTGGAGTATAGGGTGGCCCAGGAAAATGATGATGAAAGTAACTTTAAGTCACCTAAGAAACTAAGTAAATGCATTATGTGAATATGATGTTCTGCTATGCATAGTATTTATGAGATGATGATGAAAAATATGATGTTCTGCTATGCATAGTATTATGAAATGATGATGAGGAATATGATGTGATTTTATGCATAACTATGTTATTATATATGAAAGAAAAAGTTCATTATAAACATGACATGTTAAGTTTATGATGCATTATAAGACGCATGATTAAAATCGATAAACCTCGGTAAAGTATATTTTCAAACTTAATAAATCAATCTTAGCATGCTCACTATTTCATAATAACCCCGAGGTTCCTGGGGACGATGATGATGACACGATGCATATGAGGTGAGTACCTACTGAGATTCTTATAAAAGTTTCTCACTCCCTATTCTTTTCTTTCCATCTCGTCTTAGAAAGTGATGGTGATGTTCGTGATTCCCGTTGATGCTCTCACCTGGTAGATGTACTTGATCTGGTGAACCAGCTTACTATCCTTGAGGAAGATATCGCTAAACTTTGCGCGTGAGCTTGGATATCTATCCCTTGGAGTGTTATTACTAGGTGCCATTAATGGATGTCCTTCCATCCATATATTATTTATATTTTGTTAGATTGCCTACACCTAGTCTTATTCTGTTGGTAGGTAAACTATCTATGTGTTATGTAATTATGGATGTTATATGATGGAGCCAATATGATATGTTTTTCATGCTATATCTGCACGTTATTCGCTTTATTTCGATTATTGTTCACGTTATGTGCGGCTCACGTTTTCAATTATATTTTAAAAAAAAATGGCTCGTAATTTCACTAAGTATTTTCAAAGTATGATGAAAGAACTGAAGCAAAGAGTAAAGTCTAGTAATTAATCAGATACAACCTAGGTGTATTCGGTTAATTATTAGGGTGTTACACCACCAAGTTTGAGGAACTTTGCAAATTTTCTACGATTTACCAGCGTGACCCGGACGAAGTTTGGAAATGCATGAAATATGAAGGGGGTCTACGTGAAGATATTGAAGCCGCTGTGAGCCTCTTGGAAATTCGAGATTATCCTACTTTGGTGAACAAATGTCGACGCGCTGAGGAGTCTAACAAGAAGTTGGGAAACCTCAGTATGCGCAAAACAATGTTAAGAGGACTAGCGCCCAAGGCCCTCGATTCAAGCCTATGCACCAATCTAAGGGAAGATTTCCACGAAACAACAACAACAACAACAGAGGAAAAGATCCAATCTCCAAGACCAGAGGCAATGAGAGAGTGTTTTAAATGCGGAAATATCACGGGAACCGGCCTTGCTGGACCACACAAATCACATGCTTTGGTTGTAGGAAACCAGGACACAAGATCTTCGAGTGTCCTAATAAGAAAGCTCAACGCCCCCCCAGCCACAACAACCAGGACGTGTTTTTGTGGATGCCAAGGAGATTCTCAATCTGCCGATCTGATCCGAGGTAAGTGTGAAATAAATGAAATTGTTTTAGACGTCCTGTATGATTCGGGTGCCTCCCATTCTTTCATATCCTATGACTGTGTACAAAAGTTAGGATTACCTGTGTCTAAGCTATCATATGACCTTCTTGTATCCACCCTCCTGCGAATCCTATCAGAACTTGTCAAGCATGCATGACCACTTCTCTTTTTATAAATGCTAGAGAATTTAATGCAAATTTGTTTTGTCTACCTTTGTCTGGCTTAGAAGTCATTTTAGGTATGGATTGGCTGGTACCAAATTATGTGCTTTTGCATTGTCCAACTAGAACTGCTATATTTCTTCTCATGTCTTCCTCTATTCCTGGTTCCTTTTTCTTTTTACTTGGACCTAGTAACACTTAACCTTAGTAAGGTAGGCCGTCAGGAATATGTCCTCCTCTTAGCTAGTGAAGCCGAAAGTATCTATGACCTGAATACGATTCCAGTGGTGAGGGACTATCAGATGTGTTCCAGAGGATATTCAGGAGTTTCCGCCCGAGCGGGAAGTCGAATTCTCCATTGAGTTGGTCCAGGGACGGGTCCTATTTCCATTGCCCCGTATAGGATGTCCCCTTAGAATTGAAGGAATTAAAGTCACAAATTGAAGAGCTACTAGGAAAGCACTTTATTAGACCTAGTGCCTCACCGTGGGGAGCCTCTATTCTTTTGGTAAAGAAAAGGATGGGGGTATGAGGGTTTGTGTGGATTAAGTTGAACAAGGTAACGATCAAGAACAAGTACCCTCTGCCAAGAATTGATGACCTTCTGGATCAATTACGAGGGGCAACTATTTTCTCAAAGATTGACCTTAGATCGGGTTACCATCAGATTCGAGTTCGGAATGAGGACATCCCAAGACCGCCTTTAGAACTCGATACGGACATTATGAGTATAAGGTAATGTCTTTTGGACTGACCAATGCTCTGGCAGTATTCATGGATTATATGAACCGAATTTTCCGCCCGTACTTGGATAAATTCGTAGTTGTCTTTATAGATGACATACTTATTTATTCAAGGACCAAAGAGGAACATGCAGAGCATTAGGGTTGTGTTCCAGATCCTAAGGGAGAGGAAGTTGTATGCTAAATTTCAAAGTGTGAATTCTGGATGGGAGAGGTTAAGTTCCTTAGTCATGTGGTGTCGCGAGAAGGAGTTTCTGTAGATCCAGCAAGGTAGAATCCGTACTTAATTGGGGACGGCCAACTACGGTAATTTGAAGCTTTCTTGGATTAGCTGGATACTATAGGCGATTTATTATGGGTTTTTCCAGCTAGCTCTACCTTTGACCAAGTTAACTCGAAAGAATGCTCAATTCAGATGGACGCCAGAATATGAGAATAGTTTTCAGGAGTTGAAGCAGAAGTTGACCACGGCTCCTGTCTTGGTGCTACCCGACCCTTAGGGACCCTTCGAGGTTTATTGTGATGCTTCTAGTAAGGGCTTAGGGTGTGTGCTTATGCAGCAGAAATGTGGTTGCTTATGCCTCTCGCAGTTGAGACCCCACGAGGTGAACTATCCAACCCATGATCTTGAACTTGCGGCTGTGGTTTTTACTCTAAAGATCTGGCGACACCATCTTTATGGTGTACAGTTCAATGTCTTCTCTGTTCATAAGAGTTTAAAGTACCTCTTTGATCAGAAAGAATTGAATATGAGGCAGAGACGGTGGATGGAATTCCTTAAGGATTACGAGTTTAATCTGAATTACCACCCAGGCAAGGCAAACGTTGTGGCTGATGCATTCAAGAAAGTCCCTAAGTGTAGCATGCATGATGATCAAGGAAACGGAACTAGTAGAAGACTTCAAGAAGCTTAGCTTGAGCACGTATGTTAGCCCAGAAGGTGTGGTGTTAGGTTAGATTAGAATAACAAGCGAGTTCTAGGAACGGTTTTGGCTGCACAACCTGAAGATCAAGAGCTTCAAGAGATTTTTAAATCAGCTCACACTAAGAAGTTGCCGGAATTTACCACGGTCCGAGGTATATGGAGGTATAAGGACAGGGTCTATGTACCTGCAAGTGGTACTCTCAGGAATGAGATTTTGAAGGAGGCACACAAAGGTGAATTCACCATACACCCTGGGACTAGTAAGATGTATGCAGATCTCAAGAGAATGTTTTGGTGGCCTAGGATGAAGAGGGATATAGCAGAGTTTGTTCGCAAGTGTTTAACTTGTCAAAGAGTCAAAATAGAACACCAGAAGCCGGCTGGAACCTTACACCCTTAGAAATCCCAGAATGGAAGTGGGAAAGTATCTCCATGGATTTCGTAATGGGTTTACCTAGGACGTCTTCAAGCTATGATGCTATATGGGTCATAGTGGATAGATTGACTAAGTCTGCTCACTTCTTACCCATCAAAGCTAATTATCCTTTGGATAGGTTACCTTCCTTGTATATCCAAGAGATAGTGGGGCTACACGGCGTTCCTTCTTCAATAGTTTCTGATAGGGACCCCCGTTTTACTTCAAGGTTCTAGGGAGCTTTCCAACGGGCCTTTGGAACCAAGCTGTGTTTGAGTACGGCTTATCACCCCCGGATGGCAGACCGAACTCACCATCCAGACTTTGGAAGATATGCTGAGGGCATGCGTGATTGAGCAGAAAGGGAGTTGGGATAAAGTACTTCCGCGTGGAGTTTGCTTATAATAATAGCTATCATGCTAGTATTGGCATGGCCCCATACGAAGCCTTGTATGGAAGGAAATGTCAGTCCCCATTGTGTTGGTACGATTCAGGAGAAGCAAGATTGAGGGATCTAGTTAATCGACGACGGAACAAATCCAGAAGATTAAGGATAAAATCCTCGTGCACAGAGTTGTCAAAAGAGTTATGCAGATAACCGAAGGAAGCCTTTAGAGTTTAAAGAGGGAGAGCATGTGTTCCTGAAGGTCACACCCACTATGGGCGTAGGCAGAGTCTTGAAGGTCAAAAAGTTCTCACCTAGGTTTATAGGTCCTTTTCAAATTCTTCGACAAATTGGGTCAGCTGCTTATCAAATAGCCCTACCCATATCTTTATCCAATCTCCATGATGTCTTCCATGTATCTTAACTTAGAATGTACCACCCAGACTCCACCCATATCATTGAACCCGAATCTATAGGTTACGGGACGACTTGACGTTTCAAGTGCCTCCCGCTAGATCGTGGATAGAGAGATGAAGCAACTGAGGAATAAAGCAGTGCAACTAGTCAAAGTAGCTTGGGGTGGGCCAGGAAATGAAGAATTCACATGGGAGTTAGAGTCAACTATGAAGAGAGACTATCAGAATTGTTTCCAGGTACGAAATTTTGAGGGCAAAATTTTTTTACTTAGGTGGGTGATAATGTAACATCCTAGTTTTCTTCAGATATTATTTGAGGAAAACTTAATAGGAATATTAGAATTCTTGCAGGAACAGTTGTGATGAGAATGACTCCATGAGGAGTACAAAAAAAAATGTGAATAGTACTTGGTGGGCCCGCAGGCTCCGGACGGAGAAACTGGGATTCAGACCAGGTGCCCGAAGTTAAGAAAATATGAGAATAAGATTAGGAATGTGTGGGAACGATAATTTTATACCTAGAATTAAATTTCGAGTAATATCGGTTGAGTGGGTACGGTGTTTACCCGTTCGGTGAGATATCGATGTGTGGTTTTTAACACGAAAGACATTTTCATCACTACAACTAGATAATATCCCCCAAATTAAGACAAGTGGAAGGCTAGGATTTAATCTTGGAATCCAAGATCAAATCCTAGCCATCCATCATAGCCTAGTCACCAAATCCATCATGATTTCTTTTACAAATATCTTGCCTTGTATTTAATACAAGCCTAGTCACCCACCTTCCTCCCAAAAGCCATCCTCATTCTCGGCCATTCCAAGAGAAATCAGAAGTTGGAAGTCCTCCATAGCCAAGAGCTTCACCTTGGGTTCATCTCACAAAAACCCTAGCTTAGAATCATCAAAACCCAAATCTTCCTTCACAAAAATTGATCTACACTTCCACCTCTACAATTATAACCGATTGAAATTTCAAGAACCCCATCCTTCTTGCACATCCATCAGTGATCAGAGGAGGGTTTGAGGTTGTGTGGGGAGTTTTGGTTGTGAAGAAATCCCACCTTGAAGCAAGCTAGAGATAGAGACTTGCTGAACTTTCAAGAGTAGGGTTTTTTTGCCTTTCTTGTGAAATTTTTCAATTCTATTTTAGCTTGCCCTAATTCCAAAAATTTTTATGATATTGATGATTCACATATTATATTGATGTATGAATTTTTGTGTTGTGTTTGGATGGTTTTAAAATGGGTTTTCTCTCAAGTGAAATTGAAACTAGGTTGTTGGACTGATTTCTTCTGTAATCAGAATTTTTCACGAATTTTCTGGAAATTTTGTGGGTGGTTTCATGAGCCATGAAAATTATATGTTGTAGTTAACCTCTTGGACTAAACAGACGAATTTTTAGGGGTTAATTCTAAGGTTTGATGCCTCAAAAAAATTAGGAACCGAATTGTAACTATTGCTGTCTGAATTGTTGAGACTGAAGTAACAAACTTGCCCGAATTTTTCATCATAGCAATTGATTGAGATGGCTCCTGAAATTTTTACACAAGACTAATAACATGTTGAAATACCTCTGTGAATTTTCTTGTACCATAATTCCATCGAATTCTAGGGCTAAATATTCTGAGAACACAAGTCTGGACTATGAATTTGTGACTTCTGACCACCAGATTTGCCTATTTTATTGAAGTGGTTATATAACTCTGATTGCCCTGAAATTTTTACAGGTTGTTTTAGACACATTGAAGTGTCACGTGAAATTTTCTTTAAGGTTGGAATGGTTGTTTGGTAGGGTAATAAATTGTTGTGCCTAGAACTTCAATTCTGCCAGGATAATGAGATGCGAAATGGCTGAAATTCTATGATAGTATGTGCATATCTTCCTGTGTATGTTTGAGACATATGGGGAAACAGAAACAAGGCTTAGAAAGAATTGAGAGGGAAGGCAAAAAGAAGGACTTCCCTAGAAAAGTTGAGTCGATAGACGTGTCGGCTAGGCATAGACCTCTGAGTGATCGGAAATGGAAAAAAATGAAGTTCGATGATCTCGAATAGGAATGAGCTCATGTCCTAGCAGTCTATGGTCTTCTGTGAAATTGTGAATTGTGAATGTATCTCTCTGGAATAAGCCTTCCCTATGTTAGAAAATTGAGAAAGACATGAGAAATGGAGTTCCTATTGTGCATATTATTACTCGAACGATTATTGTGATACTATCCTTAGTTCCCGGCCGGGTTTTCAAGATTTCTGTGTATGTGTTTGTATGAATATTGTATATGCATGAATTGCTTATCCCCCTGTATATAGTATATGGGGGAAACTACCCTCCTGAGAATTTTATATTATTCTCACCCCTAGTTGTATGTATTATATTGTTCAGATTCGCAGATGTCGTCCCTAGTGTTTTTCTGATTCGCCACAATGGGTGTGGCAGTATGAGGCATTGGACTGCATGTACGCCGTTGGTTATTCCCAATTCTGGATCTACATGTTCTTTGATTGTTCCTTTAGTACTTCGGTCTTTGCCGAGCTTCGACCCCGCTTTTCCTTATGACGGCGTGCCCCTTCACATGGCCCATCCTGTAGTGTTTGAGATTCCCCTCGCTCCACCCGTATATCACCAGCAGACGCACCCGTTTCGTCATCCTCCTCATCTGACTCAGATCCCTCTGAGGACCCCGGTGCCCCCGGAGGAGAGGTCATCGCCCCGATGGCCAATGGCTTCCTGCACGAGGAGTAGAGACCTCCAGAGACGGATGCATTGTACATAGAAATAGGATAGTGTTAGGAACTTACCTACCTAGAGACTAATGTACTTTTGGTTTTCTTTTACTCGTTGTATATGTGCATATGCTGTTTTGTCAGGGTGTTTGAGTAGGTTAGGTATAAGGGTAGGGGGATTAGCCTCGTTCGCATAAAGTCCTGACTTTTCGGGGTCATTTTGTTGGTCTTGCCCTTATGATGTATATATATAGTGACTGACATTATGCCCCTATATGTAAATCTCGTTATGATAGTATATGTATTGTGACATTTCGTGTCATGGATTATTTCAACTAGTATAGATCCGAACTTGCAGGTAATACTCTGCTAATTACTATGTCCATACTCGGGTAAATGTGGTAATTTGGAGGGTGTTACATGTTTTAAGTTGAAAAAAAATTTACCCATATTTTTGCTATGTATTTTATAAATCTTAAAGTTAAGAACTGAAATAAAAGATTAATAACTAATAATTAACTTCAATGCATGCTAAGCATGTTGGGTTAAATATTAGGTGTTACATAATGAGATATCAGATCAATCTAGAAAAAAAAGATCACTCATTCATCAGCATAGAATGTCTGACTAGCTAATCTAGATATATATATATAACCAAGCAAGCAAAACGATAAAAAGATGTATTGGAACATAAAGAACTATTAGAGCAGTTAAGATAAAAAGATGATGATACTTGAAAAATGAAAAAAAAAACGTTTGATCAACAACAAGAACAACAACAACAAAAGATGCTCATAACAATCTTTTAGTGGCTCCCCCAGTGTACTCCCCTAATTTACTCAGCATAAGATTTTCTTCTCCCCTTTTTTACATCAGTAAAAGGAGGTGTGCTGGAAGCTAGGAACACCATTATCAGCCTTGGTGCCTTAACTCCTAAGAATCTCCATAGAAGTGCTTCATGTCTATGAGATTGAGTTTCTATTTGATTAACCGATCAAAAATGTTTTGTTGATTTTGTAGTAGTATTTGCACTCTAGGAAAGTTTGGAGGTTGTGAGTTAAGGATGGCTTGTAGCACCTAGACCAGGAGATGGAAGAGCTTCATTCAGGTTCTTAGGCAAGAGTAGGAAGTGAATTTGAAGCAAGAGTTAAATAAGTTCTGGAACTACACTCTCCTTGTTATTTTCTAGGGATTGTTTCTTGGAAACTAAAGATTTTTGCTCTGAACAAGAAGGTACTTCCCTTTGACTTGATCTGCCCCATTGATCATCCTTAGATCCATCCAAATAAGAGGATTTTGATTTGTAGATGATGAAGTGGGTGATCCTCCGTATCTAATGATTACTTGAGGATTTTTTGATTCATTAGAGCTCTCATCAAGGACAATTATTCCCATTTTTCTACCTTTTTCTTTTTGTTCTTCAATATCCTTAGCGACTTCCTTAAGACTGACATCTCTCATTATCCTGATACTTGTTGAGAGACTGTAGCACCCTAACTTTCAACACAATACGCTTAGAATGCATAATGGTTGATCGTTATTTGTTACTTTTTCATCTTAGAACTTTACTTGATTTTTAACTTTGAAAGTAAGTTTATGGAAAATATGACCCTTTTTTTATTTGAAAGACCAAACTATGAGCCATTTGCATATAAATTATAGCGTATAAATATTCAACATATAATATGTAATAATAGTACATCTCATAGCATCTTCTTAACCATCCATCACATGACATACATGCAAATCCATACAGAGCATATCATAAACTGAAAACATCATCATAGCATAACATTAACTGGAGATATCATATAGTATATCAATAAAAATATAGAGACATTCCACAAGTATAATATAATAAATGGACTTGGCCCACCAACAGTGGTTGAGCATATAATAATTTAAAAGCTAAACATAACTATAATATAGCCAAACCCATCGTGGGTGCACATCTACAAAAACTAACTTATGAACATGCGTGATGATGGGACGACCCATAAATGAAAGCAAATAGGAAGGGCTATATCCCACTTCACTGCGCCATTCTGATCCACACAATAGTGCAACTTCCACACCGACATCTCAAGGAAGTCCATGGACATTGCCATCAACCTTGTCTGAAGACGAGATGAAAAAAAGACGGGGAGTGAGAAACTTATACAAGAAGGGTGGTTCAAAATACCATTAGCCGAGACCCTGTCTTTTAGCATGAATCTTAATGTCATGAATGCACCATACCACATTATGAATGCATGTCAATACCTTATACAATATATCACAAGAATTATAATGAATTAACAAAGCAAAAGGAACATAAAACCTTTTAACATAACTTTTCTTTCTTGTTCTCTTAGGTGACTTAACCTTCTTATCCTTTTCTAAGGGGCCACTCTAATACTCTCTCCTCTTGAGAGTTCTAGGTTATGAGTTCATACTTAACTAGTTGTCACTAGTCTACACTTATCCTCTCAATAAGCTAATTCCTGACTCCTAGAGTGCGGGACAGAGGGCATAGGATCACCTTTCATAACCATTAATTCCTGGAGTCTAAAGGATTACCTCTCATAACCATTAATTCCTAGAGTCTAGAGGGTCATTTCCATGTGTCTTGTGTCACCTTTAATCTTAGCATGTTATTTAGAGATGCAAACATGAGCATATAATCATAGCTATCATCATAACATATCATTTAACATTTCATGCTCATAAACTTCATAATTTCTCTAAGTCCATAAATTTGGCGGAAATTCGGCAGCATAACGATTGGAACGAAGCTTCCCCAAATTTGCTTCCCGTTATATAACATATCAATCATGCATTTCAAACATTTGTTCATAATCATGACATGCCACAAGTCATCTTGTAATTGATCACATAAGGATGTATCACATTCTTTGCATATATCCATAAACATGTTGTCATCAATATCTCATTGAAAAGTAAACATGCTCCTACCCAGTATGCCAAACATCAAGAACCAGACTCAGCTAATGTATATGCCATGTTCAACAGGATATATACAACATAATTGAAATCATTACTTGCATAGTGCAAGAATCAAACATGCATAGTCATCAATATATAATCTTGCACAATTATTTCAAGTCATATAATTTCCAACCAAATCATTTGAACATAGCCTTCATAACATATTATTCACATCAATATTACCAAGTTTTTTATAATTACACTTTAGCCCCAAAGGGGTCAAAATTGCAATTTCTAAGAGTTTGTGAGTCAAAGTGTAAATTTTGACTGAATAGTGCTGAATAGTGTTGGGAAATTCATTTTCTAAAGCTTTGAAAATTACATTTTTGACCATTTCTAGCTACCAATTTTTCCTAATTAAGATGCTAAAAATAATTTTCACAATAATTATTAATAATTTTTATGAACGTGAATAGTGCCAAACATTAGCGAATAGTGCTAAACAGTAATGAATAGTACCAAAAATTAATATTTCAAATGCCTTATGAAATTACATTTTTGACCATTTTCAATTACTAGTTTTTCCCAAAAGCCTTTATAAGACATCTAAGACACATGAAACAATGTTAAATAATGCCAGAAATCAAAATTACAAAATAGCTTATAAATTGCATTTTAAACCTTTTATAGTTACTAGGTTTTCTCAAAAACTATTCTAAGATACTTAAAACACATGAAATCATTTTGTCCCTCTTAGAAAATATTTATTGCCATTTAAATCAGTACCTAAACTTAAAGTTTGATAAATAAGGTTTTTTTAATTTGTTTAAAATCACATCTTTGTCTCTTTAAATTCCTATCTTTTTCAAAATACCTTTGTACACTTAAGACACCAGATTCAAGCCTTAAAATAAAATAAAACTAACTTTAAATCCAATACTTTGATGTGGCTGAAATATATCTATATATATATATATGAATATGTGTCCATGATCAAAACTTCCATTTAAAACAAAGGGGCAAGTCTTGACTTAAGAGACTTAGGTGATGGCTAGAATCATAAATATGCCATGCAACTCATTTCAAGTCTTTAACATTTAAGGTGACAACTTGGAAATATAAACATGATATGCAAGACTTGAAATATAAACATGAAAATGCAAGTTTATAAGGTGATATCATGAAATGCAAGACTTGAAGTATAAATATGAAAATGCAAGTTCATTTTTAAGTCTTTAGCATTTAAGGTGACAACTTGGAAATATAAACATGATATGCAAGACTTGGAACATAAACATCAAAATGTAAGACTTGAAACAAAAACATGAATGCAAGTCCATTTTTACATCTTTATTAGTGTAACACCCTAAAAATTATTTAAAAATTAATTTCAGTTTTATTAGTCGTAATTTTAAAAATCGCAGTTGAGCAATGATGAAGATGGCCCAGTGAATGTGTTAAAAAACAAAATTTTAGGCTGGGGTGAATAGTAACCTTGTGAGCCCTACGACCCTGAAAGCCACAAACCCTAGATTGGGCCCAGAAGTCCCAGAATTAGGAAAACATGGGAATAAAGTTAGAAATAAGTGGACATGAAAGTTTTACTTAGAATTAATTTTCAGGTATATATTTAATCAAGACGTTTCCCGTTCAGTGAAATTTCGGTGTGTGATTTCTAACACCGAAAGGCAATTTAATTACCACAAATGGATAATGTTTATCCACTTATGACATGTGGAAGGCCAAGATTTAATCTTGGAATCCAAGATTAAATCCTAGCCATCCATTTTACTTTCTTAGATTAAGCATTATCTAAGTATATAGTATGATATTCATGCATTAAATAAAAGATATATACAAGCTCATATCTTCTCCACCAAGCCAAACCAATTTTGTCCAACAAGGAGGAAGAAGTACCAGCCACCATCTCCATCTTCAAGAGCTTCATCTTGAGTTCTAAGCCCATAAACACTAACCTAGAGTTGTTGAAACTTCAAGGTTCCTTCACTAAACTTATTCTACACCTTAATCCCTACAAATCTAACCGATTAAAATGTTTGTTCCTTACCAAACCTTACCTTGCTACCTCACTTTCACTGAGTTAGGAAGGAGTTGAAGTTGATTTGGGGAGCTTGGGGGTGGAAGGAAGCTACCTTGGAGCACCTTGGGACCAAGGATTCATTAGGTCACCAAAAGTAGGGTTTTCTTTGTCTTTTCTCTTCAAATTTATTCTGATAATTTTTTATTGAGTTAGGTCCTAAATTTTTTATTGTATTGGCTAAAAATACATTGATAGTGATGTGTTAATTTTGCTGGAGTGTTTGGATGAGGTTAGAAGTCATTTTTGTGAAGAGATTTTGAACCTTGCTGTTGGATTTTGGTTTTTACACAAGGCACTGATCACGAATTTTTTGGTATATTTGTGGGTATTTTCATGAGCTATAAAAAATATATGTTAAAGCTAACATCTTAGGTTAGTTCCACAAATTTTCTTGGGCTCTGATTTGGACTCCTGATGCTTTAAAAAAATGAGAAACCGAAGTGAACTATGTGCTGCCTGGATTATTAGAACTGAAACTATAAACTTTGCTAATTTTATTACCACATCAAATGATTGAATAATCACTTGAAATTTTTATATAGTGTTGATGACATCTTGAAGTGTAACTGTGATTTTTCTTTTGAGTTGATTTAATCATTTACTAGGGTTAAAAATTATGAATTTTGGGCTCTGAGCTAGTTTAAATGGCTTCTGAGCACCGAATTTGTCTAATTTTTTTAACTAGTTAGAGAACTATTTTTGCTCTGAAAATTTTATCCAACCTTGTGGACACATTCAAGTGTCATTGAGAATTTTTAAAGCCTCTGAATTGACTTTTTGATAGGCAACTTAATTTGTGATACAAAGGTGTGAAATCTGCCATTATGCTGGAAAAGAAACAATGTCTTGAATTGATGAAACAATGGCATTTTGGTTATAGTATGACATGAATACTTGATGTTACATATTTGGCCATGTGACTTGTGACATATAAATGCATGCTAGAGGGAGTGAAGAGTGGTTTATGAGGCATGATTGAAATTTCATTGTGAATGAAATGCCTACACGTGCTTTATGCATACATTTGGAAAAGAAAAGAGAATGTATAAACTTAAATTGTACATGTTTTGACATATTGACAAAACAAAAACAAGACTTAGGTTGAATGAGAGGAAGAAACAGAAAGAGGAACTTCCCAAATATTTTGAGTTGGTAGACGTCGGCTAGAAATAATGTGAGATTAGAAATGGAAAAAATGAAGTTCGATGATCACGTCAGGAATGAATTAAGTCCTTTAGGTCTATTTCCCTTGTGTGGTTTGATCCACTATAAATACCATTTGGTATAAACTATCTATTGTGGAGTTGTCCATGGCAAATACCTTTATAAAGTAAGTCTTTCCTATGTTGACGAAAAGAGAAAAATGCACTAATTTGATTTCTAGGGTCATAAGTGAAACTAGGTTACTTTGAGATAATTTCCCTACATTTGACATATGCATAATCATATCATATGTAACCTCGTGATTAGAGTTACTTATTATGTGTTTGGGCTTCATGATATATGGGCATTATGTGAGTGAATACTAAAAGGAATCCACTTCAGAAAAATGGTTTTTGAACTCTAAAATGAACCGCGATATATGTTGCATGCTCACATTTTCTTAATAAATTCGAAGTGGCTGGGACGATGACAATGACATGGATTTTTACTATATGTTTGGGGATGTCCTACTGAGAATTTTATAATTCTCGCCCCTATGTGTTTGTGTTTTCGTGTTGTCTAGGTTAATCAAAGAACTATGATGCTGTTATAAAAGAACTCGAAAATTGAAATTGTGTAGTAGTTAATGCTTTTATTATGTTGTACTTAGTGGAATGGATACATATGTAAATGTATTAGAGAACAGATATGTACTAAAGCTCATAGATGAGCTTCCTTTTATACTTAGCCATATATTCAATAAATGTGGCATTTCTTTGTAATATGTTTTAATAGAATTACGCTTACTTATTTCACATTAATTGAGCTTGCTATAGATATTTAGGAAAGGTCCACTAATTAATAAGTAACAACTCTCGAGTACGATGTCATGGCTTAAGGATAAGGTTGTCCTGGAGAGGATGTACAATTATAGCTCAAAAACTCAAGACTCTAAAGAGTGAAACTTGCAACCCTATCAATCTTAACAAAATGAAAATGTACTTCGTGTCCTTCATTCCCATGGTTCAAAGAACCTCATTTCTTAGACTCATTATCAAGCTCAAAAACAACAAGGAAACCAAATGAGCATTCTTTAACCCTTTTCTTCAAAAGCAAAGGATCAAGCTTTGGAGCTCTAGAGGTCATGAACATGATGGCCTCACAACCATCATCAAGAACCATAATAATCAAGCCATAGTCTTGACCACCAACAAATAGCAATACCGAAAAGAAAGGGAAGAAGAAGAAGAACAACATTAAATAAAATCTCTACCGAGAAGGTTTCTTGTTTGCAAGTGGGAAAGCTTGATTCTTTATGAGGAAATGAGAAGAAAAAAATCTTCTCTTGGGCCAAGGAAGGTTTGGCTTAGAGGAAATAAAATGGGAGAAGGATTTTTCTTATGTTCTTGTGTATAGGGATGGAAAGGTTAAGTGTTTAGGAGTTGATTTATGGTGGTGGTGTGTTGGTTTGAGTTTGGAAGCTTGGTTATGGAGCAACCATGGTGTCTCGTGAAGGTGAAGGAGAAGAGGAAGAAGAAAGCTTGAGTTAAGAGAGAACAAGAGTATTTTTTACAGTCTTGAAGAGCAAGACTTCACCAAAAAAGTGGATAGTAAAACGAGAGTGTGTAAGATTGGTTATATTGAGAAAAATCAACATATGAGAGGGAAATAGGAAGTGGGACCGCTGGCCACTTAGGGGGTTTAGGAGGGGAAATTTCATTTCATTTGGGTGTGAAAATTAAGGTTCTTAGGTAATTTTGATTAGGGGAAAGGCTAGGAATTGATAATTAGGTGTTTTGGTTAGTAACCATGTGTTTAAGGCTTTAGAGACGAGGTTAAGGAGTTGTCTTGCAAGGTTAAATGGGATAATCTTGATTAATTCAAATTTCAAACACCAACATGGTTCCTAATCTTTAGAAAAGAAAAAGAAAGAAATCACTTTTGTCTCTACTTTTTACTTTTTGGTCTCATGAGTAATCTTTGAATAAGAATGAAATTAAATTTTCTTTAATCAACCTTGGGCCCTAATTAACCTCAAATAATTATTTTGACTCAAGATTAATAAATAAAATTAATTTATCTTTAATTAAAGCCTAATATTGAATATATTTCTTTAATTACTTTAATTAAGCTTAATTAGCACTAACTAGGGACAAAATGGTAATTTTACATAGAAACTTCATGGACCTCTCGGGACCATTCAGGTACGCATATACCCTTTAATTATCATTTCCAACTTCTGAGGATGATAAGGGTCAAGTCGTCACTTTAATCCCATGTTAAATTACCTTAGGGGCGTTTTGGTAATTTTGCGCATGGAAAGAGGTAGGAATTGAGATTTCCACATCTTCTGTCATTCAAAACACATCTAATCCCCTTCAAATCCTCTCTCAATTGTGCTTGTCTTAACTTAAGACATGACTAGGGTTGAAATCACATTTCCTAATGAGACACATGAAGGATATCATGAAAGGTTCGCAGATATAGGCACAAGACCATTTGATAAACAACTAACTTAACACTTTTCATGAATTGGAAGAGGTCAACGAATCCAAGACTTAATATCTTGACTCTTGTGGCTCATCCTAGACTTCTTGTAGGGGTGGTTTCAGGAAATATGTCCTCCTTCAAGGACTCTAAGGGCTTTTCCTCTCAATCCACACTACTTTCTATTGCTTTAGGCGTGGCCTTACTTCTTATTTCTTTCTTGCTTCTATCTCCAAAGTTCCAAGGTTTTAACACCAACCTAAGGGCTTCTAGTGCTTGATCTCTACTATTGATCATCCAAAAGCTTATCCATCTACTTTGCTACACCCCTATGTTACACCAAATCACTCTTAGCTCCCTCAAGGCATTAGGAAAATCCTCAAAATAGCTCAACAATGTCAGGTAAACTAACCCGAGGGTATGATTAGCTCATTCTTCAGCTCTTGGAAACTCTTTTCTTTCTTAAGAAACTAGACAAATGGGGTCCCATTCACTACTACTGCTAACATGCCTCAGTTCTATCTTCAAGAATGTGACTTTACTACACTATTGATCCATAAGATCATCATTCCTAGTCAAAAAGGGGCACTTACTCCTTAAAGTTACCTTGATCAATCTCTTATAACCCATAACTAACCTCATTTTTTCTTTTCTAATATTCCTTTAACTAGATTTTGAACTGGTGACATCCTATGAGAGCTATAGACATAGGTCACCTTCCAAGCATTAAACTCTAGGGGACTTCAACTTTCTTATAAAGGAAAAACTTGGATATATAACCTAGAGAAACATGGGAATCTTCCCTCATCACAATACCTCATTCAATACCTGTTCAAATTCCACCTCACCTACTAAAAAGGATAACCTATCCCTAGCATCCAAACCCACAATAGTCTAACACAACATAGCTCCAAAATGACACTTAGACTCAATAAGTTCAAGAGGAGATAGCAATTATAATAAACGGTCTAATTGAACATGGTTGACCATGAGACAAAGCTTCTTTAATGCATTCAGGTTTAATGGTGGAGATGAAAGCATAGTTTGACATATTTATGAGGGATGGTATATGAGAAACTTCCTTTAAATCAGAAACTCCCTTGTAGTTTCTGTAGCTTTAAGGTTCTTCAGCTTTTTCTTCATCTTCAGATTGCTCTTCTTCATGTCCAGAAATACTACTTTTTGATTGCTTGAAATTATGAGCAAGCTTTTTGAAGTGCCTTTGTTCTGGAGTTCACTTTCTGAGGGTTTGACTTTCATCTACTTGCTTGTAAAAGCTTCCTTGAGACTCAAATCCTCAAGACTTTCCTCCAATTTTTGAGATCATCAACAAAGTCCTTCTTAAGCTCCTTGAATTTTATGTGAATAGTCTCTTATACGCAAAACATCCTTTTGTTATAGACTTTGTAAGCTTTAAAGGCAAAGGAGTAACCTAAGAAGATGCCATCATCAAACTTATCTAGTTTTGTAATGCCCTGATTTTTCCCTAGTGTAAAAAATGACCAAAATGCCCTTGAGGTCATTTCTACCTGGAAATTGAGGATGGCTAGTCAGGCTATCCTCAAGGGGTTAGTCTAATGTTTGAAGGGGATTAAATGTGTTATGGAGGTGTTAGAGATGAAAATCTCAATTTCCTGTTTTTCCTGTACGTAAAATATCAAAGTACTCCTAAGGTAATATAACACAGATTAAGTGACAGATGAACCTGGCATATATTTAGAGTTTGAAAATGTTGACAATAAGTGTTGATATTCTGGAAAGTCCCGATGGTCAAGGAGTCCTTGTGTGAATTTATGTTTTTGCCCTGATTAGTGATAAATGAGCCTAAATAAACAATTGATGTAATACATGCAATATTAGGTTCTTATTAAAGATAAATTAATTTTAATTAATAATTTTGTGTCTAAATAATTGTTTGAGGTTAATTAAGGCCTAAGATTGCTTAAGAAAGATCAAATTCCCTTCTTGAATCAAAGACATTATGTCATATAGAGCCAAATAGTATTTTCTCTCGAATTTCCTAAATCAAGGAATATGTTGGAGTTTGAATTTCAAACTAATTGAGTTTAACTCAAACTAAGCATGCAAGACCACTCCTAATCATGTCTTGAAAAGCCTTAAACACTTGATTACCAACCCAAACACCCAATTACCAATTTCTAACTCATTCCTTAATCAAATCTATCTCTAAATCTACATCCTAACACAAATGAAAAGTAAAAAAATTTCCCTCCCATGTGCCATGAAGGCCGAGGCTCCCTCCCTTTCCCATCATATTTTGATTTTCATAAAACCCCAAAACACTCCAAAGAACTCATTTGTTGCCATTCATTTTGTTACAAGTCTTGCTCCAAAAATCCTTTTTTCTCTTAACTCAAACTCCTATCTTCTTCCTCTTCCACTTCCATCCTCAACCTCCTCTTAACCATAAGCCACTACATCTCCACCTTAGATTAACTCTCAAACACATAACCTTACCAAGACATAAGATCAAGCTTCCTCATTTTCAACAAAAGAAACAAATTGGTAGGGATTTTGTTTTGAGTTCTTTCTCTTATTTCTTTTCTTCATTTTCAGATTGTGATGATGGATTAAATGGTTAAGTTGTTGTTGTTGTTCTTCCCCTATTTGGTTTAAATCTTCCTTTCTTCTTTCTTTCTTTTTTGGCTTTGGATGTTGATGGATGATTGAAAACCATGACTTGATGATGAGAGATCTTGATGGTGGTTTTGATACCATCATGTGCTTGACCTCTAGAGCCCAAGTTTGGTTTATTTTGTTTGGTTTTAAAGAATAGTAAAGATGGAATGTTGTTGGTTCTTTTGAAATATTTCCTTTCTTTGATGTTCAAGGCCATAGCTTGATGATGATGGGTTCTTAATGTTGGTTGTGAAACCATCATGTGCTTGACCTTTAAAGCTCAAGGCTTGATTTTTTTTTTGTTTCACAAGAGTATGGAAAAATAGGTTATTATTGGTTATCTTTGTTGGGTTTTCTTTGAGCTTGATGGTGAGTTTAAAGAAATGAGGTTCTTGGAACCATGGTGCCAATAGACTTTAAAGCTCATTTCCATCTCGTTAAGATTGATTAGGGTTGAGAGTTTGATTCTTTAAAGTCTTGAAATGAGCTCTAGCAAGATAAAAAAAAAAAAGATTTGCATCATGTATATATTTCCAGCTCTTGCATCTCATGTTTATATTTCAATGCCCTGCATATCATGTTTATTTTCAAGTCATCACCTTAAATCTTGAAGACTAAAGAAATGGTCTTGCATTCCCATGTTTAAATTTCAAGCCTTGCATTTCATGTTTATATTTCAAGTTATCACCTAAACTTTGAAGACTTAGAAATGAACTTGCATCCTCATATTTATATTTCAAGTCTTGCATATCACATTTAAATTTCAAGCCATCACCTAATAATGAAAAAGATCTAAAATGAGGTTTGCATGACATGTTTATTATTCTTGTCATCACCTAAACCCCTAGAGCTCAAAGACTTGCCCTTGTATCTTAAAATGGAAATCTTGATCATGGCTAGTGAATGTGTTTTAGCCATGATATAATGATGGATTTGTTTTCCTTTGAGACTTGAATCTTGTTTTTTTATGATGTACAAAGTTGTAGTGAAAAGCTTGTTTTGATTTGTAAAAATATGAACCCGATTTCAAAAGGAATGTTAGAATGATGTTCTAAAATGGTCTTGAAAAGAAAGTGTAGCTTTGAATGTGTCAAAACTTTGAATTTCTAAAATTTAGGGATTCTAGCAATCGATTACCAACCCATGTAATCGATTACCAGGATGATTCCTTGTAAATGGAACAAGTTTTTGAGCCTGGTAATCAATTACCAACTTTAGTAATCGATTACCATAATGTTCTTCATACCTGGAACAAGTTTTTGGCTTTGGTAATCATTACCAGTTCATGTAATCGATTACCATGATGATTCTTCATGCCTAGAACAAGTTTTTGGTTCTAGTACATGGTAATTGATTACTAGGATGCTCTTTGAGCCCAACAAGTTTTTAATTTTGGTAATTGATTACCAACACATGTAATCAATTACAGAACCCCAAATGTGCAAATAAGTGTGTTTTAAATGAGATAAAATGGATTGGTGACCCCATATGCTTGTGTGTTGAATTATATGAATGGTGATTCCCTAGTATACTGTTTATATATATCTACGGAGCATGGCATATGCATTAGCTGAGTTCGGCCCTTGACTTCCGGCATAATGGGTAGGAGCATATTTACTGCTATAAGATATTAATCTACTTTATGCTTATATATATATATATATAGCGAGATGTGATGCATGTTTATGTGATCAATGACATAATGATTTGTGGCATGATAAGATTAAAGGTGAGATAAGCCACATGGAAATGACATTCTAGACTCAGGAATTAATGGTTATAGAGGTGATCCAAAGAGGTGATCCTTTAAACTCAGGAATTAATGGTTATGAGAGGTAAACCTATGCCCCCTAACCCACACTTTGGGAGTCAGGAATTTAGCTTATCAAGAAGATAAGTATAGACTAGTGACGACTAGTTAGGTATGAGCTCATAACCTATAACTCTCAAAAGGGGAGAGTATTAGGGTGGCCCCATGGAAAATAGATTAAGAAGTTAAGTCACCTAAAAGAACAATGAGGAAAGATCATGCTAAAAGAATTTACATTCTCTATGTTATGCCCACTTAATATGATTATATGATATTTTGCTTATGGCATTGACATGCATCCATGATTTAAGATGCTGCACTCATGCATTAAGACTCATGCTAAAAGACATGGTCCTCGGCTAAAATATTTGGAACTAAATAAATGAATTTTATACATGCCCAACACTTTCATAAGTGAAACCCCAGGTTCCTAAGGATGTAGGTGATGATACATATTAGGAGGCAAAAACCCTACTGAGATTCTTGTATAAGTTTTCCATCTTTTCTTCTTTTTTCCATCTCATCTTCAGAGGTTGATGGCAATCTTCGTTATCTACGTTGATGTTTCCACTTGGGAGATGGACTTCAATACCGCTCACCGACGTATCACTTCATGGGTCGATGTGATGTCTACCTTTTTGTCTTCATGGAGTGCCCCTTTGCACATCCAGTACCAGAGTTACAAGTTCTCTACCACTACTCCATTTTTGACGACCTCATTTTTGAGCATGCTCGTCCTCGCGAAGAGCAAATCTGATGCACTCTGTAACGCCCGGAGGTGATGGAGGAGGAGAGTAATGCCCAAGAAGGCACAAACAATGAGCGGCTCCTGCCAGGCTTATAAGAAGGGTACATGAATGAACCGATTACACACCGAAATAAAAGGGATCCCTGAGGCTTATAGGTATGGGACTATACAATTAAGGATGACTTATATGAATTGATTAGTACTACACTATGCCAATAAAGGTGCATCTTCTTGGTAGCCCATTACGAAAGAACTCCAAAGTTGAGCATGCTTGACTTGGAGCAATTTTGGGATGGGTGACCTCCTGGGAAGTTTTCTAGGAAGCGTATGAGTGAGGACAAAGCACGCTGAAAAGACCTGTGTTGGTGTGTAGGGACAAGTTGTCAATCCATTAAGTCAGGGATGTATACACTCCCTTGCTACTTTGGTTGTCTGAGACATCTTAGTCTACATGCCACGGTCACCTTCTCACCACCCGGAGCCATGGTCGGACCCATTTGAGGGATTTGCTCACCTAGCTCTCTTCTGATGGTTCTACCCACTATTCCTATGATAATGGAGATGGTAGCGAGGGAGGCTATGGTCACGCAACCGATGAGAAGCCGCACCTCTTCATGGATGAGCCACCCGACCTTGTCGAGGTGCCCTGCTCACCCTTTCTATTTCTTGCCACTCCCAGAGCTGGCCCACTGGATTGGTTACCTTCCTCCCAGAGCGACGGTAGTAAGAGCCGATTTCGGACCTCTTGGAGCGCCCGTACACGTAGTAGAGGATAGCCTTTTTTGCTTTTCTTTATTAGAGGTTATCTATCCTAGGCACACCCAGGAGGAGTAGTAGGAGGAGAGGTCCTTCATGTAGCCTGGTTAGTTTACATTGCTTTTGATTCATGGATATTATGGGATGAGTTTGAGCCCAACGTTTTTTGGTGGGCATGTTATAACTCTCTTTATGTATGATAGGTATGCAAAGTAGAACAATTAACTATTGATAATATATATATATATATATAAATGATCTTACTTGTTCATGGTTTGTGATGTTGTGTTTTATGTATGCCTATGTCTTGGTGTGATCTTCTTCCTTGTTATGCTAGAGACGATATGTAGTTCAGTATGTAATGCCAATTTTATTTAATCTTTACTGTCATTAGAATTACCAAATTACCGTAGGTAAATATTATATAAAATTTGAGATCAAACAATTCTCAACAAAGGAATATAACATTAGAAGAGGTTAGGAGCAATTCGTACAAATTGCAAACCCAAATTTACTGTGTAAAATGACCAAAATGTCCCTAAGGTTATTTTACTAGAAATGAGGATCGTGGGCCCCACCCATCCTCAAGGGGATGTTTTGAGGATAATAAATGATTTTTTGTGCTATGTGTGTTAATAGAAGAATCTCAATTTTGAGTTTTACGTGAAATGACCAAAACGCCCTTCCTTTTAACTCCAATTTGCGTCCGCTAAGTCCAAACCTCACTAAAATATTTTAAAAGGTGTTTTTAAGTTATGAATGACCCTTGGTTAAGTCCGGATGGTCCCGGTATTTTGGGTTAAATTACCGTTTTTGCCCTTCTGTTGTGAGTTTTGCAAATTTTGAGATTTTTGATTTGTCTAACGAAACCTAAACAATATTAAGCTCAAATTAAAGCTTATTAAATTCTAATTACTAATCTAGAGTCAAAATTATTTATTTAGATTGATTAGAACCTAAAATTCCTTAAAACACCCAAATTGCTTAGTAATTCACTTAAGCCCTTAACTAAATTCTCTAAATTGCATGAATACCTTGCCTACACCTAAATAATACATGGAACACACAAAATCCTCTTCCACAAGGCTGTAATGGTCGAAATTATTGAGTAAGAAGTCAGAAAATTATTACACAAAAATTCAAAGAATGAAAACAAAGAATCATGAAAACATGGAAACATGATTCCATGTTTAAGCCACCAAACAAAATGATTTTTCTTTCTTATTTTTTCTCTAATTTTTTGTCAGATTTCCTTCCTTCCTTTGTCCATTTATGAGCTGCAAAATCTCTATAAATAGGCATGCTTGAAGATAGTTTAGATGCTTAGTTCATAACTTACACAAATTCTAGTCTTAGGAGCACCAAAAGCTTTCTTTCTTTCTTTCTCTTGGCCAAATTCTCCCTTCAGCTTTTCAAGGATATTTTGCTTCATTTCACTCAAGGAAACCAAGTTCTCTTCCTTTCTTTCAAATCA
Organism: Dalbergia oliveri; assembly: GCA_030441495.1. Taxonomy (NCBI): domain Eukaryota; kingdom Viridiplantae; phylum Streptophyta; class Magnoliopsida; order Fabales; family Fabaceae; genus Dalbergia; species Dalbergia oliveri. The sequence goes on from JAMLFY010000011.1 coordinate 28,677,268, forward strand.
AATTAGGTAGGGAGGTGTTTCTAAGTTCATTTTATGCTAAGACAAGTTATGTTTCTAGCTCAAAAATGATGTTTTCATGAGCTTTCTTTTAAGTTTTCATTTTTAGTTTCTTCTTCCTTTCTTTTTAAAGTATTTCGGCCATATGGCCTAGCTTATGATGAGACCATGGTTTGATGATGAGATTCTTGAGTGTTGGTTGCAAAGCTTTCACAAGTTAGATCTCTAAAACTTGAAGGTTTCACTAGTTTCCAAAGCTTCTAAAATTTCAGTTTTTCTTTCCTTATTTTCCTTTCATGATTTCGGCCAAATGGCCTAGGAAGGAATGAAATGATGGCTTGATGATGAGGACCTTGAATATGGGTTGTAAATCCATCACAAGTTAGGCCTCTAAAGCTTGAACATTCCATTTAATGCAAAACTTTAAAGAATAATGTTTTTATCTTGAGGTTTGAATATGAAATATGTATTTATTTTTTTTTTACTTTGTCTTGCTAAGATACATATATTGGGTTGAAATCATAATTTTCTTAAAGTCTTGAAGGAGCTCTAGTAAAGAGATCAAGTGAACTTGCATCCATGTTTAAGTTTATGTCTTGCACAGCCATATTTATTTTATGTCATAACTAAATTCTCAAGAATAAATAAATGAACTTGCATATCTCATGTTTAAATTTCAAGCTTGCATTTCATGTTTAAATTTCAAGTTGTCACTTAATCTCTAAAGATAATAAAGAAGTTGCATCTCATGTTTATTTTATGCTCTCACTTTATTTTATAATGGCTAAAAGAATCAATGGTTTATTTTATGTCATCACCTAAAAATCCTAGAGCTCAAAGACTTGCCTATGAATCATAAGTGAAGAAATGAGATAATTGGAGTTAAAGAATTTATTCTTTAAGAAGTCTTGAGAATTGGAGCTTAAAAAAAAATGTAATTCTCTTCTCCCTCAGGTCCTATGCGAACTCGCGCTCAAATTGCTTAAGATCTTTCTCCCTCTCCTGGTCCTATGCGACGCCGTTTCTTGCATCATGTTTATATTACAAGTTCTTGCATTATGTTTAATTTTCAAGTCATCACCTTAAATCTTAAAGATAAAGAAATGGAATTGCATATCATGTTTATAATTCCAAGCTATCACCTTATAAAGATAAGATTAAAATAAGGTTGCATAGCATGGTAATAATTCTAAGATGTCACCTAAATCTCTAAAGTTCAAGACTTGCTCCTTTTATCTTAAGTGAAAGATTTAACTATGAACATTCTTTCAAGTTATAAATCGGTCCCATGGTTAAGTTAGGCCTAAAGTCCTATGACTTCTTTCAAGTTTAACAAAAAGAATTAGTTCTAAAGGAGTTTTAAAACTTTGTAAGAATTTTATGGGAAGCTAGTAATTTTATGTGTACTTAAAATGTGATTTGATGCTTATCAAGAATTTGGTGTCATTGATTGATTCCCTGGTTTGTATGTTATAGTTGCTGTTGCAAACAATGAAAACTTATGCATGAAATGAGGACATATTTTGTTCCTGGAAGAAAGTGTATCACTTGTAGAGTGCAATTTGGAAGATTCTGCTAAGGAAATATTTGGTATTTAAGCATGTCCATTGTGACCCATCCTTTCCTGGGAATCTCCAGATGCATGATTATAGTTGATATACATTATTTGAATAAGACTTAAATAAGAAAATGTTAGAATTATTATGAATTGCGAGTTGTAACATGCAAAGACTTATTGGTGACTTAAAATTTATAAGAAAATGATCCTTGGACCCATCAAACTATAGGTGGTGAAAAGGTGATTCTAGCCCCTAACCCTGCTCTCAAAAGGGTAGAGGACTTTAACTTATCAAAAAGGATAAGTATATGCTAGTGACGACTAGTAAGGTATGAGCTCATAACCTATTACTTCCAAAAGGGTAGAGTATAGGGTGGCCCAAGGAAAATAATGAGGATGATAAGATTTTAAAGTCACCTAAGGTACTAAAGAAATAAATTATGTGCACCATGTCCATGTGTAGCTATTATGATACTTCTTGATAACATACATGAGTTGATGATGAGAAATATGATGTTTTTCTATGCATGTTATATTAATGATGATGATGAGGAATATGATGTAATGATAAAAGAAAAGTTCATTATAAATATAACATGTTAAGATTATGATGCATTATAAGACGCATAATTAAAATTGGCCGAATCTATAAAAGTATTTTCTGAACTTAAAATTTAATCTTCGTATGTTCACTATTTTATAATAAGCTGAGATTCCTGGAGACTTTGATGATGACACCGTAAAGGAGATACTCTACTAAGAATTCTTTAGTAAGATTCTCACTCCCTTTCCTTTATTTCCGCCATTGTTTCAGATTTAGAGATGGCGACATTTCCCCTTCGTTGCACCTACTTGGAATTCCACTATGATCCGTGCATTATTGTATCACTTTGAAGGAAGGTGCTCGGTTCGTGTTTTTATTTACGAGGTCGTCATTTGCACATCCTGTCCCTATCGTTTTCTCCTACTTCTCCCTATGGCGATGAAATGGTTTTCAAACATGCACGTCCACTTGATGAAAGAATGTTACGTCATCCGCCTCTCTGTGTCCATGCTTTTAAAATATAATCCAGCGATATTCTGAAGTGATCCTTCAGAGGACCCTCCTACTCATGCTTATTCTGAGAGCTCTCTCCTATCTCCCACGTGTAAGGGTAGTGAGGAAACGGTGTTCAGCCGAGGTTAACAAGAGATCGTCCATGCGACCCTTGGTGCACTCGTGATGCCCCTTAGGAGGAGCTCAATGATATCGGTTTTCTCCCGTTTCCAAGACAGTGGCCCTAGAGAGTTCTTAAGTAGTCTTAGTGTTATACATCCAAGTTTAGAGTACCTTCCTCAGCTTTTAAGGTTATCTAGTTTAGGGCATGATTTCCTTATAAATAGTTTCCTATGGTGTGAAGGTGTAAGATATGATGTATGAACTTAACTCACGTTTTGAGTGAGGTTATTGTATATATGTTGTGATGTGCATTATGGATGTTATGTGATGGAGCCAATATGATATATTTAGATTCTTAAATGTCTTATTTTACTACACTAATCGTTTATGTTATGCGCGGCTCACGATTTCAATTATGTTAAAAAAATGGCTCGTAATTTCACTAAGTATTTTCAAAATATGATGAAAGAACCAAAGCAAAAGTAAGTCTAGTCATTAATCCAATTATACCTAGGTGTATTTGGTTAATTACTAGTGTTCACAGGATGTATGCGTGGCTCGTATTTTGATTTAAGCTCAAAAATTTACCCTGACTTTTTACTGAAGTATTTTTCAGAGCATTAAGTAAGAACTTAACAAAAGAGTAATAACTAATAATTAACGGAATGTGTCCTAGGCATGTTGGGTTAAATATTAGGGTGTAGAAGTTTGTAAGGTGTTAAGGATAAAGCATAATGAGTGAAAAATGTAGAAATATGAAATATTAGATTTTCTACCCTTTCATAGCTCACAGAGAGTCTTTTTGAGGATAGGCCTTAGAAAGATTTTGTTTTGTATATAGCATGAGATATTTATAGCTTCTACCCAAAAACATTTTGATAAACCTTCTAAAAGTGTTGTCCTGGCCATCTTTTATGAGCTTCTATTTTTTCGTTTTCAACCATTTTGCTAGGGAGTTTAAGCGTAGAAAACTCGTGAAGTATGCCATGTTTTTCACAAAACTCATCGAAATATGATTTTCAAATTCTCCTCCATGATCAAATATGATAAAGATGATTTGAGAATCTTTTTCTATACAAGCACTTTGAGTTTTCCGACTACCTCATCCTTAGAAACTAGGAAGATAACCCAGTTAAATCTAGAGTAGTCATCCACATGACAAGGCAATATCTCTTGGCAAGACTTATAGTGTACATCCTCTTGCTTTAGATTGACCTTCCCAATAAACCAACACGATCAATTCAACATGCTTTGCCCTTACTCACATGCTTCCTAGGAAAACTTCCAGGAGGTCACTCATCCCAAAATTGCTCCAAGTCAAGCATGCTTAAGCATGGAGTTCTTTAGTGATGGGATTCAAAGAAGATGTATCTTGTTGGTATAGGTAGTACTAATCAATTCATATAAGTCATCCTCCATTACATAGTCCCATACCTATACAGTAGGATCCCTCTTACTGTGTAATTGATTCATTCATTTACCTCCATTTGAAGCCCCAAGAGCCACTCCTTGTCTGTGTCTCTCTTTGAATAACTCTCCGCCCTCGTACACTGGCGTTACATGCCCACTAGCTTCCGCTGGTTCCGTCCCCGAACCACACTATACTAGGAAAGTGCAGGCTATACCATTTGTTTGCTAAAGGCAAACTCCAAATCTCAATATGCAACTAGGATTGATTTCCTGGCTTCAACCCTTCTCATACATGATACACTTCCACTTTTCATTAGGGTTTCCAAGATACATGCGGAGAAACTTGACCAGCTTCTAAACTTGGAAGTATACTCTGGCACGTTTTTCCGCTTCAATCAGGAAACTCAATTCTTTGACATTTTTAATTGTGGGAAGTACTTCTGATAGAAACTAGCCTTGAATCCTTGCTAAGTGATAGGTGTAACACCCTCCTATTTACCATATTCCTCGAGTATGGATATAGTAATTAAAGAGTGTTACCTAGTACCATCTATACTAGTCGGATAATCCATGATAAGGAAGTCGTAATACATCTATTTCATAGCCAAATTTACATACAGGAACATCATACCGCAGTTGTACATCATAAAGATAAAGAAAGAAAAGAAAACTAAGAAAACGGCCACAAAAAGTACAGAACTCGGTGTCTCAGGCTAATCCCCCTACCCTTACCTAAACCTCAGGACTCGCCGACAAAATAGCATAGACGTATATACATATACAACAGAGCAAAAGGAAACCAAAAGTACATTAACCTAGGTAGGTAATTCCCTAACGCTACACCACTACCCTATATATGTCGACTATACTAATGACCTCGCCTTTCCTCCAAACCATTGGCCATAGGTGCAATGGCCTCACCTCCACGGGAGCATCTGGCCCTCCAAGGGGTTCGAATAGAAGAGGAGGATGAAGGTGCGGGTGCATCTTGCGGGTACAGGGTGGGGCAGGGGAACCTCGAACACGTCTGATGGGCCATATGGAGAGGCACACCCTCAAGGGAAAGTAGGGTCGAATCGGCAGCAAATAGAGGTACTAAACGACCGATCAAAGAACATATAAATACGAATGTCGAGTACCCAACCGCATACATAGCATCCAGGGCTTGGGTCATACTGCCACACCCATTGTGGCGAGTCAAGGAAAAAATCAGGGACGCATCTGCGAATCTGAACAATGCAATACATACAACTTGGGGTGAGAATAATGTAAAATTCTCAGGAGGTAACCTTCCCCCATGTGCCATACATAGTAAGAAATGAAGTCATATATATATATTATGTTCACATATATAAATCATAGGCGTCTATTAAATTCCGTAGATCATGGAAATTTAAACTAACCATGCAATGATAATTCATGCACAACCATAATTTTCAGTGCCACATATCTTTTATTTATAAACATAGGGAAGGCTTAGTTCACATAGGGCCATCTCAATGATTAACAATCTCATAAAGGACAATAGCCTCAGGACATGAGCTCATTCCTATTTGAGATCACCAAACTTCATTTTTTCCATTTTGGATCACTCAGTTCTATGCCTAGCCGATGTCTAAAAGACTCATAACTTTCCTAGGAAGTCCTTCTTTTTGCCTTCCCTCTCTATCCTCTTAAGCCTTGTTTCTGCTTTTGTATGTCAAGTATACCACAAACGCACATACACAAGCTATTTCAGTACTTTTCACAATTTACATTACATACTTCTCTTCCTTGTCTCAATAGCATGCTAACTTTACAATTATATAGTCACTCGCATTAAAGGTTCATAAGTCAGAAATTTAAGCAATAAGTGTGGGGTCACATGCCATAGATTTGGGGTAACTAGCAAGTTATCATAATTTCATTCATTATCACTTTCCAGCACCCTTACAGCATTCCCATTCTAGGTGCAACAATTAATTTTCATATCACCCGGCCATTTCCAATGCTACAAAAATTCCACAAGTTAGTTCAAGATGTCCAAGGTAACCTGTAAAATTTTCAGAGGAAACCAAGCTCTACAGTTGTATCAAAAAAATGTACAAGTTTGGTGGTCAGAACCACAAATTCCAAGTCCAGATTCTATTTCTCGGAATTTTTAGCCCTAGGAATTGACTGATTCAAGACCCAAGAAAATTCACAGTGACATTTCAAGGTGTCCTTAACTCCTCATAAAAATTTCAGGGGCTGGATCAATCAATTTCTAGGATAATAAAATCGGGTAATTTGTTGCTTCAGTTTCAGCACCCAGGACAGCACCAGTTACATTTCGGTTCTTGAATTTTTTCAGGCAGCAAACTTCAATATAAACACCAAAATTTTTTTATGGGACTAGCCTAAGATGTTAGGTTGAACATACATTTTTTTCAGCTCACGAAAAGACCTACAACATATCCAGAAAATTGAAGATCCCAGACTGCCTACAAGCAGTTTGAAAATCCAGCCTGCCAGTCCCAAACTTTCTTTGATAAAAACCCCTTTTTAACACAACCCAAACCCACCACCAAAATTTACACATCAATACCAACATGATATCAACCAAAACAATCAGGAATTTCGGACTTAGGGCATGTCCAAACAGGTTAGAAAAATTTCACAAACAGGCAGCAGCCCTACTTGTGGAGACTAGTGTGCCTTTGCTCTTGATTGCTTCAAGAGGATTGCTCTTCACTTCAAACTCTTCAAACCACCCCAAATCCTCCTATAATCAGTGATGGATGAGATGAAAAGGATGAGGTTTTTGGAATTCCAATCGGATAGAATTGTAGAGGTGGGAGTGTAGATCAACTTTAGTGAAGGAAGTTTTGGGTTTTGTTGATTCTAAGCTATGGTTTTTGCAAGATGAAGTCAAGGTGAAGCTCTTGGCTATGGAAGCTCTTCCTCCTCTGGTTTCCTTGCTGTTTGGCCGAGTTTATGCTTGGATTTTTCAAGGAAAATTGGTGACTAAGCTTGTATTAATGGCAAAGCAAGATATTTGTTAAGAAATCATGATGACTTGGTGACTAGGCTATGATGGATGGCTAGGATTTGATCTTGGATTTCAAGATCAAATCTTGGCCTTCCACTTGTCTCAAATGGATAATATCCATTATAAATCATTTATCAATAATGTTAGAAATGTCTTTCGGTGTAAGAATCACACACCGAAATCTCATCGAACGGGTAAGTCAATTACCAATCCATATTACCCGAAATTTAATTCTAGGTATAAAATTATCATTCCCACACCTTTCTAATCTTATTCTCATATTTTCTTAACTTCGGGCACCTTGGGTCCCAATTCCCCTTTCGGTTTGCGGGCTGCGGCGCAAAGTACTATTCACGTTTTTTTTTTTTTTTTTTTTTTTTTTACCTCATGGAGGTATTCTCATCACAACCTTCCTGAAAAATTCAATATTTCCATTCACCATTCCTCAATTAATTTCTAGAAGCTAGGGTGTTACATTACCACCCACCTTAATAGAAATTTTGTCCTCAAAATTTCGTACCTGGAAACAATTCTGGATAATCCTTCTTCATGGTTGATTCTAGCTCCCAGGTGAAATCTTCATGTCCTGGTCCACCCCAAGCTACCTTGACTAGTTGCACCGATTTGTTCCTTAGTTGCCTAATTCTCTATCCACGATTCTAACGGGAGGTGCTCAACGTCAAATCATCCCGTAACTGCTAGATTCGGGTTCAATGACATGGGTCTCGATGATACATTCTAAGTTGAGATACATGGAAGACGTCATGGAGATTGGATAAAGACGGGTAGGGCTATTGATAAGCACGACCCAATGCGTTTAAGGATTTGAAAAGGGCCTATAAATCTAGGTGACAATTTTTTGACCTTTAAGACTCACCTACTCCGTAGTGGGTGTGACCTTCAGGAATACGTGTTCTCCCCTAAATTCTAAAGGCTTTCTCCTATTGTCTGCATAGCTCTTCTGACGATTCGCGGCGAGGATTTTCTCTTTGATTTTCTTGGGTCTGTATTCGTCTGGTTAACCAGATCGGGTCCTAACAATCGTGTTTCCCCAAGTCATACCAACACAATGGAGACTGACATCTCCTTCCATATAGGGCTTCATATGGGGCCATGCCAATACTAGCATGATAGCTATTATTATAAGAAAACTCCACCAAGTGGAAGTACTTTATCCCAACTCCCTCTCTAATCACGCACGCCTCAGCATGTCTTCCAAGTTCTGATGGTACGTCGGTCTGCCCATTTGGGGGTGATAAGCCGTACTCAACACAGCTTGGTCCCAAAGGCCCGTTGGAAGGCTCCCAGAACCTTGAAGTAAAACGGGGGTCCCTATCGGAAACTATTGAAGAAGGAACACCATGTAGCCTCACTATTTCTTGGATGTATAAGGAAGCTAACCTATCCAAAGGATAATTAGCTTTGATGGGCAAGAATGAGCGGACTTGGTTAGTCTATCCACTATGACCCATATAGCATCATAGCCTGATGACGTTCTTGGTAAACCCATTACGAAATCCATGGAGATACTTTCCCACTTCCATTCTGGATTTCTAAGGGGTGTAAGGTTCCCGCCGGCTTTTGGTGTTCTATTTTGATTTTTTGACAGGTTAAGCACCTTTGAACGAACTCCACTATGTCTCTCTTCATCCCAGGCCACAGAACATTTTTGAGAGCATACATCTTACTAGTCCCAGGGTGTATGGTGAATTCGCCTTTGTGTGCCTCCTTCAAAATCTCATTCCTGAGAGTACGCTTGGGGTACAGACCCTGTCCTTGTACCTCCATATACCTCGCTGGTCCGTGGTAAATTCCGGCAACTTCTTAGTGTGAGCTGATTTTAAAATCTCTTGAAACTCTTGGTCTTCGGGTTGTAACCAAAATTTGTTCCTGAATTCGCTTGTTATTCTAATCTGACCTAACACCACACCTTCGGGGCTGACAGACGAGCTTAAGCTAAGCTTCTTGAAGTCTTCTACTAGTTCCGTTTCCTTGATCATCATGCATGCTATACTTAGGGACTTTCCTCAATGCATCGGCCACGACGTTTACCTGGGTGGTAATTCGCTGAACTCGTAATCCTTAAGGAATTCCATCCATCGTCTGCCTCAATTCATTCTAATCAAGAGGTATTTTAAATGATATGAGAATTGAGCTGTACACCATAAAGATGATGTCGCCAGTCTTTAAAGCAAAAACCAAGCCAAGTTCAAGATCATGGGTTGGATAATTCACCTCATGAGGTCTCGCGAGAGGCATAAGCAACCACATTTCTGCTGCATTAACACACACCCTAAACCCTTACAGAAGCATCGCAATAAACCTCAAAGGGTCCTTGAGGGTCAGTGAGCACTACGGAGCCGTGGTCAACTTCCCGCTTCAACTCCTGAAAACTATTCTCACACTCTGGTGTCCATTTGAATTGAGCATTCTTTCGAGTTAACTTGGTCAAAGGTAGAGCTAGCTGGGAAAAACCCATAATAAATCGCCTATAGTATCCAGCTAGTCCAAGAAAGCTTCAATGAGTACCGTAGTTGGCCGTTCCCAATTAAGTACGTCTTTTGCTTTCAAGAATCTAAACTTCTCGCGATACCACATGGCCAAGGAACTTAACCTCTCCCATCCAGAATTCACACTTTGACAACTTAGCATACAATTTCCTTTCCCTTAGGATCTGTCACGACCCTAAGATGCTCTGCATGTTCCTCTTCCGTCCTTGAATAAATAAGTATGTCGTCTATAAAGACAACTACAAATTTATCTAAGTACGGGCGGAAAATTCGGTTCATATAATCCATGAATACCGCCAGCATTGGCAGTCCAAACGACATCACCTTATACTCATAATGGCCGTATCGAGTTCTAAAGGCGGTCTTAGGGATATCTTCATCCCGAACTGAATTTGGTGGTAACCCGATCTCAGGTCAATCTTTGGAAACGTTGCCCACGTAATTGATCCAGGTCGTCAATTCTTTAAGGGACTTGTTCTTGATCGTTACCTTGTTCAACTCTATAGTCCACACAGAGCCTCATACTCCCATCCTTTTCTTTACCAAAAGAAGAGGGCTTCCACGGCGAGGCACAGGTCTAATAAAGTGTTTCCCTAGTAGCTCTTCAATTTGTGACTTTAATTCCTTCAACTCCAAGGGGGACATTCTATAGGGAGCAATTGAAATAGGACCCGTCCCGGGACCAACTCAATGGAGAATTCGACCTCCGTAAGGCGGAAACTCCTAAGATCCTGAAATACATCTGATAATCCCTCACCACTGGAATCGTATTTACATCATGGTTACTTCTGTTCACTAGCCGAGAGGAGGACATATTCCTACGATCCACCTTACTAAGGTTAGGTGTTACTAGGTCTAAGTAAAACGAAAGGGAAACCACGGAACATAAGAAGACATAAGGAGAAAGATAAGTTTTAGTTGGACAATGTAAAAGTACATAATTTGGTACCATCCAATCCATACCTAAAATGACTTCTAGGCCAGAAAAGGTAGACAAAACAAATTAGCCTTAAATTTCCTAGTATTTATAAGAAGGGAGATGGTCATGCAAGCTTGACAAGTCCTAATAGGACTCGCAGGAGGTGGATACAAGGAGGTCATACGATAATTAGAACAAGATAATCCTAATTTTTGCACACATTCATAGGATATGAAAGAATGGAGGCACCCAACAGGTACGTCTAAAGTATTTCCATTTATTTCGCATTTACCTCGGTGAGAATCGGCAGATTGGAAGCTTCATTGGCACTCAGCAAAACACGTCCTTGTTGTTGTGGCCTAGGGGTGGACTGGTGAACTTTCTTGTTGGGACACTCAATATCTTGTGTCCTGGTTTCCAAGCAAAACATGCAATCTGCGTGGTCCAGCATGGCCGATTCCCGTGAAACTTCCCACATTTAGGGCATTCTCTCCTTGTCTCCCGTTGTGGAGATGAATTTCCCTCGGTTATTGTTGTTGTTGTTAAGTGGAAATCTCCCTATACTTGGTGCGGGCTTAAATCGAGGGCCTTGGGGTGCTACCCTTCTCTATATTGTTTTGTGTATATTGAAGCTAGCAAGCTTCTTGTAAGTCCTCACGCGGACACTTGTTCACCGTGTAGGATAATCGGATCTCCAGGAGGCTTCAGCGGCTTCTATATCTTCACGCAAACCCCCTCATATTTCATACATTTCCAGGCTTCATTCGGGTACATTTGATAGATTGAAAATTTGCAGAGTTCTTCAAACTTGGCAGATACTCTGCCACACTCATAGGTCCTTGCCTAAGAGCCATAAATTCTAGCTCCTTTGCATTCCTCACAGAAGGGGAGTACTTATGATAAAAAGCTTCCTTAAAGACATCCCAGGAACCTCGAGCCGGACGCTTGGAACAACCCTCTTGTACCTACCCACCAAAACTTGAGGTCCGCTTCCTAGCATATAGGTGGCAAAAGCCACCTTTTGAGCCTTGTGAGGGTGGGCTGAGAAATCTTCTCCATTGCCTTGATCCATCTTTCCTTTGCAAGGATCAAAGCTCCTCGAAAGGCGGGGTTGCCTTTCTAAATTCTCCAAATTTCTGGTATTCCCCATCCACTTCATTCCCACATGGGTTACCAATCGGGTGCTGCCTCCTCATTGCGATTCAACCTTTCCATCATGCGATTGCAATTGTTGCTTGCTCCCTCATCCGCGGCATCTGAAAGTGTTCATCATCTCAGTGTTATTTCCTCCACTCCTAGTCTACCATTAACCCATTGATTCCTGACACCAAATAAAATATTGAGTTGATCAGGCTCAATACCAATCCAAGTATGGCAGGAACCCACAACATTCCAACCAGCGGTCATACATACACATATATATTGTAATGCATGACAACTATACGAAACACATCGGCCCAATGCTAGGCTGAGGATAGACCTTATACCATAATGTAACACCCTCCTATTTACCATATTCCTCGAGTATATATAGTAATTAAGAGTGTTACTGGAGTACCATCTATACTAGTTGGATAATCCATGATAAGGAAGTCGTAATACATCTATTTCCATAGCCAAATTTATATAGGTAACATCATACGAGTTGTACATCATAAAGATAAAGGAAAAGAAAACTAGAGAAACGGAAAAAGTAGCAGAACGGTGTGTCTGAGGCTAATCCCCCTCCCATACCTGAACCTACTCAGGGTAAACAAAATAGCATAGACGTATATACATATACAAAGAGCAAAAGGAAACCAAAAGTACATTAACCTAGGTAGTAATCCTAACGCTACACACTATATATGTCGACTACTACTAATGACCTCGCCTCCCTCCAGAAAACCATTGGCCATAGGTGCAATGGCCTCACCTCCAGGAGCATCTTGGGCCTCCAGGGGTCCGAAAGAAGAGGAGGATGAAGGTGCGGGTGCTCTACCGGGTACACAGGTGGGGCAGGGAACCTCGAACACGTCTGGATGGGCCATATGGAGAGCACCGTAAGGGAAGTAGGGTCGAATCGCAGCAAATCCAAGGACTAACGACCGATCAAAGAACATATAAATACGGAATGTCGAGTACCCAACGCATACATAGCATCCAAGGTCATACTGCCACACCCATTGTGGCGAGTCAAGGAAAAAGGGACGGCATCTGTAAATGACAATGCAATACATACAACTTGGGGTGAGAATAATGTAAAATTCTCAGTAGGGTAACCTTCCCCATGTGCCATACATAGTACAGAAATGAAGTCATATATATATATTATGTTCACATATATAAATCATAGGCATTCTGTTTCAATCCGTAGATCATGGAAATTTAAACTAACCATGCAATGATAATTCATGCACAACCATAATTTTCAGATGCCACATATCTTTCTCAATTTATAAACATAGGGAAGGCTTAGTTCACATAGGGCCATCTCAATGATTAACAATCTCATAAAGGACAATAGACCTCAGGACATGAGCTCATTCCTATTTGAGATCACGAACTTCATTTTTTTCCATTTCCGATCACTCCAGTTCTATGCCTAGCCGATATGTACCGACTCATAACTTTCCTAGGGAAGTCCTTCTTTTGCCTTCCCTCTCTATCCCCTCTAAGCCTTGTTCTGCTTTTCCGTATGCTCAAGTATACCACAAATAGCACATACACAAGCTATTTCAGATTTTCACAATTTACATTACATACTTCTCTTCCTTGTCTCAATAGCATGCTAACTTTACAATTATATAGTCACTCGCATTAAAGGTTCATAAGTCAGAAATTTAAGCAATAAGTGTGTAGTCACATGCCATAGATTTGGGGTAACTAGCAAGTTATCATAATTTCATTCATTATCACTTTCCAGCACCCTACAGCATTCCCATTCTAGGTGCAACAATTAATTTTCATATCACCCGGCCATTTCCAATGCTACAAAATTCCACAAGTTAGTTCAAGATGTCCAAGGTAACCTGTAAAATTTTCAGAGGAAACCAAGCTCTACAGTTGTATCAAAAAAATGTACAAGTTTGGTGGTCAGAACCACAAATTCCAGGTCCAATTCTAGTTCTCAGAATTTTTAGCCCTAGGAATTGACTGATTCAAGACCCAAGAAAATTCACAGTGACATTTCAAGGTGTCCTTAACTCCTCATAAAAATTTCAGGGGCTGGATCAATCAATTTCTAGGATAATAAAATCGGTAATTTTTTGCTTCAGTTTTCAGCACCCAGGACAGCACCAGTTACATTTCGGTTCTTGAATTTTTCAGGCAGCAAACTTCAATATAAACACCAAAAATTTTTTTATGGGACTAGCCTAAGATGTTAGGTTGAACATACATTTTTTTCAGCTCACGAAAAGACCTACAACATATCCAGAAAATTGAAGATCCCAGACTGCCTACAAGCAGTTCGAAAATCCAGCCTGCAATCCAAACTTTCTTTGATAAAAACCCCTTTTTAACACAACCCCAAACCCACCACCAAAATTTACACATCAATACCAACATGATATCAACCAAAACAATCAGGAATTTCGGACTTAGGGCATGTCCAAACAGGTTAGAAAAATTTCACAAAAGGCAGCAGGAAAACCCTACTTGTGGAGACTAGTGTGCCTTTGCTCTTGATTGCTTCAAGAGGATTGCTCTTCACTTCAAACTCTTCAAACCACCCCAAATCCTCCTATAATCAGTGATGGATGAGATGAAAAGGATGAGGTTTTTGGAATTCCAATCGGATAGAATTGTAGAGGTGGGAGTGTAGATCAACTTTAGTGAAGGAAGTTTTGGGTTTTGTTGATTCTAAGCTATGGTTTTTGCAAGATGAAGTCAAGGTGAAGCTCTTGGCTATGGAAGCTCTTCCTCCTCTGGTTTCCTTGCTGTTTGGCCGAGTTTATGCTTGGATTTTTCAAGGAAAATTGGTGACTAAGCTTGTATTAATGGCAAAGCAAGATATTTGTTAAGAAATCATGATGACTGGTGACTAGGCTATGATGGATGGTAGGATTTGATCTTGGATTTCAAGATCAAATCTTGGCCTTCCACTTGTCTCAAATGGATAATATCCATTATAAATCATTTATCAATAATGTTAGAAATGTCTTGGTGTAAGAATCACACACCAAATCATTGAACGGGTAAAGGCGTATCCCGATTTAACCATATTCCGAAATTTAATTCTAGGTATAAAATTATCATTCCCACACCTTTCTAATCTTATTCTCATATTTTCTTAACTTCGGCACCTTTGTCCCAAATCTTCCTTCCACTTCCAACTGGCCTGCAAAAGTACTATTCACGTTTTTTTTTTTTTTTTTTTTTTTTTGTACTTCATGGAGGTATTCTTATAAGAACGGTTCCTCAGAAATTCAATATCCATTCACCATTCCTCAATTAATTTCTAAAGAGCTAGGGTGTTACAATAGGCATACAGGTGCCTCAAGTACCCTCCTAGCATCATGCCACTATATTACTCCTTCCCTCTCCAACATATACATGGCATATGACACTTTCTTCTCCTCTGAGCATGGAACCACAATAAATATTTCTCCCATGCTCTTGATCTCCCATCCGGGCAAATCCTGGAATCGAAGTCCTCAAAGCGTTAAGGGTACACCCTTTTGAACTAGGAGAACCTTACATTCTCCAAATTCTCTCCCTCAATGCTACCCAGCTTGTCCTTATTCATTGCTATCTATCCATCCTATGCATCATGCACTGCATTGTGCGAGTAATGTCCGCAAGGCATCCAACGCTATGTCTTCAGTGTTGGTTCTCAATGGGGCCATGACTAGGATGCCTCTAACATCTACAAGGTGTCAGTAATTCCTGAGAACACCAAACAAAGAACACTAAGGTGATCAATCTCAATACTCATGCCTAGGGAGCTAGCAATTGTATGACACAGAAGCATAATGATCATGCACTTCTATCATACAACCTATCATATAGATAAGACATTTAAGCATGACATAGTCACCGCATTATGCATTAAAGTTCATTGTAGACCATCCTCAGCTCTATCAATTGACAAAGCTGATACCATTTGTAACATCCACTGCTGCAATTATGGATTGACAATTTTCCTTACAAACCAACAGGTCTTTTCAACATGCTTTGTCCTCAACTCACATGCGTCTAGGAAAACTCCCAGGAGGTCGCCTATCCCAAAATTGCTCCAAGTCAAGCACTTCACTGTAGAGTTCTTTCATAATGGGCTAATAAAAAGAAGATGCATTTTGTTGGTATAGGTAGTCCAATCAATTCATATAAGTCATCCTCCGCACTATATAGTCCCATACCTTCTCAGGCTTAAGATATCTCTTCATTCAGTGTGTAATCAGTTCATTCATGTACCACTCCACTTTGAAGCTTGCTAGAAGCGGCTCTTTGTAGATGCCTTCTTTTGCATCGGTAATCACTCCTTGCCCTCGTACACGGGCATTACATGTAGTCTTTGGTTAGTCTAAAGATCCATATGTAAAAGCAAGTGGTCTAGTGGTTGAAACCACTTGTTTTATGGAAAGAAGCTTTGGTTTGCTTACCCTTCTAACAAAAATCACAAGTTGAATCTTTGTCAAATTGCTCTTTGGTATGCTTTTAACTAGCTCTTTCTTAGAAAGCTAAAAGATAATCTTCATATAAGCATGCCCAGGCTTCTTATGCCACAACCACTTTTCATCTATGAAGGATGCAAACATTTTTACATCTTAATCTCATAGGTCATCTAAGAATAACATATACGTGTTATCAAGCTTCTTACTAGACAAAATAACTTGTGTAAAAAAAATTAAAAATTAATTTGAAGCTTTATTAGTCATAATTTCAAAAATCTAACAGTTTTAGCAACGATGAGGATGACCCAACGGACGTGTTAAAAAAAAATTTCGATAATGGGTGAATAGTGACTTCAGGGCCTCTTAGAACAGCGAAACCCTGAGTAGATAGCAAATGCCCGGTTGGAAGAGAGGTTACGGTTTAGAAATGTAAGGAATTAGAAGTTATACCTAGAATTTATTTTCGAGTAATGTTTGATTCCCAGGTATGGTGTTTTACACGTTTCGGTAGAGTTTTGATGTGTGGTTTTTAACACCGTACAAGTTACTTTAGTGGCCAAATAACCTTCACCATCCACTTGATGCCAAGTGAAATGAAGGATTGAAACTAAAGTAAGTTTCAATCATGACCTTTCATTTATTATATTTTACTTGGGAAGCCTCTATTTCCTCCATTTGGTAAAATTTCAATGTGCAGATTCTAATACCAAAAAATGATTTAATCACTACAAATGGATGATGTATATCTATTCAAGACAAGTGGAAGGATAAGATTTAATCTTGAATTACAAGATTAAATCCTAGCTATGCAATCTATTTTCTTTCTTGTAAAAAAGATATACATTTATGTAACACAAATGCTAAAGCTAAGTTAGGATAAATAAAAAAGCAACTAACCTAACTTTATCATCATCACAATTTCATGCATCATGCTAAGAGTGTAACACCCTAATATTTAACCCAACACGCCTAGGACGTATTAAGATTAATTATTATTACCTTCCTTTAAACTCATTTGTAAAATTACTTACGGAAAATACGGATAAATTTTTTTTTTTTTTGAGATATGTAAAACAAAATGCGAGCCATTGAGTATTATATTGCGAAACGTAAAGTGGAAGAGAAAATAAATCATGCAATACAAAAGCAACAAACACCTCAATCATAAGAACAACCATCATATATTAAATAACATAGTTTAATACATAATTGAATACATCAACTGAAATAAAAAAATAAAGTCGTACCTACATAAGAATAGGCAGAGCTCCAGTACATGAAACATAAAACGCAGGTACATAAAAGGAAAATAAAACAACAAGTACGTGGAAAACCTCGAAAGATCAAACCCAAGCCATGGCTACCCCCCTCAAACTACTAATGACGCTGATCCTCGTCCCTCGAAGGTATATACCCAATGGACTGTGCGAGCTCATCGGGTGTGTGCAAGCGGAAGGTGGACGGACATGACCTCCTCGACGTGGCGCATCTCAGTCTCGGCTGGCCTCCGTGCGTCACCGTATCCTCCCGCTACCTCTTCCGATGTGCATAGGAACTATTGAGGGGGTATCCTCCGATAGATGTGGGTAGGGGAATCCTTCGACGGATGGCATCTCGACACGCCTCGAGGCAAAGGGACATGTTCAGGGTCATGGTGCACGGGAGAAGCCGAAGGCGGGCATGACAGTTTGCTCATCGCGAGGGCGAGTCCTCTTGAAGGTCAAGTCATCGCCAAAAGGTGAGGTGGGAGTGAAGTGGAAGTTTGAAGCTGGATGCCGAGCGCCTATGTACGCAAAATGCACACAGCACAACGACCTCAAAATGATATGACTAAGTGTTCTGGATCATAGTGTCCTCCCAAACGGGCATATAGAAGATCAATGACGCATCGAAATAAACATAACAGGAAAAGAAGAAGAGTGAAGTCTTGGCTGAAGAATTCTCAATAGGAGAATCCTCCTATCCTAATGTCATCGTTAACCCCAAGAACCTTGGATTTATTATAAAAAAGTTAAACATGCATAGGTTCATTATGAGGTTTTCATAAAAGCATTTATCCAAGGTTCGTGTTTTTTATGATGTATCTTTATGCATGTATGCAGCATGACAGAACATGAATGCATGGCAATATTTTATACAAACAACCAATAAAACATGTCATCGATAATTCATCATCATATAAGTGGCATGTAATTTCTCATAATCAACCTTCTCTTTCATAAGCAAGAAACTTCACATCTTTTCTCGTTTCTCAAACTTGTGACATCATGGTATTAAAAATTAGTCACCGACCCCCTGATACTAGGCTATGAGCTCATACCTCAACTAGTGGTCACTAGTTCTTACTTATCTTCTTGATAAGCGTCATATAATCATAAAAATAATCTTGACTTCCCAGAGTCCGCGGGACCTAAGATCACCCATCATGGGACTTTTCCTTCTGAAACGCATCAACTGGCTAGAGAGTGACTTTGTCCGCTTTCAGGCTAATGCCAATGCCCTCACGATTTTACCTCCTCCTCACCGTCAGGGGAAATATGTCTCGACCTCCAAACGCATAGTCTGGGTTAAAGCCATGACATTGTCGCTTCAAGTATGGCTCCCACCGCAGTCCCCACGGGTTTCTCTCCTCACGTAAGGAGAATATGTCTCGGCATGTCACATATAAATTATTCGTTTCAAACTTTCTTTAAGTCCCTCAAATTTGACGGAAATTCGAGGCATAACGGTTGCACCTGAATTTCCTCAAATTTGAGTCATGCTAAACAATTGCATGTCCTCATGCAAGAGACTCAATGGATGCGGCAAAGCAACGCTGGATCATAACTCTAAAAATGCATGAAGTATGGAAAATAACAATACACCAATCCAATGGACCTAGAGATACAAACAATGACCTTTCACCCAGGCAATCAAAGAGGATCTCAACAAGCAAGACATGAACGAGAACATAGCACACAAGGTGGAATCCACATGCATGATGAATGAATCAAGTACAAAAATCCTCCCAAAGTTAGTGTTTGTCACTCATTCACTCAAGTGTAGGATAAGATGTACACTCAAATCACCTCAAATGAAAATACATTACCATAGGCTTGTCAAGGGTCTCATTCTCCATTTGTTATCACACATGCATATTGAATCAAGAGGACTTGTTTTTGGTTGTAATGAGGTTTAGGTGAAGGTGAGAGAATATAAAGGTCGTGAGCTAAGCCTCTAGTCAAAGGAGAGCAAATGCATACACCAAGAACACAAGTGTCTAAGGGTACACCTCAACCAAACTCTTTTAGAATTTTTTTTTCTTTTCAAATCAACCTTTCTTTTCTTTTCTTTTTATTTTTTTTATTTTCTTGGTATGCCACTTGAATTTTGAGTACACATTGTTCCTCCCCCACTTAAATTGGGGCATGTCCTCATGCTCTCCCCCCACTTATGCTCAAACACATATAGAACAAAATGCTCTCCAAGCCTAAAAGGTTCGGATTTTTCATGGTTTTTCACTTTTGGCTAAGGATGTGCTAAAACAAAAAGAATGGACAATAGGGCTCAAAGGGGCTAAACAATGGTAACATGCAAATGTTGGCTATATGGGAGGTGTCGGCTAAAAAACAAGAAAAATGCCTCAATCATATTCAAACATGCACATGAAAAACATATTTTCAACAAGACCCTAAAGCAAGTTCTAGAATGTAAATCCAAAGAAGCACATGAATAAATAAGCATGACACGTGATAGTCCAATCAAAGAGGCTCAACATCTCACAAGTAAAAGTGCATGTACTTAATCCAAACAACACAATGAATCCACAAGCATGCAATACAAATAAAGTCAATGCCAAGCATGTCAATATAGTGCATGTCATGTAAGCCTATGCATGTGACCTTTAGGGTGCCAAAGGGATGGTGTAAATACAAACAAAAATAAATATGATGCAAAATGCAAAACTAAAATAAATAAAATGCAAAAATTGAAAAGGAAGGGTAAAAAAACTCAGTGGGTTGTCTCCACCTAGCACTTCGTTTTAAC
Source organism: Dalbergia oliveri (assembly GCA_030441495.1). NCBI lineage: Eukaryota > Viridiplantae > Streptophyta > Magnoliopsida > Fabales > Fabaceae > Dalbergia > Dalbergia oliveri. The sequence goes on from JAMLFY010000011.1 coordinate 28,697,454, forward strand.
GTCCTAAGTTAACGGTCAGAGACCTCATGGAGGATGTGCGGCTTCACCCAAAGGTAAGCCAAGCTGAGCCCTTAGTCTCAGGCCTCATGGAGGTACATAAGCGATGCTCATCAATGGTGCATAACCACCTTGGAGTCTAACTTATTGCACCATCAGGATGCACATGGTTGACCAAGAATGGTCCCTTCCATCTAGACTTTGGCCCTCTAAGCCATCAGTTTTGCCCAGGGCTCATGTCATAAAATCCATTGCCCTCAGGGCTTCTTACCCAACATGGGCTGGTCATGGAGCACTTGGCGCTGGTGACTCCTCCGGTGGTGTACCTATCTGTAAAAGCTTGGAAACTCTACCCAACAGGATTCATCATATCCCATGGGAGAAGAAAAATAGGGAAGGGGGATTGTGCATCCTTACCAAGTAAAGTATCACATGTATCTTCTATTAGGGAGTCAATGACATCAATGTCAAACACAAAGTGGTCCTCAAGGGGGAATTTCATGGCATCAAGACAAACAAAATTGGGCTTTCAAGTCCCCGCTCTCCATGGATGATGTAGGCATAAACATAAATTTTGGTTCTGGTAGTTTTCAAAAAGGGTCTACCCAAGATTAATGTATGCTGGTTGGCATCAGTGTCATTCTCCATCTTCAAGCACATAAAAATCAAGGAATATTAAATCATTTACCTTTACCAAGACATCTTCTAATACCTCCTCTAGCTTTGTGATGCTATGGCAAGCTGGATTGTCAACCCGGTAGGCTTGAGCTCCCCAAAGTGTAAGGCTCTATAGAGTGATTTTGGCATAACATTAATGCCAGCTCAGAAATTAGCCATGGCTTGCTTGATTTGGAGTTCCAATGGTACAGGAACATTGAATATGCCGGATCCTTACACTTGGGTGGCAGGTTGCTTGACTTGATGAGGGAGGAAGCATTCACTCCCATAGTCACCTTTTCTTTCTAGTCCTGCCCTAGTCTTCCTCTTGTTGGTGCATAGATCTTCAAAAATTTGGCATACCTAGGGTCTGCCTAATGCATCCAACAGAGGGATATTACTTCTACCTTCCTAAAAGTCTCCAAGAGGTCCTTCTCCAACTCCAATTCATTGGACCTTTAGGTCTTGCAACTTCCGTGGGAAGGGCAATGGAATAGTCTTTCTCATTGCTCTTATGCTTGCTTTCTCTCAGGGTGCAAGCTTATCTGTTGCACCTCCTTGCTGAACCTGTCCCATCCTGGTAACTTTCAGCCAAACCTAGCTCCTAAGGGACCAACAACCTCGGGTAAAAGTTTCCCAAACCTCATGGTAATGGAGAAACATTCCCCTTGGGGTAGACACTAAGAAGGAAAGGTAGATGCACTCCCCATCCTGGATTGGCATTCTCTCCTCACAATTGCATTTCTCATCTCTCATGGCTTGTTCTTGTTTCCTCTGTGTTTCCATCATCATTTTCATCATCTCCTCCATGGTGCGTCTAAAAGGGAGGAAGGGCAGGTAATGCAGAGGCCTGGAGGTGGTGTAAGGAGCAGGGTGGTTGTTGGGGTACACTGGGGTAGCTCCTGTTTCCTGGGGTGGAACATATTTTTGCTGCTGCCTCTGATGCGTGTCCACCTCAAATTAGGTGATCTCTCCCAACCAGGGTTATATGTGCTCCTCTAAGGGTCATACCCCCTTGGTTATTCCTGATTCTGAGGTCTTCCAGGAACACATTGCTAGCGGCAACTAAGGAGGGGTCCTCCTATCACTCTGGACATACATAGAGTAGTATGGGTATTAGAACAAATACCACTCAAGATGAGGCAAAGGAACATCCTCGATCTGATTAAGGCCATCTGTTTCAAAAAATTCCTCCATTCATCCAATTTCTTCTCTCCACTGCTACCTCTCAATGAAGAGACTTCACCCACATGATGAGTACTACTACTAGCTCTTGGATCCAAATTCCTGAACTTCTGCCATGTTTTCAATCAAAACCTGGCTCAGCGGAGTCTTGTTAACTAAACACCCAACTGAGACATAGATGTATGCTCCTCTCCATAACTGAGGTCCCTAAAGAAATCCTGAATAGAAGCTGCTCGAAATCTATGCTAAGGACGCTGGCACACAACCTCTAAACCTCTCCAATACTCATAGGAGTAATCCTGCAATTGTCAAATGCCACAAATATCTTCCTCAATGGCAGGTGCTGAAGTCAAGAATTTCTCCAAAATATGCGCTTCATGCCATCCAGCTGTCAATTGTTCCATGGGGGATGTAGAAGAACCAATCTTTGGCAGCTCCTTCAAGGGAAAAGGGGAAGGCCCTTCAGCTTGATTTGGTCCTAGGTTACCCCTTGAGGCTTCATTGTCACACAAATAACATGAAATTCTTGAAATGTTTGTCTGGGTCTTCCCAGATAGCCCATGGAATTTAGGCAAGTGGT